>JARYTB010000002.1:0-600000 GCA_031081865.1 Schwanniomyces occidentalis var. occidentalis
AAGTGGTTGCCAAGTTAAAGAATGTAATACATAAGAAATGTGATATATCATGGATATGATATATCTGTTTTCTTACAATAAGTAATATATATAAGCACTGAAAAGTCAAAGCCCTCTACCAGTTGATTAGGTTAGGTAATGACGATGGGTTACCTTGATTCTTGATGTTTCCCTGTAACTCTATAATCATGTATCTTTACAGGTTCAAGTAATTTCTTTAGAAGATATATAATACGAGATTGCAAACTATGCTGTCAAAAATTAGAAATTACAACGTCTTATGGATTAACGTACAATAGTACTATTGCAAAACAATGTCAACAAAAAAGTAAAAAGAAAACATAACTAAAGAACAAAAAAGAAAAAGAAAAGCAAAAGCTTAAGAAACGATTTAAGATATGTATCATAACAAACGGAACAAACATAAAAACCCCCAAGAAATAGCATAAAATAAGAATTTGAAAGCGATATCAACTATCAAGTAGGTGGCCATATGAGTAAACAACTCAGTCTTTTTTCTTTCTATGGTGAACGTTTGGGTTACCATAAATAATAGTTGTTGTTCCATTTGAGTCTACTTTATAATGAGTTTTTAAATGTTGAGCTAAATTATCAGATCTACTAAATTTTTTATCACAATATTTACAATGAAATGGTCTAATGTTGGAATGAACGGATCTATGATGTCTTTTTAAATGTTCTGATCTTTTGAATTGTTTATCACAATTGGGACAAGGAAATGCCGGCATTTCTCCATTTTCTAGCTGATCTTCCTCTATAAATTTTTCTTTCTGATTTATTTTTGGTGTGGTTAATGGTGATGACTTAGTAGATCTAACTGGTGAAGGCTGTTTTGACCGCGATTTAATTGCCTGGATTACTGAAGGGACAAATTCATTTGATGATTCTAATTTAACTTTTGTCATAATCGATTTATTTTTGGCTGGTTTAAATGCAGATTTTAAATCAGTACTCGAATTTAATAGTACTTGTTCGCAGTTATTATAAGATTTCCTTCTTTTTTTCTTCTGGTTTGAGATAGTATTAGGTATTTGGCTAGAAGGAAGAGAAGGTGGTGGATTCATGTCTTCTCTGATAATGTTATAACTTGACGGATTTGATAATTGAATTGAATTCCTTCTCTTATAATAAAAATTTGATTTGATTATACCTGTTGGATTAGTCATTATTTCTGCTGCTGAACTATCAATTTCTTCTTCATCATCAACTGTTTGTAGAGTATTATTCAACCAATATGAAATAGCATTAAAGCATTCATCGTTCATTTTAAAATCAAACTTTGGAGTAATTTGTGACTGATGTGTTTGCTGGATTTGTTGCTGTTTCTGCTTATTTTCAGTTATTTTATCGGAGTTATAATATTTATAGTTAACTTTATTTTCATGTTTAAATAAAGTTGATAAAGATGGCGACGATAGTGAAACAGGGATTTTGCTAGTATTAAGTAATTCTCTAGGATTTATGGTCCTTTCCTCTATATTTTCCCCTCTGTATAAATTGTTGTAATATTCAGGGGATGGAGATTTTGAATTTTGAGAGGATGATAATGACTTCAAAGATAGTAGATTCAATTGGTCAATTGGCAACGACGAAGTTGAATTATGTCTAACATCGTGATAATAATATTGAGGTTGCAGCTGCTGAAACATAAACTCCTGTTGATGCGGAACTAATTTTTCAAATTGTTGCTTCGGTGAGTTCGAAACTTCTGGCGTTGTACGGGAAGTTTGGTTTATATAGTTCATATTTTGTAATGAGGACGCTGATGACGAAATGTTATTCATGAGATACTCATTAAATTGCTCATTTGAGCACTGATAGTTGTTATTAAAGAATATTTCGTCATTAATATTATAAAATTCAGTTGTCATGGTATTCAGTTGTTGCTGTTGACCTGGCTGGACTACCGCCTGTATACTATGATGGTTGGAATAGTTAACTTCTGGATTATTGATGAAGGTATATGTACTATTGTTAGTATTATCCAAGATTGGTGGATGGTTCAGTGTCATTGTTAAATTTTACTAAAAAAGAGCTGAAAAAATCCTATCTTTGAAAAGTTAGTTGTATTTCAATTTATTGAGCGATTTGTTGTTGATGATAGATAAGAATTCAATTAATTAAACAACGATAATCGGATATAAATCTGCGTCAGCGCTGGCAATTATGCAATATAACTATAGATAGGTACTATGATAACAGAATAGAAATATTTAACCTAGTAATTATAAAAAAAGACATATATTACTTGTTGATTATTAACATTATAAAGTGTGGTTATTTTAGTGGAGAGAGTTTATTGGCTTTTACCAAAAATTGTGAGAAACAAAATTTTCCTTCCAGGTTATGTAGCACCAACACTTGCTAATTCTAGCTGGTTATCTAGATTAATAAAATGTATTATCAATCTATTCAATGTAAGACTAGAGATTCAAGATATCCGTATATATGTGTGTTAACTGTATAGATAGTCAGAAGAATGTTATACACAGCTAAATGGCTGTATGGTACTATTTTCTATAAATTTCATATCTTATATAGTAATGCGTATTCGGTAATTTCATTAATAAAAGTCTGTGAAGCGGAGGACTAGGACGAAGAATGTTGTTGTTTCTGGTTCTTCCCTTGGGTTTTCTAATTTCTCTTATGACCAAAAAATGTCTACTACATATCACCTGTAGTAAGTAGTAAGAGTATAGTTGATTCATAAACTATTCTTGTAACTGATAACTCAGCTAATCAAGTAATCTCCGAAATTTTATTTCGCTGATAGTTAACATGGTTCACTGTTCCTCAATTAGCCGCAACCGCTGCCCAGTGCAAACTATTTGAAAGTATGTATATTTTAAAGTTTAGAACGAAGTTAAAAGATGTATCTTTGTTTATGTACAAAGTCTACTATACTTGAAAAATTAAACACTTGCCTTGGATAACTATAGTAAACAATAAGGTGACGCTGTTAATGATAGTTAAAATAGGGTGATATTATATGCCAAGTATCTTGCATCCAGGAATTGTCTATTGGTGATCTGAGGCGGCCGAGAATGCGAAAGGAATCCTAAAGTGCTTTTAAAAGCATTGGACTTGCAATTTTTCCTTGCATACCATACTTTTGTACTTAATAAGAATATACTCAAATAAATGTATAAATAAATAAATAAATGCATCTAGATCTATATATCATATTAATGAGAGCATTGATCATTTCCTATTTTCATGTTTCTGCTCGAAGTCATTTGAGTAGCTAGAATGATCTCTACTTATCTGATCTCTTGTACTTTCATCATCGAGCTCTTCTTCTACGGGCGGATCTGATTGTTGTTGCTGAGCAAGGTCGCTTTCGATATCTTTCACTTTCTCGTCTTCAGCGTGAATCCATCTTCTCATAAAGTTGACCAAGACATTGGCAGTCATAACTTGTTCTGCTTGATATAAAACCAACGGAACCAACAATATACCTAATTTCTCATTGTGTGAACCATACTGGGAAGAAATAATGGATACACCTAACGCTGCGGTCTTTGCTGGACCGCATAACAAAATCGCAACGGTGTCTCTTCTGTTATAATAGAATGGTTTAAAAATTTTATAACAGTATTTATATAGATTGGAAGAATTCTCATTTGGTTCTTCATTTAAACATACTTTAATCAAATATGGTCTTGCATAGAAATAACTTAATACTGTGAAGAATAAGTAAATTCCAATATTAAAGAACACCAAAAAAATAATTGATGCATGGGAAACTGATTCAAAAGCATTTTGGGCAAAAGCAGTTGAAAATGATTGCCACATGATTAAAAGTAACATGAATGACCCTACTTTTGATAATTTGAATGTAGTTAAGCACCATTTAGTTTGTTTTGGGAAAATATTTTGAACCACTTGTCCTACGAATAATGGAACAAAAACGGACAAACCTAATTGTTTCATATCCTCCCTATACAAAGTTGGAATTGAATGATTTCCACCTGGTTGATGGACTGGATTACCAAAGTTCCAAGTTCCTCTCATGTACAATTGTAGCAATGCGGGTGTAATAAATGCCCCTAAAATGTTCCCTATAAACACTTCACATATTGTCAAAATATCATTACCGTGTGCTTGCTTCGTCATAACAACATTGGAGGACACAGTAGTTGGACATGCATGGGTAATTATTATACCAACTAATAACCAATCGTCAATCTCTCCATCATGTGCCGCTTTAATCCCAGACGCTATACCATAAATAATAGAACTTGTAATCAAAAACGATAAGGTCAACACTGTAAAGTGGGCCCTCCAATGTAGAATATTTTTACTGAGATCTTTGGTTGACATTGATAAACCACTTACTAAAAAAATTATTGCAACAGCGCCGTATTGAATTGTATATTCCGCTTTAAGTGTACCACCTTGTTTTGCAAAGTTAGGAAATGAATGAGCTAATGCAACAAATACCCCCAAAAACACGAAAAACCATTGCTTAATAGCAAAATTTATAGTTGCACTAGCAGCTTTGTACGGCTTCGATTCATTGATTGTGGAAAACTTCATACTTTGCTAGTAGAATCGAACAAGTAAAAATAAAATCAGTATACAAGTTGGAACTACCTAATATTATACGAGTGCTTCTTAGGCAATTTTTCCATTAATTCAGTTTATACCTAAGCAAAAATAAATTATTTATATATATTAAAAGAAAATGCTCTTAGTTATCTATATTTTTGAATATAGACGGCTGAGAGATGTTCACGTTAGTCTCCTAGGCAAGCTTCTTCATTTCTTATTGTGAGTCGGATAGCTTCCGGTCGGGTAATATGTAGCTCTTGCTGCTGTTCTGTTTCATCGGACCGATCTCCCGAGTTGAGTCAGTATATATACTCAACGTCTCCCACTTTCGATTGATATACCACTAGCATTGATGATCATGACTGTTGGTAACATAGATTTTAATGGCGTAAAACATTCTTTGTGCTAATGATATCTATTCTTATCTATTTAGTCAGTCATCTTAAGCTACTCAACTCGCTGTCTCATTCTTATGAAAGATTGTTAAAAGCCACACTTTGAAACCAAATTTCATTAGGGATGACGTATTCTCTAAGCTAGGCTCCTTCTAATACTTCCTTCCGTTTTACTCAAGTGTAGAAGGTCATGTGCCTATGCTTCTTCGACTTTAAATCTCTTTTAAGGTAATTTTCAAATTGCGAACTGAAGTTTTGGTACACGAAGGAGGATCCTATACTTTCTTACACGCATATACCTGGCGCTACATACTAACAAAATGCAATGCCAAAAATCCAACCACATTGGAAAAGAACAAGGTTGTTGCGGACCCTAGTAAATGTAAAATATTAGTTGATTAACATTATCGATCGTGTATCGATATCATGAATCGGATGAAGCTTTTCCTTTTTTGTCGATCTACTATTAAAAGAAGATAGAATAACTTGCCTAAGTTCTGTGCCAAACGTTCTCTTAAAATTTGCAGTCTTTATTTGTAAGAAACCCATCAACATAAACTTGACTTGTCCTGTATATATTAAAAGTCGCCGATATGTATGTAATTTCCTAATTAGGAAGGATAATAAACAAGCTTTCATTTCACTAACAATTTAAACATAATTAAATCCTCTTTCAAAAAGTTATCTTCCTTCTCTAAATTGAATATTATCTCCATCCTGTTACATTAGTTAAGAGTGTTTGTTAAAATATCATGACAAGAATAGAACATATTAGCAGCCAGAATACAAACTTCGTTAATAATTTTTGGGGCCAAAAAGATTCTGGATGCAGTGTTATCCAGGGCCGAATAAAAGATGCATTGGGCACATTACAAGAACTATTAGATTACTACCAAGAAAGGATACAAATAGAGAAAGAGTATACCAAGAAATTAGATAAATTGAATAGTAAAATACTTTTAGGATCTCATGAAACCGGCTCGTTGAAGAAATCATTAGATAAATTATCCTACGAAAATCAACAGATGATTAAGTATAATAATAAGTTCATTAAATCAATGAATCAAATAAATTATGAAAAGTTACACAATTTTTATACAATCTATCATAAAAAGGTGTCTAAAATTGAGCATCATATGTTGAAAATCATCAGTAAGAAGAGGGATGCCTATAAACAACTAGAATCAATTAAGAATAAATACCAAGAGGAATGCTCTCAAATTAAATCCTTAAAATTATCAGTCCAAACTACTTGGGGTAAAGAATTAGATAAGCATCAAGCCAAGCTTAATAAGTTAAATTCGTCTAATCCAACCACCAAAAAGAATTACCAGATAGCTCTTACCAGCTATAAAGAATTGAATGAAATCTTCATAAGAGATTGGTCAATAGCTTTACGAGATTTTTATAAACTTGAAATTGAAAGAATTCAAATATGTAAAGTTAATTGCTTCAACTTCTGTAATAATATTGCCACTTTGTGTGTCGACAATGATCAATCTGTTGATTTAGCAAGATCCGTATTTGCACAAATCATGTCCTCAAAAGACTTACAGGATTTCAGCGATACTTATGGAACAGGTGATAGAATTTATAAAGAACCGCAATTTATTGATTATATGAATGGTTATGATGATGCAAGCAAACCATCTGAATTTACATTAGCTGACTTTGAAAATCCTGACTATACCCCAATACTATCGAGGTCATATTCCTCATATTCTGCTGCAACTCAAGAGCTCAACAATAACAACAATACAATACCTAATAATCTGAAAATCTTAAAGAGGGCCACCAGTCGCAATTCATCAAACTTGTTATCAATTGCAAACAAAGAGTTACCTCCAGTTAAGCTACTACCACCTTCTCCAATTTCCAAGACTCTATCGCCAACGAGAAAGCCACCAGCACCAATAATTTCTGGTCCAACTAAAACAGTGACTAGTAATGGCTCAATCTACAGTTCGGGTCAGGAAGATAATAAAAATGATGTATTTTCTATACACGAGAATGAATTAGATGGTAACAAGCATAAATTTACTAATAGTAATGGTTCATCAAATTATTCCAATCCTACTAATTATTCGACCTCAGGATGTTCGACTAATTCAAATGGGGAAAGAAATTGGGCATCACCTAGAAGAAAGGAGAAACAATTACAACAGTTCCAAGAACAAATTAATCTAAAATCAAAAGAATTACCTAAGTTTCCATTACAACAAAACGTACCAAAATTAGATCAACAGAAGATCCCAATCATAAAAGATTTCTCTTTTGATTTTATTGCTAAAGCTTTAGAAGATTTAAATTCTGGTGGTGATGGTGATCTTATGAAATACAGAAAATCTGTTAGAAGGGCCAATGAACAAGAACAAAGAAATAAAAGTTCAGCTATCCCCTTCAAGTCAGCTTCCGACTATGTTGACGATCATAACGAAGTTGCAACTAGATATGAATCGATCAGTTTCAATTCTCCAATGGCCGCTGATATTCCTCAATCTACGAAGCAACAAAGACCTAAATCTATGGTAGAACCAATGACTAACAATGAATTAATGTTTCAAGAAGACCTAGTTTCAACATGCATTGTGGACAAAATTAATTCAAGAAGAAGTTTACTGAAAGCTCCTTCAAAGTCCTACATCAATCTCCATTCGATGATTGATCAGAATTATATAACCCCTATGACTCGTCGTCCATATTTAGTCAAAGCTAAAGCTAGATATACTTACACGCCGCAACATCACGGAGAATTATATTTCAAGAAAGGTTGGCATATGTATATTATTCATAAACAAGAAGATAATTGGTTTTTATGTGAATTAGGTGATAACTGTAATGATAGTGAAGGTCTAGTTGGTTTGGTTCCTGGAAATTATATCATAGAAGGTAATGACTTGTTTCAATAGATTTGTAATTCTATACGTTCCGTATAATGTTATTCACTTTCTTGTTACTAAATAGCTAAGATAATAAAAAATTTAATTTTAGTGAATATAGTGCTTTCTTGCAATCTTATATTTAGTGAAAAACAGGCATTTCTTTAAACGAGCGCTTAAATCTATGAATCAAAAAACATTAACGACTTTAGTTCCCGTTAATTAGTAGAAGCTATGTCATTAGTTAAGCCAATAGGCCCAACAAAAGTACCAAAACCATATTCTATTAAAGATCTTCCACCTTTGATTATTGGTGGTACAGTTTTTAATACTCAATATACATCGAATCCTCATAATTTACCAGCTACTGAGATACTCGAAACTGCTTTTAGTAATGGATTAATTGCAATTGATACATCACCATATTATGGGCCATCTGAAGAAATATTAGGGGAATCATTAAAGAAGGTAAGAAATAAATGGAAAAGAGAGTCATATTATATTTGTACGAAAGCTGGAAGAATTAGATTAAATGAATTTGATTATAGTAGAGAATCAGTTAGAAAATCAGTCCAAAGGTCGTTAAAGAGGTTAGATTCTTCATATATCGATTTGGTTTACATGCATGATATTGAGTTTGTTAAAGAAGACGAAATATTTGAAGCTTTAAAGGAGTTGAGATTGTTAAAAGATGAAGGGTTGATCAAGCTGTTTGGTATTACCGGCTACCCAATCAAATTCTTATATAAAATTGCCTTAGAAAGTGCCAAAACTGAAGAAATTGGTCCATTGGATGCAATTATGTCGTACTCGAATGGATGTATTCAAAATACCTTGTTGTTTGACTATTATTTAGACTTTTTTAAAAACTGTGGAATCAAGAAATTAATGAACGGGTCGATTTTAAGTATGTCATTATTAAGATCTGATAAAACTCATGATTTCCACCCTGCTCCACAGCAGTTAAAGGATAGAGTTAATGAAATTGCCACCATTTTGAAAATCAACTACAATGGCTTAGAACTAGCTGATTTAGCAACTAGGTTTGCTTTGAAGAAATGGTTATTTGAAACTACAGAACAGTCACCACGTGCAACTGAATTAACTTGGAATCAGGATTGTTCAATCGTTTTAGGTGTATCCAATGTTGAAGAACTAAATGCTGCAATATCTAATTACTGGATGGTCAAATTAAATTTAGATAATATTAATGGAAATGACTTGCCAATTTTTGAAAAAGTTAAACAATTATTGGGTTCTGAACACTACAATGAAACTTGGGACAGTGGTATAGAAAATAGAGACTAAAACTTTAGTAAATGCTTTATAATGTTTGTGATCTTTGACTTCTTCTATAGTGCTTGTATTTTTGTGCACCGTGTAAAAATAGACATCTACTTTAGCTTTCTTTTGCTCCAAGCATACATAATTTATAATTTGCTTACATCTTGCTTGTATCCGTTACTTTATTTCTAATTTTGTCATCAATCAATCATTATTAACTACTACAATGGCATATAAAAGATCTTATTCAAATACAAAAGATTCCAGTTCAAGTGGCAGCGACGTTGTTATTGAATTAGACAAGAAAAAACAAGTTACAGTTCGTAGGTTTAACAAAGTTAATTTAGTTGATATAAGAGAATTCTACATTGATAAAGATACAGATGAAAAAAAGCCGGGCAAGAAAGGTATCTCTTTGACTGAAGATAGTTGGAAAAAACTATTAGATTCAGCTGCTAAAGTTCAAGAGGCTCTAGACAAATTGAATGGAGTTGAAAGAAAAGCTAGTGATAAAAAGGAGGAAGTGCAACCAAAAAACAAAAAGCCAAAGGTTGAAACAAAAAAGACTGAACAAGGTGAACAAGACGAAGAAGAATCTCAAGCTGATCAAGAAGAAGAAAGTGACGAAGATGCCGATTAGATCTCATGATTCTTCTATTGCTTATATCGTGGCTAGTTCAATGAATCAGTTGAATAATTTGGCCCCTATATATTTCATTTATTATCTTAATTCATGAATGGCGTTTAAGAGGGATAATGACATCGGTAAAATATAGATGAATAATTTTACCAATACCTAGATGAAATAAATTATCTAGCATCTGAATTACAAAATAACTGGGATCATTCGGCACACATTGTCCTCTGGCTATCCTAATAGAAAAGCCAACTTCAAAATTGATCGTGGTTGTAGTGTTAATGTATTCTGTGTGTTTCATTTATATAATATCTACAAGAATACACGTTTAAATTTTTATTTCAATTAAAGAAGGAGTAATATCAATTGACTTCTGTTTTTATCATAATTGCCTTCTTTTAATTCAACTTCATTAGATACACCCTAAATTACTGTAGAAAACACTTTATTTCAACTTACATTTTATGTAATTTCAGATAAAGGTTATCGGTTGGTAAATTTTTACAAATTCTCAACATATTAGAAATCTATTTTTCCCTTGTCTAGTCCAAATCCAAAATAGCAACTTTTGTATTTCTCTGTTATTTAAACATTTTCAGGCTAATTTGATTAAGTTTTACCTTTTTCAGATAAGTAAAATTTAAAAAGCTTTCTAATAAGGATGGGCAAGAATAAAACTAAAAGAAGGGCATTTCCAAAGTCATTATACTTATCTACTACAAGAGATGATAATGAATCGGTGAATTCTTCAAGCAGTAATTTGAATAAATTGAATCATGATATTACCAATATTGAACCAGGAGCATATTTTGATCACAGAATTTATAAAGATTCTGCTCATATTCAGTCATCGCCGGCAAAATCAAGAAGAAGAAGAAGTTCAAGCCAAAATATGCTAAATTCTAATAGTACGATCAATCACAATTCGAGAAGATATACCATGCCGAGTTCAAATAATCCAATGTTTGCCAATAGGCAAACGAGTTTGCCTTTAACTAATAAAAATTTAAAGAATTTGTTATCTCAAAATGAAGACTATCCGCCAACGGATAAACGGTACAGTGGCGTAGCATTAGATATGGATAAATATGCTAAAGAACAAACGCGGCTAGCCAGTTCACACAGTTGGAATATTCCATTTGAGGATCATCATGATGACGCTAATATGAGTGGTAATGACAACGCAACAATCAATTCATTGGAGTTTGGCGGCTCGAATCCGTCGTCAGAACATTCAAGTGATTCGACGTCTTTAGATGACGTTTGTTTTCCTGAATATTATGATCATACGGATACAAGTGGAGACAAAGAGAACATTTATGAATGGCCGGATTTAAAGGTCCTAGAGGAATACATTCGTGAAGAGTTAGAAGAATATTTGGAACTATCAATTCATGAGGAAGAAGAACAACGACAACAAGAGAATGCAGATCAAAATGTCAATTTTCAGTATCCAATTGCGTATGAGGCTAGCAAATCGCAAAGACCTACATCGGGAGAGCCTAGGGAAAGCACACCATTGTTGAGCAACACTAAAGTTAATGAAGTCGAATTTTTGGATCCATTAAATAAATCCTTTAGAATTAGGCCACCTCTGATCCAGCCATGGGAAAAGTCTAAGGAAAAAATCCCAACCATATTAAATAAACTGACTGATCATGATCAGAAACAATCATATCAAAAATATTATAACAAATTTGGTAAATTTGATAGTCAGCCATTTAGATTTACATATTTTAGAGAAGATTTAGATAAAACTATTCATTCACCAACTATAAGTGGACTAATAGCGGATGGTTCTAAAAATAGGGAAAAAGCGAGGCAATTAGCTAAAAAATTGAAAGCTGAAGATACCTCTGAGAGTAGTAAGGAAGGAGAAAAAACAATTTCCATAGCACTTAAAGAATTATTTATGCCTAGCTATTATTCACATCCAGTTAAGTTTTCTTCTTCAACCAACGTTAGTATCCATGGTGGTGCATCGATTAATACTTCAACGGGAAATGGTAATAATACTCCGACATTTCTTACTCCGGAGCTACAAGCCAATTTAAGTGTTCAACCATTGACTAAGTTAATGAATCATAATACAAGGACTAATGAGTCTCCGACCCCAGGCACCGCTTTAGGTTCAATTATTGATAATAATAATTATATTAACCCATTCTGGTTAGATGTTTTGGATCCAACCGAAGAAGAGATGAAAGTGTTATCTAAAACATTTGGAATACATCCTTTAACAACTGAAGATATATTTTTAGGAGAAGCAAGAGAAAAAGTCGAATTATTTAAATCATATTATTTTGTCTGCTTTACATCATTTGATATTATCTATGAAAGACGTAAACAGAGAGCTAAAGAACAAGAAAGAAAATTAAATAAGTTGCAAGAAATGTATGAATATAGTGACAATAAGAATAATATATTTGGATCTTCAGAACGTAAGTCAAAAATTTGGAAATATTTTAAAAACTTTTTTAAGCCATCAGAATCGACCCAAGGTAATAATAGCTATAAGTTGAACAGTCCTTTACTTCATAATACCAAAGAAACAACTTCACTAAAATCAAAGGGCAAAAAAATTAGAGAGGGAGAATTACAGCCCTTAAATATGTATATGATAATATTTAAAGATGCGGTCATAACGTTCCATTTTTCAGCCACTCCACATCCAATCAATGTTAGAAGAAGAGCAAGGTTATTACGAGACTATTTAACAGTATCATCAGATTGGTTGTGTTATGCATTAATTGATGATATAACCGATTCCTTTGCCCCAATGATTGATAGTATTGAAGAAGAAGTCAATAATATTGAAGATGCAATCTTGAAGTTGCATTCTGGAGACACAGATCTGGATGATGATAGCAGTGAGGACGAAAATGAAGATGAAGATGGAACAGAGAATAATAGGCAATATGGAAAGATAGAAGATAACAATGTGTTTTATAGACGCAAAAGATCAAGGTCAACAGTGGAAAACAAAACTAGCAATAAAATTTTTAGTCGTACTTCAATTTCATCGGATCGTGATTCATCTAGGAAGTCATTACCTAGTTCTAAATCATCATCATCAAAAATTTTAGGATGGAAAAGAAAAGGAGATATGTTAAGAAGAATTGGAGAATGTCGTAAACGGGTAATGTCATTACTAAGATTATTAGGATCTAAAGCTGATGTAATTAAAGGATTTAATAAAAGGTTCAGTGAAACCTGGGAGCCTGGATCCAATAGAATGGAAATCGGAATGTATCTTGGAGATATTCAAGATCATATAATTACAATGGTTCAATCATTGAATCATTATGAAAAGTTATTGGCCAGATCTCACTCTAATTATTTAGCTCAAATTAATATAGATATGACAAAGGTCAATAATGATACCAATGATGTGTTAGGTAAAATAACCGTTCTAGGTACAATTGTGTTGCCAATTAATGTTGTTACAGGTTTATGGGGGATGAACTGTGTTGTTCCAGGACAAGACTATGACGGATTAGCATGGTTTTGGTCAATCATCTGTGGAATGATGATATTTAGTTTATTTGCTTATCACTATGCAAGGAAGATTTCCGGGTTATAAAGTTTGTAAATAGAGAGGTAGATTTATGTAACATTTCGTTTTAAGAAAGATATAATATTTATATATCATTAATAGGATGGGAAGTTCGTATACTACTTCAACGACTTAATTAGCCAAAATTAAAATGATAATATGCCTCATGTGCCTTTTATTATTAAATCCTTATCTAGGCTTGATTGAAATATCTTTGGTTCCGTAACATTTTTTCGAAAACATGCCACAGTTTGGCAACTTTCGACTTAACATTATATTGTCAACAAATATAATATGGCAACTGTAGAGCAATTGACATCCTGAAAATAAGGCCCAAGTGGCTTTTCTACTATTAAGTCTGTTGCATGAAAGTTCTTAACCTTTTACTGGTGATCTATATACTGACTAACTAACATTGGGTACTTAGCTTCAAAATTAGCAAAAATTCAAAAATACTCAAAAAAGTTGAAAACAATAAAAAAAAGCTTAAGCTAGTAACAAAGAATTAAAGAACCAAGCTTTTCAGCTATTTCATTTCTATTAGTAAAATCGAATTGTAAACTTGACAAGATCACCTTGAAGCTGACTGCTGATAAGTGAACTACCTCTTTCGCATATACCACCTTGTTGCAACTTGGGCCATATAGGATTCATATTGAAACAGCAAGCTAAATTAATTAACCTTATCTAATACATCTTAGTTCAAAACTTCGGAATACATCTTTCACTTAGACCTACTATCTCTAATTCATATGTGCTATCAGTATCATCAGTGTCATCGATGGCTTCGCCATGTCTTCTGAGAACTTATGTATCTTCCTCTTTGATCAGATGAACACAACATTTGATCAGATTTGGCAGCACCAGATTATATTTAGACTTCCAAGCAATCTTATTGACTCTTTATTCATCCGTTATTATTAATATGGGAGTTCAATCCTTGCCGTATTAGAAAATGAATAAAGGGCTAGTAAGACCTATATGCAAGACTTATATGTAGGATGAAATAGTAGTGAAGATGAAATTTTGAACACGAAAGAGGTTTCAACCTCTTTCTATCAAGTAACGCTTGCAATTAACATAGTAATAAGACCTCTAGTTAATTAAATAAGAAATCAATCCAAAATGAGTATTCAAATGACATTGGTTTTTACCACTTTAGTAGTCCAAATGATTGTGTTGTTAATTTTATTGTTGCCATTACCCTTTGTAGTTCGAACCAAAATTATACAAGTTTCGTATGGCTTGCAGAACTCACAAAATTTCAAAGTAGGGATAATTTTTTCTACTTTTCTACTAGTTCTACAATTTCTTGACTGTTGGAATAGGTTAAAGAAGTTTGGATTTACTAGGAGTCCATACTTTACTCAAACGAACCAGGCACCACCTTCGTTAAACTATGATCAACTCGCCAGTAAGTTTTATTCACAAAGAAATTTATACTTATCAGGGGCGGTATTATATTTAGGATTAGCAATTGCCACAGTGGTCACCATAGTAAGAAAGTTAGTTAAGAAGGAGGCTGAACTTAGAAACTTATTACATGAAAAGAGCGATGATGAAGGTGAAATTGAAAAGTATAAATTATTAATCAAGAAGCGAAAAATTGATATTGAAACTTTCAAAAAACAATTGAATAACTTACAAAAATCGTATAATGAACTTAACCGTGACAATAAGAATGAAAATAAAAAGAATGACTAATCGTAGTGCTATAGTTCTTTTAAAAATCTGTCCATAAATCAGCATATGAGTCTACGTAATTATCTATATGATTATGGAAGTGACTAACTGTCTATATATATATTTCTGTCAATCTGTCTATTCGTTTATATCTCTGTTTAGCTACCTATATATATATATATATCTTATCTCGTAAATTTCACACATCACTTTTCATTAGTTATATTCCAAACTAATAATGAACAATAAGTAACATGTGTCAATATACCCAAAAGAAATACGATTTTTTTATCTCCACTACTTAAATCGTTACTAGCATCACATTGCTTAAAGTTATTAAAGAAGGATAAACTTATTATGTATGGTATGCATGTACTATGTATAGAATAATTTTTCTTTTTGTTGGTGGAGTGCACCGCGAGAGGTACATTAGGTTGTGGACTACATAACATCTACATACATTAATCAGTATGTCCTTCAAAAAGCATTTAATCAGTAACATTCAAAAGGAAGATTAGTAGTAACCTTTAATAATAGGTACGGTATTCGAGCTTTACAGTGCGATTTCTTATTTCTTACTACAATGTTTGGACTGAGATTGTTTTCTACATAGTAGTACGAATCAATTAAAATTTTGTGCATAGGAAGTATCAAAATTCTTGTACAGAAGTGTAATATGATTATTACAAAGATAATTGATTAAACAAAAGAAATGTTTGTATCTTTTTTTAAAAGAAAGAAACGATTTAACAAATTATAGATGATTATAACAAAAATATATTTATAAACTAATTAAATAATAGTAAGTAACAGTTGTAATAATAACTAATATATATAAAAAAATCACAATAATAATACAAGTTTTTTCTTTCTTTTTTAAATTTTTTTAAACGGTAGATGGTAGATTAATTTTTACCACAATGGTAGACATGTCCTTCATCTATTAACAAGATATTAGTTTTTAAATTAAGTTCTATAAAACCCACCAAAGAAAAAGCATATTTTAACAATAAAAGAATACACATTTTACTTCTCGGAATCTGAAAGCACCTCGTCATATAGATATAACGAAAAAAGAAAAAGTTAAGCACAAAAAAAAAACAAATCAATTGGCCAATGTTCTTAGCAAAATGTTCATAGTAATTGCAATAATAAGACCACTGAAAAAAAGGTCTGTCTTCATTCATGATTCACTTGTCGCCTGGTTTTTTATCATCTACTGATTCTGCGGTATTACTAGGATTACTAGTAGAACCATTATTATTTGAAACATCATTATTAGATGTTTGAGAAGTTGATTGGGTAGTTGATGGATGTGCAGCAGATGCCATGGATTGAGCATTTGTGGCAGTTGATGAAGATGTAGGAATAGCTGTTGTGGTTAACGGAGTGTTTGTTTGCTGAGGCAATTGTTGAGGCACTTGTTGAGGTAATTGCTGGTTCACATAACTATAGGTTGAATAAATTGGTTGAGCACTATATGAAGAGTAGTTGTTATTTGGATTATAAGGTTGATAATATTGATTTGGAGCATAATACGGCTGTTGGTAACCATAAATCTGTTGCTGATGTTGTTGGGGCTGTTGCTGCTGTTGAGAATGTTGTGGTTGTTGAGACGATTGATGAGTCTCCGTATTGTTAGTTTGTTGAGGAGATTGTTGTTGAACTGCAGTAGTGGAGTGAGTTGTGCCATTTTGGTTATATTGTTGACTATACTGTTGATAATAGCTATTTAAACTAACAGGAGGATTTGGATTTGAGTTATTATTGGCAACACTAGTGGGAGTTGAAGTTGGGTTTGATTTCGTTGTTGAAGAAGTATTAGAAGAGTTATTATTTGGAGTGACTCCGGTTTGAATAACTCGTTTAATATCTCTAACAAATAATGGATATAATAAATCAACAATTCCCTCTCTTTGAGCCATTGCTAGAGCTCTTTCAAATGGAATCCAAACTCCTTTCAAATGCATTGAACCAATCTTGACCACATGTCTAACTTTTTCCGATTTTAATATACCATCTCTACGACCTCTTGTCATTTGAGCAACATTCAATAATTTGGTACCATTAATCATATTATTGTCAGCTCTTCTAACTACCGAAACATTATTGGCATCAACTTGGTAACATAAAGTCTTTTCGTCTTCCCACATGGTGGTGGTGACCCTCGGCCTTATACCTGGAGGTTGGTATTGACCAACGGTGGAATTATTGGTTGAGTTTAAAGTGTCTTGCATTGGAGTTGAGTTCGAATTTGTAGCGGAATAGTTATTATTAGAAGTCGAAGATAACTGATTGTAATGTTGTGGCTGGGGCTGATTCAATTGATTATTGACCTGAGGTATTGACTGTTGATAAATCGAGGCGTAATTAGTTGGAGCAGCAGCAGTATAAGGATATCTAGCATAAGCATAGGATTGATCGGTGGAAGTGGATTGAACCGGCGGTACTTGTTGTGAGACCAGTTGAGGTGCTTGAGCTTGCTGTTGCTGCTGATTAAACATATAATATGAGGCGTACGGTTGACTCATCAATTGCTGTTGTTGTAACGAAGAATTGAAGTTACTGTTTAATATTTGTTGATACTGTTGAGCCTGGTCAGGATAATAATTCGATGGTGGATATTGCATTGATTGAGGAACAGTAGATGAAGCTCTCTGTGGTGCCTGAGAATAGGCCGAGTGCTGCATAGGTTGGCTAGACTGATTGGTTGGTTGAGTAGAATTACTACTTAACGACTGGTTTGGGGCTGATGAATTGTTTGAAGATGATGTACTCGTCCCCGACGCACCTACTGTAGACGATTGATGTGGTTGAGTCTGCTGATAAGTCGACCTATAGTCTGGTAATATTGTCTGATTATTCGAATTTTGATGATTTTCTAGGTTTGACATGTTTAATTCAGTCTCAATGATAAATGAACGAAATAGGATAGTACAATTGTTTTTTAGCGTATGGACGTCTTTAATAAAAAAAAAGTTTCAAATTGGTTGATTTTTAATTTAACATAAAGATGAACAATAGATGTTATAGAAAGGATATATAATAATCACACACCAACGTTATTTGTTATTTAAGACCTGGAAATTGTCAACAGTGGGAAATATAAAACAACGTAAAAAACTGGAGATACAACAGGATTTTTTTTAGAAATTTTCTGAGATACAAAAAGTAAGAACAATATAATTTTAATCTTGTTGAATGAGTGATCTATTATGATAAATAAAACGTGATAAATATTCAAATATATTCAGAAGAAAATCAAGAGAAGAAAAAACGAATAGAAGGCAAGATACTAATTAAATATAAAAAGAAAAAGAAAAATAAACCTTAAACTACAGCAAAAGTTACTATTCCTGAAAGTAAGTTTAGTTTGAGTTTTTTTTTGTTTCCCTCAGATTTAAATTCGTGCTCAGAGAAAAGGAAAAAATTTAACAACTCAAATTTTAGAGATAAAGTAGCGTTTATTCACTAGAATTTATTTGCTTTGACGTTAGAGAGCAAAGTAAAATACTTTATGAGGTTCTCTATAAAAAGAGCTAACCTTAGATATTTCTAATTTTAAGCTAGACTACATAGTTATCTAATTGCACGATTGATAATAGGCATAAGCAGGAATTAGTAGTAAATATTTGATTAGGGGTTGGAGGCTAAGATAAAGGCAATATTTTTATCCCATTCGATACGAGACAATGCAAGTTACTTTGGTCTCACGGTATGCATTCGCGCCACAGTCTTCATGCTACATACTACATCTTCTTTATGCTGTACCATACTAAAGGCGTATTGTATAGTATCTTACGCTGTATGTAAATCTACGCTTATGATGTGATATGCTATTTCTCCATGTTAGCATACAGTGCCACTCAAGTGAATACTGTAAGTACAACAGTGGAGGATGAAGACTTATCAATAATGAGATAGAATAAAATCCCGCATGTACCAAATATTTTTTTGGGTAATGAAACGAATGACATGAATTGCGTTAACGGCTTCGGTACTGTAGCGGTGTCAACTATACTTTACTAAGAAAGTTACTGTATTTTTTTTCTGATGTTTCCTTTTTTGCCATCTAAACACCTTAAATCGTATAGTATTATCAAGTACGAACAAATCAAGCAGGGTATGTGAATTTCGTCTACTACCACGAAAATTCCGAGTATTTTGTCGCCTTTTGGACTTACATAACGATTGTTTCATCGCGTTATACCGGATAAATATACCCATATAGAGCTTAACTCCTCTGCTGCGCTTACAGGAGCGGCGTTAGTGGGAGGCGCAGGGTAAACAGAAAATTTTGCTAAAAACATTGGCAAGAGAGACCCTCATAAAACGAAATGCTAGAGTCAGATGTCATAGAATCCGTTGTTGAAATGGAATATCAAAGTTGAAGACCGATAAGTAAATTGCGATGCAAATACTGTTGGGTGATGATAGGTAGTTAATTGAGGATTTGTATTGAATGGAAACCCAACATTGTTGCAAATGCGGCTACGGATCTCAGTTCAATCCTGTCTCCGGGCACGATATTTTGCTTGTATGTAATGTATGTAGAGTGTGAAAGCGCTTAAAAGTTAATTTCAGGTGAGGTGATGACCTATTGCATTTCCCCTCTTATTGAAATGGCAAATTAACAATTTTGAGCGTCTTTAGAGCAGAAAGGCCAGATCAGGTTTCGCGTTTCAGAAGGTCATGCAATGTAAGGTTTACCAAGAATTCCTACACAGTTTTGATTACGTAATATAAATGCATGTTCTTGATGCAGAATATCTTTTTTTATTAATTTCGAGGCAGTTGTAAACGTTAGAAGACTTTTTACTTTGCGCGGTGGATAATACGGCATCGAATCTGTTGCTTAACTCCAGAATGGGAGCGTGCGTATGTCCCCGGAATCGAACCGGGCACAGAAGGAGAATAAAGGAACCTTAGCATCTTCTTCCCATTGCCCCAGGTTAAAAAGATGGATTCGTATATAGTTTAAGACGGGTTTCCGGTACTGGTAAATATATTGTCAGTGTTTTCCAGATGAATGTCGCACCTCCTAAAACCGAATATCGCCTTCTGAGAGTTTTAATTTCCCAAGTGGTTAGTTTCAATTACGTCCCATACATGTAAACTAATTCGTACACCTTATTAATATATTTCCCCATAGATAATTTCTAAAATCGCTCTAAATTATTTTTTTGTCTTGAAGTATATTGAAAAAAATCCTAACTAAACTATCTAATATTTCACACTGATAATGAAATATATGACTCGAAACATAGAAGAAAAAATTCGCCCTGGCTTGTGATGAATTTCGCATGAGAATAAAAAACTAGTCGCACTGGTGCCACTGCGATTGCGTACGACCAGAAGAAATAAATCGTTGATGAAACATAACATATTTTATCAAGGATAACGAATCAAATACGCTTTCAGAAGTCGTAGATGTCGCTCAAAGATTAAAGAGGTGCTTTCTCTAAGCATGTAGTGAAACAATTTTGAGAGTGTTGAATATAGTGTTGTATATATTCAGATGGAACTAAATTTGCAGCCTCAGCAATTCTACTAGTTAAAGTTTCCTTTTCTAAGAGCTTTACTCTCTTGAGTTTACTTTTGAGTAAGTGCCAAAATTGCTCAATAGGATTGAGCTCAGGAGAGAATTGTGGTAAATAAAGACATCTATACCCACGTCCAGTAATAATTCTGGTACTACTTAGGTCCTTGTGGATACTTGCGTTATCCATAACCAAATACGCATTTTTCATTATGTGATGCTTATCAAGAGTATCCATTACATCAAGGAGAAACTGTTTATAATGCCCAGTTATGGTTCCTCTGGAGGTATCTTCTTTCCTTTCTGAGTCGAGTTTCCTTTTCTTAATTTGAATAGGAGCTTTGGGTTTTTTAAGCTCAATTGTACTACCCCATGAAAACAAATTGCACCCAAAACCGTACGGTTTTCTACTCTGGTTGCTGGCGTTTTAACCACAGGAGTAGACCCTTTAGGTGCCCAACTACCAGAACGTTTCATTTTAATGTTAAAACCAGCTTCATCGATAAATACACAATTGGTAGTATTCTAACATCTGACTCTCAGATTTGACTAACAAACTCAAATCTCTGCTGAATTTTCTTAACAGAGTTCCTTTCAGCACTCTCTTTTCTAGCTGATTTGAAGGTGAATACACATCATCTTAAGAAACCTATAAAGAGTAGTTGTTCCAACATTTAATCCCTCGAAAGATTTCGTTAAAGCTTCTATCATGTCATCGATAAGGGCAGATGGACTTTTCCAAGTGGTATTCAACATTCGGCTCCTATCTCTATTTTGCACTATCAATTGCTGTTATTGTATTGGCTAGTTAGCCATAGTAACCATTATTTTAGAGAAGCCTTGATTGGATCGGAAATGTATACCCGTATATCATGTTTGGATTCATTTTTGATTTAGTTGCACTAATTTGCGGACCTTCAAGTCGGTACTAATAAGTTGCACCCGCCATAATCTGTGGCACATTTCCAACTCACTCATATAAGGTCTTAATAATATTGCTATCAATTCCTATAGGCAATATATATCCACCGTCTATTTTAATTATCCGAATACTTAGGTCTGTGTGTGATAGGGTTAGGGGCTGACAGATCTCAATACACATCTACTTGGAGCTCTGCACCCACCCTTCCGAAGAGCAAAATTATTCATTCATATTTATTTTTTATAATTTTCTACATAGCATTCTTCTAAAACATTATATCTTACATAAATGGAAAGTCTTAATACTCGAATAGGTAAACACCTATAAGAACCAATTGTATTGAACAATTGTGGTCTCAAGTCACTTCAGTAACCACTTCTTTAATTTCTAATGGTGCTTTTTGGGGCATTGAACTACAGGACCCCATTTCAGGCACTTCATAACAAATCCCACCAAACCAAGACATATTTTGCAGCGACCATCTGATACTTCATCAATGTCACATCTACCTCCTTCGGCGCTTTGTTCACACTCGGTGCATTCATGATGATGTGCAAAACAAACATTTTCATTAGCACACTGAATGATATTGCAGTTGGGCCAACGCTTCATTAAAGGATGCGCTAACGATCTCTTCTTACGTGTTTCATACATTTGTAACTTGTTTTCTACAAGCTGGTCGTAGTTAGGACAATAATTTTCGGTTTCATTGTACTTTTGATAAGGTTATATTTTTTCACTAAGAGCTATTAAGGCTTCAGGTTGGTCAAGTAATTGAACATCAAGGTGAGTTTCATTTCTTCTCTGAACTGACAACACTGGTATGGTGGTATCATTTTGCTCTAAGAACAGTCTTTGGTAATTATCATAATCTGTTTTATTTGTTTTAACACTATATGTCATCAAATAGCAAAACAAATTCTCTGATACTTTCGGATCAATTTCGGACCCCAAACATAAGAGATTACTGGCTGATAAGAAGTAAAGTATAACAAGTCCCAATTTCATTCTTATAGGCTTAAAGCTATAACAGCCAGGAAAATCACCACCTTATATCAAGTCAATACCATCAGTGTTTAAGGTTAAGTATAAGGTTATCTATAATCAGATTAGCTATAATAAGGTTATCAATAAGCAGGCTATCAATAAAGAGGTATGAAGCTATCTATATTTAGATATCTATGGTTATATGTGCAGGTAATCCAGCGCGCATCCATACGTCAAACATCTCTAGCGGTTATGCAATTTAATTAGAAGAATAAAAAGCTTTTAAGACCTCTATTTTCATCCTCAATGATTGCATAGATTTAGACCATGTACCTCATAACTATTATTTTAAGTTTCACCCCATTCATAGCTAGTGGTTATGGGATTAGCTTTGAGGAGAATTTGTTCTGTTACGTAATGATTTACAGCGTTAAAACAAATAGAACCCTGAAGCACAGCGTACTCAAGACTGTTTGTTAATGTAAATCAAACAATTTACGTCCCCGTGGTTCATGTTTTAGTATATACGAAAACATTGGTCTATAGAGAAGAAGAAACTGTAAGGTTAAGTAAAGAAGTACAACCTTATCAGAAATACAATGAAAGAGAAGAATATTGTGAATTGTACAAGCATATTCTAGAGAATAAGGCAAGGAAACGTGAAGAAAGAAAGTCAAAAATAACAAGAGGGGAACCTGTATGTTCCAGAGCTTATAGGACTGTCACCCTTGATAATATCTTGCCCACTGCTGGGTTTTTCGAACAATTTTACGATAAAGAGTTTTTCATGGGCTTCTAGCAGAATGTGAAAACATTGTACTATTACTTTAACCATGCCAACCACGACAAATGTTCAAAGCCTTGGAATGATTTTTGCAACGTATTTGCTTCTTGTTATATTGGCCATTGAATACGTCTTTATAAGTACTAATTGAGCCGAAAAATATTTTCACCATGATGATGCCCATCGGTATGTGGCTATTGATTCATCAATGTGAAATATATCGCACTATACAATGAAGAATATTCGGCACAACCTTATACAGATATTCTTCACCCACCTAACACTATCATTTCATTTAGCCACATATATGGATTAAATATCTACTACTTGTGTATTAAATGTTCACTCTTTAATGTAAATGTAAATCCGTACTTCGCATTATCGCAAAATTCTTTATTATCTAAGAAGTTATCGAATCTTGACAGAGCGATGAAACCTTAAAAATACAAGATATAAATTTATTCGCATGTTGTATCTATATAATAGGTGTTATCTTCTGCATGCTGATAGATGCTTGATATATTATTGTAACACATGAATTGTTATTCCCAGGTATATATGTTTAGATATTTTTGGGGTTTTTTAAGGCCACTGAATATTCAAATTCGTTGAGTTATATTCTGGCCATAGTTATCAAAGAGTCGTGTGTGCACATTCTGCCAGAGAATGGTTCGAACTCTGCTGCAAATGAGGTATGATGAGGACACTACACCCGCCATTGAAGAGCCTATATGATTACCTTAATAAAAATAAATACACACAAACATCCATAGTAAACACTCAAACGAACACCTTGATGAAAACTAAAAGATACTTCTGATATTAACTATTGACTAGTTGTGCGAATGTTAGGAATGAAGTTTGTTTGATCTACTTTTATGTGCACTTTGATAGGGTGAGCAGCCAGTCTTCCCAAAATAGTTGATTGCAACAATTCTTACTTTGGTTATACAAGTCTCCAAGTTTCATACTCGACAACCCAGAAAAGAAACAGAAAAAGTAATGAAGAGAAAGAGAGAAACGGCCATGAAAAAATCGTACTACAGTAGCAACTGTGTGTGAGAAGTCTTTGAATATTTGCAGTGGCCCATACAACTAAATTTGAGTACAGTTTCTTCGGAGAAACTTGCTGTAACCTCTTCTGTATTACAGTCCACTAACCTAACAGTTAAGCTTAGGTCCTATATTAGTCATTGATGAAAAAGAACTAGCCAAAGGATTTCGAGTCACAAATCTCCCGAAGTGAATTAAATTGACACATCAACCTTAGCTTCAAAGCAGAATCAGCTTCGTCAACCTACTCGAGCTTAAACTTCAGATAATAAAAACCATTAAACTTATCTGCCATGGCAACCTCCACTGTATCGTAGGTGCAAGACTTTGTACACATAGTAGTTTGTCAAATTAAAATGATATTGAATGTCTTTGATTGAATCAAAACAGTGAATTTCCTTCCCAACAAATGAATTGTTGCCGGATTCAACTGAAAGTCGCAAGGTTCTCGCGTCATTTATGCTCTAATTTCCAATGAATAATAAAGTAAATTCGTAGCTGTGGGAAGTAAATTGTTACGTTTCTAACTTTCAAATGCTATCCCTCTTATATTCAATTCCATACAGCAGATGCACCAGGCCATTCAATCCATTCATCGAAAGAGTTCTGTATCTTGCAATGAATAACTACGGTATTTTCTAGTAATGCTTTCAGAGTTTTCCTTTTTAACTTTTGGTTTGTTCTTTTTATCATTTTCATTATAGGCTGTCAGATTATGACGGTTACGTTCTAGTTCACGATACTGACTTAAATCAGTCAAAGTTTCAAGAGGTAATACATCATCAAGATCAGAGTCGTCTACCATTGGCAGACCTGTTTCTTCTACAAGATTATTGTCTCCGTCATCATAGACAAATTTATAGTTCATTGCTACTAATTAAGCTTACCTCTGAGTTGTCGTTAATTAATTTTAAAAATTACTATAGATGCGAATCACATAGCGATGGTCCTGCGAATTTAGAACCGCTGGCACCGCGAAATGGAAACAGCATACGTCAATTGAATCTGTACCACGACGAAATTGATAGTTTAGCACGAGCGAAATTATTTCTATCGCGGTACGAGAAACATATTGGAACCAGAACGACATTAAAAAATTTATATAGCGATATTATATTCTATATAAAGAGGAAAATTTCACAGGTGAAGTTGTGATATTGAAAGTATAGGTGATACGACTTTGACTCATCTACATAGTAACTTTAACTATCATGGGGGACGAATTTAATTTTTTATACACAGTGAAATATTTATTTTCATAAGACGTAATTGAAAGGTACCACTTGCGACATTCGAACTTAAGAGAGGTGTATTTTATCTGGAAAACACTGTACCAGCCTAACTACAATTTATTTTAAGTGTAACTGGTATAAATTAGCATGCAACCAATAAGTCATTTAAGCAACCCAATGTAGTCGTAGCTTCGTCAATATTACTGTAACGCAGAAATGATAGTTCAATGTATGTGGTTATGTGGGGTAATCAGATAGAAGCAGATTATATGTACAGAGATTGTAACTTTGGTAGCATCTAGTTCGAAACGTACTTATGTACGCCAAGGTATCTCTATTAAATAACGTTAGTAACAGCATTCTGTAAGGAGATACTGAATAATTAGGTGAACCGGTGAATCAGATGACATATCAGATAATCTTTTGACAATAACACTTGAGACTAAGCATTCACCTTTTTTACGTCTGTGAAGAATAACATGAGTTTTGGCACATTTAAACATTGATCTATGATTAAAGTCGCTATTAGCGAGCTAACCTGAAGAGATAAAAAATTTATAATATGTGTCTCTTCCATATTGCTTATTATAGTGATTACTAAATAAAGACTAAGGTTCTAAATCAAGTCAAAAATAATGTTCCTATATCGAGAAACATATTACAATAATTGAGATACCAAGTTAGGTCCACTCAAGTTTAGCACAGGTATTACAAAAGCATTTCCTTAAAAAGGAAAATAATTATTGTGATCACTTACTTCTATGCAATAAGCTCCATTAATATATATCAAACTTCACCTCTATATAAGTCTTTTATAATTCTTCCATTAATCACAGTTTCATCAATAATTCCTTGGACTTTATCTGGGAACACTCTGCCATACCAAACAACTTCCTTATTCTTTTCACTTGGAAAATAAATCAAATTTCCAGCATATACATGTCCTCCAATATGACTGATTAATCCAATATCGATATCTAATTGTTTTTTGTCACACACTTTAATTAGCTCATTGTTTATTAAAGGCGCTATTTTACCACATCTTATATCTCTTGCTGTATGCCCACAAGTGACAATTAGATCTTTCGAAATTGGGGACTCCTTAAAGTTTGATAAATCGACCTGTAGTTCATCATTTGTCGTAGAAGTGTTCATGCTGTCCTCCTTCTTAAATGGATTGTATACCTCTTCTCTTTTAATACCTTTTGGAATTAAATATTGTCTAACAAAGTCTTGCGTATGCTTGATATCAAATTGAATTATCTTGTTGTCAGGATACAAAAAAACTAGTTGCTCTTGATCTGACAAGTTAAATTCCTTTAGAATAATTTGATGATTATTTAAGAGTATATTGGATACTAAAATTGGATGAATGGAACTAAACAATGTTTTAAATTCATAAAGTTTGCTATTCAATGAGTTTGGAATAAATTCTATTCTTGAAGGCATCAAATTAAAGTCTGTTATGTTATGTGTTAAAACTAACAAATGTTTCCATGGCAATACCTTGGTATTATTCAAATTAGAACTGAAGTCAATCGGTTTATCTGATGGCAAATCTGGTATTTTACAATATGTACACCCTGTATCACTCCTTGGAGGTGGACATGTTGGTATAAATGATCTAAACCGTCTAAATTTAATCATCAACAAGTAATAATTAACTAGTAATCATTAACAAGTAATCATTAAGAAGTAATCATTAACAAGTATTTATTAACAATTCTTTATCAAGTCGAGGAAATGAAAAAAAAAAATTTTCGCTTCGCAACGACGATCCGATATCAATATATATCCGATCTCATATATTAATAAGTTTAACTAATCAGCGCTCTGAGCAATCTTTAAATTCATCCTTTAATTTCCATCCTTTTAATGAGCTATCCCAATTAGCTACTTGTCTCAACATTGATCTAATTAATATAATTTCATTTTCATTGCTATTGGATATTTTTAGATTTTTCAAAATATCATTTGACGAGCTGAAAAAATTTGATCGTTCTTTAAGATAGTCAATTAGTTGTTTGATTAATTCTTGTTTATGATTAACCAGAGGTCTTTCACTTTTTGAATTTTTAGAAAACACTGATTCCTTAACCTCTTTTTTATCCTTTAAGTCTTTTAAAATCGATGTTGATGATAATGATGTAGCAGCCTTTTTCTTTTTCGGACCAAATTTACCTGCCAAACCAAATTTACCCGTCCAAGTAGGAACACCAATTTCATTTTTTCTGGTTAATCTTCTTGATCTTTTTAAGGCCACCACCGCTTCATTAGCAACCTTATTCGCTTCTTTTTCGATGATAGATAATTCTTGATTAGTTGAATCAACTATATCGTCATGCTTCAAAGTACTATGAACTCCACTACTAGAAAGTATTCCTTCAATAATTCTATTTTCATCTTTGCTATTACCATTATTTTTATTTTCTTGTTCTTGTTCACCCTCTTCAAACTTGTCTAATTTTGATACACCCATTATATTTGCAACCTGATAAAAATCATCGTCATTCTTATGTTGTTTTTTGAATAAGGTATTTGATTTCCGCTGTTTGCTACCACCTAATTTGACCTCTGCTCCATTAAATAAGTCACCAGTTTCAGTACCAGCTTCATCCTGATCTCCTAGTGTAAACAAATCATGTAAATCATTAATTTTAAAAAACCTTCTTTGTTTAGGGTCTTTTAAAATTTTATTAGTCAAGAAAGTTTTAAATATTTGCCGATGATAAATCTTTTCTTCAATTGAGCCAGTTGTCATTAGTCTATAAATTGTTATATCTTTCTTTTGGCCCAATCTCCATGCCCTTTCCCTTGCTTGGATATCAGTAGATGGATTCCAATCAGGATCATATATAATAACTCTATCAGCTCCAGTCAAATTGATACCTAACCCTCCAACTTTTGTGGTCAATAGAAATACATTTAGATTTGCATCTTCATTAAATTGATCGACTAAATATTGTCTCTTTGAAATTGGAGTCGAACCGTCCATTCTTAAATAACTAAAATATCTATTCTCTTCATTTTCTTTACAAGTTGATCTATCGAAAACTTTTAAATTCAGAATAAATTTCTCTAAAATATCCAACATTTGCTTAGTCTGACAAAATAATAAAGTCTTATGATCTTGTGATTCCCATATTTGTAGTAAGTTTTTTAGAACTTGCATTTTTCCAGATTTATTGGGACCTCCATAATTTTTTTTATTCATTAGTTGATCTCTGTATACTAAATCAGGATGATTACAGATTTTTCTTAAAATATCAACACCCACCAAAACATTTCTTTTACCCTTTAAAATTGAGCTTAACTCTTCACTTTGTAAAAACTTTTCATATAGATTTTGTTGAATTTTGGTTAATTTAACAAATAATACCATTTCATTCTTTTTAGGTAGATCCTTCGCAACATCGACCTTTAGTCTTCTTAGTAAATAAGGTGATATCAAATCTCGTAATATGACTGCACATTTATATCCTGTCTGAACTTGAATATTGGATGCATTTGCATACCCTCCCATATTGATTGGGAGAGCAAATTGTTGCTCAAAAATTGGCAATGTACCTAATCTACCAGGAAATACAAAATCAAACAATGACCATAATTCAATTAGATTATTCTGAATAGGGGTACCTGATAAAATTATTCTATTATAAGTTTTGATTTGTTTACAAGTTAATGATATGTCCAGATTTGGGTTCCTTATTTTATGCCCTTCATCTAATATACAATAGCCCCATTCTCTTGGTAAGATATATCTTGAATAAATTCGTAAACTAACATATGTAGTAACTAGCACATGTCCCTTTTCCATAACTCTATCAATTATTTCCTTTGCATTAATGTGGCTATGAACGTTTTTAATTGAGCTCCGTGATGAGCTTGGATCAGTCTTCTCTAAAAACTTTTCTAGTTTTTCTTCTGATGAAATTGAATTCATTCCTGCTCCAATGCTATGTAATATAATACACCTTAATGGTGGCCACCATCTATGAAATTCATTTACCCACTGGTTCAAAACAGTTGCTGGTACAACAACTAATACTGGTTTATCTAACAATCCAGAATAATGTAATCCTCCTAAAAATGATATTATTTGAATAGTTTTTCCTAGACCCATCTCATCTCCAATAATGCCACCAGTTTTTTGAGAATAAAGTTCCCACAACCACTGCACACAAGTTTTTTGATAGTCAAATAATGAAGGATAAATATCTCCTGGCAATTTAAATTTAGAATTTAAGACTGCATCAGGAATTTTAGGATGTGATTTAAACCATTCTTCTAGATTTTCATTACTATTCGTTTGTTGGCGCAATTCTGATCTTCTTTTGACCCAATTTTTCAATCTCTCTTGATAAACCAGTTCATCGCCATCATCAATATTACGATATTCCCTTATTTGAGTGGATTTGATTTGGTTGGGTTTAGCTTTTTTTGAATCATAGATATCATAATCTTCGTCCAAAATGCTATCTTCGATTTCTCCTTCTTCTTCTTCTTCAAATTCTGATTCTTCGTCAAATTCTGATTCTTCTTCATCCTTTTGCTTTATTCTCCTCTTTTTCCGAGATGGATGTTCCGAATCATCTATCTCAGAAGTCTCTGCAAATCGAACATCTTTTTCATAGTTATAATCATCATCGTTAACACTCTCATTCACATCCTCAAACCCAGGTGCCCTTAAGAACACATGGCTCTTATTATTGTCATCTTCATTGATTTCACCTTGTTGAAATGCGTTTTCATTACCAAATGCAGTGATCTTACCAGTCCTGATTAGAAAATCTTTTTCTGATTCACCAGGTAATTTTTCAGCCTTGGAACTGGTTCTTATATCACCATGTTCCTTTGACTCATTTAGCTGGCTCTTACTTTCATTTAATCTCTTAGTAATATCTTCAATATCTTGTTTCAAAGATATTAGTTCATTCTCTTCAAACCACTTAATCTCATCTCTAATCTGTTTTCGTTGGCTTATCTTCGTTCTGGGATTCTCAAGCTTGTTTTGTAAAACTTTAATCTTTGATAATGTCTTATTCAAACTGTTAGTTGCCTTATCTAATCTTTTTTGATCTAATTCAGCATCTTTAGTGATCAATACTTCGTTAGCCTTGCTAGTAATCTTGCTTTCTAATTGGTCTTGATCTACTAACTTAACACCTAATAATCCGGAATCTGTTTCATTACTAGTCATAGCTCATTACTTTCTATAATACAAATATAATATAAGGTGATATAATAAAATAATTCTTAATATACAATTTTTGCTATAGATTAGAGATGATCTAAACAGTTACACCTTTTGTATATTTTTGCCCTCAATTTTTTATCGCAAATTCAATTTTTCAATTGTCATATTAGCTATAATACAATCTAATTTCTATTAAATACTTGTTTCTGTAACTCTTCTAAACATAACTTATAAATACTCTCATCACTAGCAGTTATTAAATCCTTAATATCAATTTCCAAATCTTCAATTTGTTTTTCTCGTCTAGCAACATCGTTCTTCAATTTATTGAACCATTTATTTTCACCTTTACCAAAGCATAAACTATAAGCAAATCCTTGTTGATTGGCCCTTGCTGTACGACCAACTCTATGCACATATTCTCTTGATGAATTAGGTAAGTCATAATTGATCACGTCAGAAACTGATAATATATCAATACCACGAGATATTAAATCGGTCGCAACTAAGATATGAATCGACTGTTTTGAGAAATCCTTTAGAATCTTTTTACGCGTCGAGGAGGTATTATTAGTCGAATTGATATATGAGACTTCTAAGCTCTGACCCGGCAATAGCTTATTAAATATCAAACTTAGTAATCTTGCTAGTCTTAGGGACGACTCATTTGATTTTGTAAAAATCAAGACATTGGATAACTTTTTCTGATGGATTAAAAACTTTGACAATATGAGCGGTTTTAAGGATAATTTTGCTGATCCGAATTGTAGTTTGAATTCCGACAATGTGGATGGGACGCTAAACATTTCATTCACTAGCTGTTCTCTATCATTGACAATAATTAGTCTTGGCTTACAAAACTTTAATAGAGATAGTTTACCTGAATCGGTGGTTAAAGTTGCAGAGAATATTAACTTTTTAACTGACAATTTCCACTTGTTTGAAACACTTGCAGCTTGTTCAATTTTTGATACTAAAATTTGACACCAGTTTTGAAATGACTGGTTTAGTAAACGATCTGCCTCATCAATGATCAAGTATTGTAAGTTTTTTAAATTAATTGACTCATTGGTCAAATGTTCAACTAGTCTACCTGGTGTAGAAATTATAATATCTGGCTCATTTTTGACTAATCTTGAGGCTTCTTCCTTTATTGATATACCACCCTTTAAATTTACAATTGACAAATTAGTACCCTTCGATAATTGTAACAAAGTAGCCTTAACTTGATTAATCAAAGGCTTCGTTGGTACTAATATAACTGCTCTTACTCTTGGTACAATCCTTTTATATAAACTTTCAATGATTGGGATCAGGTAAGCTAAAGTCTTACCGGAACCGGTCGATGCATTCACTAGTAAATCACCTCTTATATCAGGCTGTAATTGATTTTTTTCAATATCCCGTAATAGCAAATTTAATACTGAAATCTGTACTGAAAATGCGTTTTCAAATCCCAGATTCTTCAAGTTTTTCATCATAAACGGTGATAATGGAAACTCAACGAATGGTTTAGTATTATCTGGAGATGCGTAAACTGGTGTAGTTAACCAATCTAAATTTTTTAAATGTGCTGAAGTAGCCACTAACTTTTTATCTCTTGGTAATTCCGGCTGTGGCAAAGGTGCTAAATCTTGTTGTTCAATCTCGTCGCTGGTTTCTTCCTGATCTTCTTCTTGTTGAATTACTTTATCGTGCGGGACAGACGTCTTAAATTTCAGAAATATAGAATGATGCTTAGATACATATTCAGGATCATTTTCAATTGGTTTTGTTTCTTCCCCGGGTAATTCATCAATATCCATTTTGTCTTCTGACTCCTCTTCAACTAGTTGATTCTCTTCTTGTTCACTTTGTCCTACTATTTCCTCTCCGTCCTCTTTTTCCTCTTCTATTTCCTCTCCACTTTCCTTCTCACTATCCTCACTATCCTCCTCTTCTGAGTCTAGCTCCTGCTCGGAGCTCGAGCTTAAGGGTTTCTCTCCTTCCGATTCATCTTCGCTTGCACTTGAAGCATCGCTAAATTTTCTCTTCTTAGTTCTCACTCCTTCTTCATTATCCAAATTTTCATTGACGACATCAGCTATATCGTTCGTGAATGCAGCAGGATCAAACCTCGGAGCAAACATTACAATACTTCCTTACTTATGAACGCTATATATCATCTATCTATATCTCCAATCATGTTAAACTCATCTTGTAATTTTTTGATAATCACGTGATGTGTTTTTTTTGTAATTTTTCAAGACTTATAAGTATTTTCGATTATAGATTAGACAAACCTATAATATATAGTTTTTTAGCAATAGAGCGTATCATACTATGAGACCAACGTTACACATATTAAGAGGAAGATCTGCTTGGAAGGGACCACATGTTGTTCCTTTACCGATTGCAAATGCGATTAAAACGGGTACACCAATTAGAACTAACGCTAGAAGTTGTACAATTTTACCTCAGTTTGTTGGATTAAAGTTTCAAATTCATAACGGTAAAGAATATGTTGAGGTCGAAATCACCGATGATATGGTTGGATCTAAGTTAGGGGAGTTTGCATTGACCAGAAAGAGATTCACATACAAGTTTTCTAAGAACTAGAAGCAAAAGAAAAAGAGATACAGTTAGGACTGGTTGATCGATTGTAGGAGAAGAGGGGATAGTTTTCATTAGATATGAAAATGGCGTTTATTTCATTTAACAAATAGAGAGATAAATTATTCTTTTACATATAATATCTTGTATATATAGGAACTAAAAAAGTTAATAAATACTTTTACGTCTAAGTCTCTAATCAAGCTAGTAAACTAGATGCGATGAATATAATTAACCTCTAATATTTGACCTTGGGTTAAAGTCATCCATTCTTGCTTGTCTTAAAGCACCTGTTCGATCTAAAACTGGCCATTTACCCCATCCATTTAACCTTATAACTAAACATGTTGCATTGTCGTCGCCGCCCACGTACTCAACAAACTTCACAACTTCATCAGCACATAATTGAGGAGTAGCTTTGGGATGACCTTTCATATTAAAGTTGACAATTATTATGTCCGCGATCTCTTGGTCCGTCAAAACATTTGTAACACCATCAGTACATAAGATCAAAAAGCTTTCATCACCACCTAATGACCCAATGGTGTAATTTTTGATCTCTTCGGGAGTCAAATGTTCCTGAATTGTATTATAATCACCAATTATGTATTGGTTCACATCAGGTTCTGCAGTGACTCCCATTTGCTTATAGTTAACGTCACCAAAAGCTCGAGTATTGGCTAAAGAAATAAACCTTTCTTCTCCAAAGGAATCTGTCATAAAGAAGTTGGCTGCATATTTTCTCAATCTCGTTGCTTCATTTGGATTAGATGGATAATGTGGTTGAGTTAAAGAGTGTGCTTCACCATTCTTATCAACTAATATGGCCTTTGTATCACCGACATGGGCAATTGTTAACTTTGAGATTGTCTTTCGATTAAAGTAATAATTTTCATACACTGGTTTAAATGACCCCGGCTCCGAATAAATTGTTTCGATTAGTGCTGAAGTACATGTTGAGCCGGATTTGTTATCTTCTTGTTGAAAAAAATCGTAATCAGTTTTCAAAAATGATAATGGCAACCTTAACATTAAATCGTCTTCCACATACTGTAGCTTTGACAACTTGATTTGGTTCGGTAAGTTATTCATTGCTTCAAAATTTTCTTTTCGAAACTTATACCATCTTTTCCAATAGCCACCAATATTTTTCCAGTAGATCTTTATCATTTCATTTCTTTCGGCATCGTTCTTACTGTCGCTCAAGCCATTGGCACTTTCAATGCCTTGGGACAAATATTGGGACAAGAAATTTGAACATTGATCGCCTCCATGTCCATCAAATACATTAAAATTAAATAAAGTTTTATCATGGGGTAAGTTTAATACATTTGCACTATACTTATCTTCATTATATAATCGATTGATTCTTGACGTGAAATGTCCAAAATGTGAAGGACTTTTCAATAATGGTACTCTTAGTTTACCAATTTTGTTGGGTTTTGTAGTAGATAATGGAATTGAAGGCGATCTATCAATAGCTGTAAATGTAATGGTACTCGAAACATAGCGTATATGGTATCGATCAGGATGTGAGGAATTGCATATTACTCTTGGGTTTAAATACTTTATTATCATTTACTTGAAGAGTTTACATATAACACCTAAATGAACCAGGATAAGTAAGATTTAAAAATGAATTGCTTAGTTATGTTTCTTGTAATGATTTGTTAAACTAAAGCAAGAGTGGTAATTGAGGGTTGTTTCGAAACCCAGAAAATTATATAAATCGGTTAATAAGGTCCGGGACGCTATTCCTACAAATAAATATATTAAACTATATAATGGTAACATCTACAATACTAAAGTATCATTTTGATCATCATAGTTGAAGTTATCAATTACTTCATCTCGATATTCTCTTTGGTTGGAAAATCTAGTAGAAACTGAATCTCTAAGCTCAGTTAAAGCACCACTAATTTTACCCCAAACAGAGGAATTTCCATCGGTTGGAAGAATAGATACATTTAAGCGATCTAGTTGCAAGCTGATATCATCTATATTATCACGGTAATCTGAATCGATTCTATTGTCCGTTGAGGAAACTAAAGAATCGTGAAAATTTCTTCTATTATTTTCATAGGTAGCATCAGAGGCGCTGGCTAAGTTAAAGGGCCGCAAATTATCTATTTTTTGATGCTGTCTTTTAAATATTTCTCTATTAATAATTCTCTTTGCCTCAACGATCATTAAGTCCTTTCTCTTGTTGCTCAAGTTCTCGACATCGTTGTTTTGATGTTCCTCTTCTGAATCATCATCAAACGTAGCCCAGGAATCATATAAATCTGAGTTTAAGTCTAATTTTTTCTTCAATTTATCATATACATTAAAGACCGTTAAAATAATTGGAATCAAAACTAACCTTGGGATCCAATTGTTCATTAAATTAAATAAGCCAGTTAAGTGAATAGACTTACCAAACCATTCTTCAAAAATTGAGTTACGGGATATAAACAAGGTAATGAAATTGTATGATAGTGGTATGGTTAGTCTTGCAATATAGGTAGCATAAAAGCATGCAGAAACTGGATCCGATTTATGAGGGACTAAATGGTACATGTTAAATATTTTCAATTGAGTTAATGAATTCAATGAGGCAAATAGCATATATGAAAACGTTATGGATAAAACAGCTAATTTTAACAAATTAAAATTATTAATCCCTGTTGAATACACTAATATATTAATTAATGATAATTTGGTGGAATGGAAAAATTCAGATTGAATTATGATAAATGATGCAGCAAACAAAACGATGGACATGACCCTATTTACGATTGGCTTGATATAATAATGATAAATAAAGTTTGCTTTCGGTGGTAGTAAAGTTTTATGGTTTCCAACTCTGAAAGTTAGTTGATTCCTTGCTTCAAGATTTGAATTTGTTTTAGCATCCAAAATGTCTTCTAATTTTAAAATTTTTATTAACAAATTATCAAATTCAGAATCGTATGCTAGCAATTTATGTAAATTCAGGTTGAAATTAGATGTTAGTTTGGTCATAAATTGTTCAGTTAATTGATCTCTTGAAATAGAATTATTCTTGTCATTCAAATATTGCCTTTCCATGCACTCCTTCAATTCACCCGGGACCTTATGATATAGCTCAAGTATCCAATCCCTAAACCTGAAGTCTTCAGGTGACGAACTAGTATAATTTTTAGTTAAGATCAAAACCTGTAGAATCTCTTCTTTAAATGAAATTTTTGTATCTTCTAAACTGTCTACCAATTTGGGAACCTTTAGATAGTGATGATTCAAATTTTGTAAAATATTACCACTAATCCACTTATTTCTTGGTATACTAATCAATCCATGAGTCATCAACCATAACGCTAGCACTAATGAATAAATATGTGACATTGCAATAATCATCAACTTCAAATGACCGAGAGTTAACCCAACCTCAAGTATCAAATAAACCATCCCGGCAATTGAAACACCTAATATTATTAATTGGAACTTCAAATTACTCTTTAATGCATCTTTTAGCCTGTCAAACCTATTATGATGTCCTGACTTATAGAATTCCTGTAAAACCGGGAGTAATAGCCATGTCAACAAAAACGTAACCCAATAGTTTGTTTTCCACAAATATAATATAACTTTATCTGGCAAATCAAACCATATTACCCTCTGGGGTGAATTATGTAATATATAATCTATTGGTAATAAAAAAATTATGGATAATGGTATAAACACTGCTAGTGTTAGCGATAGCAGTAAATAAAATGGATATTTTATCATATTAATGTGGACTTGAATCCCGGACAAAGTCAATAATAAGAAAAATATATAGCATAGAAATGAAGCTAACCACATTACTCTTCTTGTTTTGTTCTTTAGTTTATATTAATTAGTCTAATTTGTTAGTTAGAAATAAAGATTAGTGTCGATCACTGGAACTAAATAATGGATTGACTTAAACGGGGTGCGAGAGCTAACATAAAAATTGTTCTTTGATATTGCTTGCTTAGTTTAATTATAGGCAAATGTCAGAAGAAGAATCAATTAAACAGCCAAAACAGAAGAGGAAATCAGTTGGATTTGCACCATTGCCTGAAGAAGATTTGAAAGAACATCATAGAGAATTGAAGAAGAAAGAGCAAGAAAGGCTAAAATCACACCCATTTCATAAGATACCACCAGAATTATCACATTTAGAAGAAAAACCTGCAGCACCAAGACCTTTACATGTCTTTGAAGAAGTATATAAAAAGAAAAAGAGCTCTAAGGCTAAGCATTTATCGGATTTAAAGGATTTACAATATGTATCAGTCAAAGACATTTCAGTGCAGAACAAGAAGACAGAACTTAATTTTCATTATCCATCTATTGATTTGCCAATACCAGCGAATCAGGTATTAGTGGACATTAAATATGCGTCCCTCAATTCGTACGATTTAGCTAAAATAAATCAATATTTGTTGAATGTTAGCAATACAAAGGTTGGTCTTGGATATGAGTTCGCAGGAGAAGTTATTATGATAAGTCCATCATTAAAGAACAGTGAATATAACGTTGGAGATGCAGTATTTGGTATTATCAACCCATTGGATAAGAAAGGCACATTATCAACTGCCCAGTTAATTAATCCCAGTAAAGATGTTCTTATAAAAGCGGAAGATTCGGTTTTAGAAAAGCTAAAAAGCATTGATGTTGAGCTTTCGTTTAATAAAACCAATGAAATTGGAGAATTCGAAATTGCCTCATCCTCTTCAGACTCTGAAATTGAAGATCCTATTACTTCTGAAGCAGGATCAAAATTAGCTAGTTTAAAAATTGAAGAGGATTTACCTCCTTTGGCCAAACTATCAACATTTCCAGTACTTTATAGTAGGGCTAAGCAGGTTCTCGATCATTCTCAGGCAATTTTTGAATCTACGGGTAAAGCAAACATTTTAATCAATGGTGCCGATACTAACTTGGGTTTTACTCTCCTTCAACTATTAAATTCATCGATTTATGCCGAAGTTCTCAATCATTTAAATTTAATCTTGGTTATAAGGGAAAGCAGCCACAAACACATGAGAAATCTAATTGATCATTTCACAAAAGGAAAATATTATGATCCATCAAAAGTTAAAAAAATTCACTTGATTCCATTTGACATGGTTAATGAAGACTTGGTGCTTCCAGGAGAGAAAGTGCAGATCAATTATAAAAAGCTTGATTTCTTTGCTTCTGAGATTTTCGATGCTTTATTCAGTACTCAAACATCAGAAAATGGCCCAATCGATGAAACTAACATCAATCATTACAAGTTGGATTTAATAGTTGACATAATCGGCAGCAAGAAAAATTTTCAATCTTCGTCAGTTAGAATTGATAGGATTGATTCACTAAATCTACCGCTTCATGCAAAAATTTCTGAAAACGCTTCCTTAACCAAACTATTCAACGGTAAGGTTAAAGAACCATTCTTAGTAAAAATCTTAAAACCAAAGTCTCTCAAATCTGCTTTTATTTCATGTTGCAAATTTAATTTGTCCGAACCAAGCTATGATGTCGATAAATTGATAAATTACTCAGGTAATGAAACGAAATTCAGTCCATGGTCTATGAAGTGGTCTTCTGATCTTGTTAATAACTCATTCTTAGCAAAGTACAACTATTATGAAGAATTGGACTTGAAAATTAGTTCCCAATGGATAATGGAAGGTTTAAAATTACTAATCGAAGACCAATTGAAATTCAGAATTGATGAATTTACTGATTGGAGAAATAACTTCAGGAAATATATAAAATTATTAAAGAATGATGACGGTAAAATTATTTTTAAGGTTGAAGATTTTTAGCTATTAGCTTTTTCTATCATATCTCTTGTTCTATAGCTTCATCTAATTATTGTTCCATAATATATGATGTTTATGACCACTAGTTTTAACCGTATGTTTAGTTGTGGATTGATATTCTTGGTTTGTAGCTCGGTCAAAGAACTTTTCTATGGCTGAATAAGGAAAAAACAGGAAATGACAGATGGTATAAGGAGAAAGATATTAAATTTAGCTAAAAGAAAATAGATCGATTATACTTTTTTACTGGTAGAATCAATTGATGCATAGTCATTGATAGTTTCAGATCATGTCACAAGGTTCCATGAGTGTGAATTCACTTATAGATAAATTTTCAAATCTGGATAGTTCAACATCTACCGATTCCAGTAAACAAACACCTCATCAGAAGGCATCTGGTCAAGAAAAGAAAATCGAAATCGAAAAGACAGGATTATTATCATTATTGGGGCCCAATGTTACATCATTTCCATATTCGGAACAGGCATATATAGAATCGATTAAGTTGAGAACAGAGCAAGAGAAAACAAAGCAAGATTTTTACAGATTAGAAATTGCCAATAAGAACTTGGCAATAGTTCAAACCGCGTTGAAGGCACAGATTCCTGTGAATTTGATTCCATTAATGTGTGTTGGGAATAGTCCGGATCAGCAGCAACGGTTACAGCAGCAGCTAGAACAGCAGGTACGGTTGCAAGTACAGCCAGAACAATATCAACCTCAGCAAAAAACGCCCCCGGAAAGCTCATTTCAGGTGTCACATAGTAGATCTGGAAGTAGCAAGGAGTTACTTCAATCAGATGTTTTAAATGCAAACCCGGTGCCGCCTATAAACTATAGATTTGGCGGTGGTCCTCCAACCCTAAACAGAAGACCATTATCTCCAGCAAAAATTGGAGCCGCTGCTGTAGCAAATCTAGCTGCACCGACCACTCCATATAGAATTACACCGGGAAATAGAAAGGCTAATAGAATAGTTCCTCTGCATCAGCGCCACTTCTCGATGCCAGTGGAGTCGATAACTCCAAGCAAACATAAACCTAATCCAAATATAGACTTTAATAGGTCTGAAGCTCAGTTGCAAGCTCAAAATAGGTTCAAACTGCCATGTTTGTTAACAACTGGTAGTGCTATGCTAAATCCGCCTTTATCGTCAAGTCAAAATCAATTGCAATCACCTCTAGGTGTAACTCCAACAATTCAAGTCAAGCCATCACCCGCTCAGCCCTTACATAAGCAAAGTAGACTGAGTCAACCACCATCACAAGAATCTATGACTTCCTTTCAGCATATAATTCAATTTCATCATTGGAAACCTGAACTGTCCAATGCTGGTCAAGCAAGTGGAAGTGGAGGAAATCCATTTAGGCAACAACCGCATAAGCGGCATAAGTCGACTTCTGAAAATATGTCAGTCGATTTAACTCCCACAATACCTGAAACCTCTTCCCCTGAAATCAGAATAACTAATGATGATAATGAGCTTCATTCTGATGATCATGACGATAACGATATTGATATAACGATGGATGACGATACAATAACGGATATGAATCCAATTAAGAATATGATCAGAACGGATTCCAATATTTCAGATAATAAGAGTGAAGCATCTCAACAGCTGAATATTGGTAGATACCCTCATGATATCTTGTCTCCTTCCAATTCATGAATTTCATACAGGCATATTTATTTTTATTAAGATGAATAAGGTACAACTTTTCATTGCGAATTGAAGATAGTTTTCTTCTAACCTCCTACTAATATTTTCGTACATATGGATTTAATATGTATTTATACGCATAAACTATATATAATAGATTAATAAATTAATATTTATAAAATTTAAAATTTTGGTCATATAGTTATGAAAAGTAGAGCTCGTCTAATAAAGTACGGGATGGAGGAGTAGCATCGTATTTCCGTAAATTTGACTTACCTGCAATTAATCAGTATGCTTCTATTGTGAATATCCTAGTAATTCTTTTGGAAGTAGTTCTTCAAATGAAAAAACACTAAGACCTCTAACAAAATTAAATAAGAAATATGTTCTCAATTCCATAAAAAAGAATACGATAATTGACGATGATAATTAACGAAAAATTGTTTGTGAACTATCTGCCTATTTTGCATTATTACATAAGGATAATAGAATCTCCATTATATGTTAAATATATAACAAAATATCTTTGTTAGAATCCGAACATTGTATTTGAATCTTTCTTATTTTGGTTACGCTATTTGTTTAATGCTACTTTATGGAACCATTTAATTCTTATTTGTTTACAGATGTCATCCTTCTTTGACGATTCTTTTAAGTAATCCAGGCGCATTGCTTATATTACTTGAATACAAGGGTATCTTCATTTTTAGACAGCTTAAAACATAGTATTTAGAACTTCCGAAAATAGCAGTATCAAACAATATCATGTACATGTTGCAACCAAGTATATTGTATCCTGCATATTGTATCGATTGCAAATAACCCCAAGGATGATTATATATGATACTTGAACATAATTCCAAATTTAGATACTTCCCGTGTTAGTTCATAGAAGTAGAAAAATGCTTTCCTATTACCACTCTTTTGATATTAAAAATGAAATCTTTAAACCCCAAAAAAAAATAAAATACAAACGAAGTTTTCTAAACAAATTTCTGGCAAATTACAAGATATAATATTCAACAAATGTAAGAGTTTAAAAGATAATAATCATAAAATGTTAGAACTAATTACCATAATATTTTAAATTATACAAATAAGTTGAAATCAATGGGTACTTAAGCATTCAATTGTTGCTTAAGGCTCAGAGTACAATTAGGGCCTTGTACGAGGAAATGGAAAACTATATATGAAAAATTATTCACCCTACTTAAACAGATCATTTTAGAAAAGCAATAGCTTGAATATCCTTAGTTATAGACATTTTTGATGGTGTTCCTCTAAAAAGTTGGTTCTGTGATCAGATATAGATACATCCGGAAAAATGCTATCATCCTTGCCGTGGAATCTCATTCGAGGACGCATTCAGATATAGAATGAAATTATCAGCTGTTATATCTACAACTCTGTTATACGTTTAATCCCAATCTGATTAACCAATTTTGGGGAAAAGTATTAAAACTTCCTACTATTTGAAATCATAATTGAGAGGTTAAGGTATAAGTGGTCAAATATTGGAACTGAATCAGGAAAGATTTCTATTGAACTTTGGTCGGTGTCGACATTTCAAACGGAACTTGAGTTGAGCACTTTGAAGAAGAAACTAAATAGTCAACCATAGTCGATTTGATATCTATATATAAACGAAGCCTTGGGTCAGCCAATTACAAATTTTGCTTATTCCAGCCATATGAAAGAAGTTCAAATTAGAGGGACCAAACTCCTGACCCTTTTAAAGACAGCTGTTGACCGAGGATTACTGAAATCAACCAGAAATACGTTTTTATTTGCATATTTATATATTGTACTACCAAAATTGATTAAAAAATTAAAATCAAATATCAAGAAGAAAAAGTTTAAGTACAGTTTATCAGATACAACGAAGACCTTGATTAAAGCTTTGCATCCCCAAAAATTTCCACTATTAATTGGAAGAATAGTGGCTACTTTAAATATCTTAAATCCAATAATTTATTCAACTCTTAAGCAAAATGAATAAGGAGATCAATTCTCAGCAACAGCGATTTCGAGTTTTTTATTAGCATTAATTAACTTTCCTTCTTTCCTAAGACATATTATTAAATATAGCAGATACCATTCACTTGATTTCACTCTAATTTTGGTTACTAGAGCTTTAGATACAATTATTTCAGCGACATATCCTCTAATAGTTAAACGCCCAAAATTGGTTTTGCAGAATTACGGAGATGAGTGATATTTATCATTGTATATTATTTTATAATGAATTCCTGGTTTTATGAACCAAATAAATTACCTCCTTCTTATCGTGAATGGATTACTTCAGCAGCTAACATGGATAATGACATCATAGAAGCTTTTAGAGGTTTTAAAAACGGGACTTTAAAATATGGTGAACACTGTTCAGATGAAGGTTTGCTTAAAAAGTTTTGTGAAAAAATATGGACAAGATCCAAAATTGGGTGATTTGATCGCCAAAGACAAGTTAACTTGTGAAGTAGTGCATAGTTTTGAAACCCCAAGTTGTGAATTACATGCAATTTGGAGATTCTTAAAAGGCTTTAAGTTCGCTGCTAAACTTTATGGTACAATCAATTTTATAGTATGGTTAGTTAAAAGAAATAATCCAAAAAGGTACATTGTAAATACAATTAGATCATCTGCTTTCTTAGGTACCTTTATCGCATTAGATTGGTATGCATTATGTTTAGCAAGAGCAAGGTTAACTAGTAAATTATTTCCAAACATACCAAGCAGCTATTGGGATCAATTTGCACCTCAATTTGGATCACTTGCAGCTGGATTTAGTTGCTTTATAGAACCTTTGCAAAGAAGGAAAGAGCTATCACTGTTTGTCATTCTAAGGGCTTTAGGCACATTTGTCCCAATGGAAGAAACCGAGTTCAATTTAAATTTAGAATGTTTAGTCTTTAGCTTAAGTTTTGCTGTATTAGTATCATTTGCAAGGCAGAATCCTAAGAAAGTTAGAGGCTTAGTGGGCAAAGGTTTAGGCATAATTTTTGCAAACTAATTAGTTATATTATATATATATCCTATCTGTTTCTTATTGATTATGATAAGCTTTAAACAGCGCTTCAGCCATAATTTCAATTTCCTGTAAATTTAATGCGATCATTTCATCTTCTTTATCTATAATATCAATTTCAGAAGTGGTACTAACTTTTTCAAAGGTAATTTCAGTTTTCAGTAGCAGACTATATTCCTTTCGTAAATCATGAGCTAGACTTCTTAATACACCTTCAGTTATTTGATCACTAATTAGCCAGGAACACAAATCTTCCAACCAGATTTTATCATAAACGTAATAAACATCGTGATATCTAAACAACTCCTTTACATCTAGTAAGCTTTTTAAAACTAACCTTTTTCCACCTCTTAAATTATAATAAACATCATCCCAAACCTTTAGAACTAACTTATAGTTTCTATGTAATGGATATGACAAAGCTCTTCTAATACTGGTAATAATAGTTGCTTTTAAAACATTGTCATTGTTCTCTTCATTAGGTATTTCTATTTGTGAATCTAAACATGATATCTGAGGCGTTAATTTCCCAACTGTCCAGGCACTTTCAATATTATGATCTCCCTCAGTTTCTCTTAAATCAAAATGATAAGCAAATAATAGCGAAATTAAAAGTGTTAATAGTTGGTATTTATACAGTTCTTCAATTAAATACGACTTTCTTGGTAAATTTAACATCTTTTCTTGTTCTTCTTTTGAAAATTCAACAGATATAGTTTGCTCTCTCTGCTCAGCTGGTAATCCTTGTTGAGCCTTATACCATTTCAAAAATTTCTTTGTTATCGGTGATTTCCATTCAACCAAACTCTTAAAAGACTTATCATCATCCGGAGTGGGATACATCTCCATTATATAGTCAGCTGCATAATACTCGGGATCAAATTTGATATTCTCTTTTATAAGCCTTTCAATTATCCTATCATTCGCTGGAGTACTTTCAGGATCACCTAGTTCGTTGATATCATTTCCGTTGGCAGTGGAAATACCGACTATCTTATCGTACTGATTGTTGAAGCCATATTTAACGGTAAATATATTTATATTAGAATCCTGACTTAAATCTTGTTGTTCAGGAATAGTTTGTGAAATTTCCCAGTTAAATTTTTCTCCTTCTTCAATATTTTCCAACTGAGTCCTATTCACCAAATTATTGTTAACATCAAGATCTTCAATCAATGGCTTGGAAACTGGCTGTGCTTCAGCATTATTACCTACCCCAAATTCCTTTATAATCGGCTCATTATTCGCATTAGTCTCAGTACCTGATCTAGCCAACAATTTAGTAACTAAATCCAAATCTGGAAAAAATTGACCTTTATTCAACTTGGCTACTTTTATCTTAACACTTTCACTCTTAGAATCATATTCAGCATGCGATCTTTCGTCGTCAATACAAGGGTGTGGCAATCTAATTCTCAAGTAGTATGGACTTAGAGAAAAAATAAAGAGTTCATTATCAACAATCATTTCAATGTTTTGTGAACTAAAACGAATATGAGAAACCTTTACGTCGATGAAAATAAATTCTTCATCCTGAATGACAGTAAAGAAAGGTGTAATCATCGTTGCTGATCGACCAAAGTAGAATCAAAATGTAGTAGCTTGGATATATCTTGAAAAAAGTTGTTTGATATCTCTCAAAGCCGCACGATGTTTTTTTAGAATTTTTTATTCATATAATGAAGACATAGCTGCTTTACAATTGCTATTATATCAAATATGGAACCAGAAATTAATAAGTCAGAAGATATAAACCAGGAAGTGGGGACAGAGAAGAAAAGATTGCCAAGAAGAAGATTTATAGGGACGAAGTCAACCAAAGAAGATGGCAATGATAAATCCTTAGTTAAATCGAATAGGACTAGACAAGTTGGCAGAGTAATGAATCAAATTCCAGATGAAATTTTAAATGATAAGGACTTAAATGAAGCAATTAAGTTGTTGCCATCAAATTATAATTTTGAAGTTCACAAAACGGTTTGGAATATTAAAAAGCATGGGGCCAAAAGAGTAGCCTTACAGATGCCAGAAGGGCTATTGATTTACTCATTGATAATTTCAGACATTTTAGAACAATTCTGTGAAGTTGAAACAGTTGTTATGGGTGATGTTTCATACGGTGCATGTTGTATTGATGATTATACTGCAAGAGCCTTAGACTGTGATTTTATTGTTCATTATGCTCATTCGTGCTTAGTTCCGATTGATATTACTGATATTAAAGTTTTGTATGTTTTCGTCACGATTAATATAGATGAAACCCATTTGATTAAAACCATAAAACGAAACTTTGACCAAGGTTCACGGTTGGCGGTCTTTGGTACAATCCAATTCAATCCAACAATCCACAGTATTAAAGCAAAATTAGAAGATGATAATAAGAAAACTATCTATATAATACCGCCACAAACTATGCCATTATCTAAAGGGGAAGTATTGGGATGCACTTCAGCTCGATTAAATAAGGATCAGATCAACGGAATGCTTTATATCGGTGATGGTAGGTTTCATCTTGAAAGTGCAATGATCCATAATCCTGAAATACCAGCTTTCAGATATGATCCCTATTCCAGAAAGTTTACCAGGGAATATTATGACCAGAAACAAATGATTGAAGTTAGAGAAGAAGCAGTTAAAATTGCATCCAATGCTAAAAAGATTGGATTGATTTTAGGAGCGTTAGGCAGACAAGGCAACCCAATTACTTTAGATAATTTAGAAAAATCGTTGAGTTCCAGGGGTATCAAGGTAGTCAAAATAATTTTAAGTGAGATTTTCCCACAGAAACTATCAATGTTTGATGATATTGATGCATTTATTCAAGTGGCTTGTCCGAGATTGTCAATTGATTGGGGTTATGCCTTTAACAAGCCTTTGTTAACACCATATGAAGCAATGGTTATGCTAGACAAAGATGCTAAATGGAATGAATCCTATTACCCAATGGATTATTATTCCAAAGATGGTTATGGTAGAGGTAAAATTCCCAATCATACTAATGTTATTTAAAGTACTGTATATATTAAGTCTATTTAAATTTGTTTAATCATACGTTATTGATGACCTAACATCTGAATAAGCTTGTTCCACTCCTAACAATGTGGCAATTTCGATATCTGACCAAGTAAACTGTTCTTGTAAATATTCCTCGGTAATTAAATTAAATTTTTGATAAAATTTTATAAATTGAATTGAAGAATCTGTAATTATATCGTTCGCAATTAATGGGGAATTTAACTTCAATAGAGATTCTTGAATCTCTATTAATGCATTAGGTAAAAATTTTTGAATAATCTCATTAAGTTGCTTGATTTTTTCATTGTTAAATAACTTATTCTCTGTGATTGGCTGATAAATCGAAACTTCGAAAAAATCATCATTAAATGGACAAATCATATTTACAATATTATAAAAATCAGATAACTTATATGCTTGTAACAAATTATCAAACTGATAATCTGTTAATTCTAGCGTTAATTCATTAATCAAATCATTGATTTCTAATACTTTATCACTTAATAAGGTAATTGGCATTATTTTTGAAATTATTAAATCCAAAAAATTTTGTGTTAAAATTAACTTATCCCTCTTATTATCCAATAATTTATTATTTTCAACATGCGAATTAAAAATATTAATTGGTTCATTAATAATTAAGTCCATGAAACTCCTATTTTCTTCTTCCGGTAAGTTTAAGATTGTATCGGAAGTAATTTGATCAACGATTGGTAAAATATCTGAGTAAAACTGTAATATCCACTCTGGAGGTTGTAAATCAAGATTCAATTCCAATTGTGCCAGATTACTTGTTCTAATTGTCGCTAATCTGTTACCGATAATATTGATGATCTTCTCTTGTGATGAAGTAACCAACTCTTTTATCGTATTTAATAAATCACTTTCTTTTGTAAGTTGTTTTGATAAAATTAGGGTATATAGTTCAACTAAATTATAAATTGAATAAATTGTAGACAATTTAGTTTCAGCTGAAATAATCTGTTCAATTTTTGATTTAATTGGTCTTGATAATGATTTTAATACTTTTTCAACTATATCATTCATTATCATTTTATATTCTTGGAGCTCTTCATCAGTTTCAAATTCCTCGATTGTAAATATGCTTGTTATTGTTTCAGATTCATTAACTACCACTGAATGAACATATGCTAATAAATCACCAATAAATCTGACAGGATCATGAGCTGACACATATATAGGTCTTGAACTTTGATCACTGGATATTGATAATGATCTATTCTTTTTTGATAAAGAGTTTAATGATTCAGAATCAACATTAATTTGATTTAAAAATTCCTCAATTAAATGCTTCGACCTTGAATCAGTAAAACTGGTTATAACCGAGTTAAAATAGTTTAATTTATTTTTGAGGTATCTGAGACATTTATGCAACGTAATTATTCTTAATTTAGTGTTTAATGAATACAAATTACTTAAGGTTTTATTAGTAAAATTAATAATCCTTTCATTCGCTTTATTAATTAGTTGATTTATTTTCGACATTATTTTTAAACCTAATTGAGGATTATCAATTGATAATAAGATTGAACAGTTTTCATTGATGATTTCAACCTTTGTTAGAACTTGAAAAAATTCATCATTAATTTCTCCATTCATTAGAACATACTCTTCATATTCATTGAGAGTAAATTTTCTTTTGAAGCTAGTTAATAAATTTTTTTTCAAATTAATTAATTTTTTGTCATCATTTAATTGCTTGATTTGTGTATTAAGCTCATTTGAGGACTTGAAGTTCTTATTGATCTTTTCATTTGTTAATTTGTTAATCTCATTCAAACTTGACACTCTTTCATCTAAATTCTTTAATTGCTTTATGATTGGTTGATATTCTTTCAAGATTAAACCTTGATTTTTGATCAATTCTTCTTCGATCTTACCCCTTAATTTCTTTCTTGATAACGAACCGAGTATACCTGGCTCAATTAGCTCTTCCATTTCATTGCTATTTTCAGAAAGCTTATCTTCCAAATGACCAAACATATCCCTTATCTGTGTATCACTTAACGAGCTATTTAAAACCCTCGATAATCTAGTTGATAATGTACTCATCTTAGGTCCATTGTTACCGATTATATCTTCCTCTGGTTCGCTTGCCTCATTTTCTTTCTCAATCAAATTCAACGATAAATGGACATACTTTTCTGCTAATTTGTTCTCTTGTGATATATCTAATTCATCAGAAAGCTCTTGGTCTTCTTCAAATTTTAATAAGGTTCTGGTTATGCTATTAAAATTGGATATCTTCTTACCTAAATTTTCAATATTTGATGAAATTGGCAATGACAACGCAGGCTGTGGCTGAGGTAAATTGTCATTCTCCAGGAATGAATCGAAATCAATGAAATCCATCTCAGAACATTGATTAGACTGAATTGCTTTCTATGGCGGTGTAACCGATATGGCTGGGTTCCATCTGTTTATTATAACACGTTAATTGAATCAGCCAGAATCGCTTCTTCCAATAAAATACTAACATACTGCATATAGTCAAACTTATGAAAACTTTGTAAATTAATAGTACCCCATATAAACTGTATAATTAAAGTATTAACAAATAAAGAAAAAAGAAGAACTAAAGATAGAGGAAATAAACACCGTTGTCAGAAATAAATAATATGTATATAACTGAAATGTAAAAAAAGTAAAAAAAAAAAAAAAGGAAGGACCAAAACACAAATTTCACTCAACCTGATTACACCTAAACAAATTTAACCAAACATAAAGATAAATAACTCCGGAGATACATGATAATTAAGTTAAAAGATCATTAATTTTCATACTGACATTTCTAATATGTTTATTAGGATTATCGTTAGTAGCGGGAATTTTAGGAAGAATGGTTGAATTCTCACTTAGACCAGCAGCTAACAAAATCGAGGAGATACCATTCGAATTTTCATAAGTGACGATTCTTGACGGAATAGAGGTTGCGATGTAATTTTTTTGTTTGTGCGAATGATGGTGATTTGAGGAATCAAAACAAATTGGATATGTGTGAATTGAAGTTGGAGATGACTTACTTAAGGATTGCAAGCATTTAGAAGCATTGACTATGTCAACCATTTCGTTATAGGATAAATCATCATGCTGATGATGTTGGCGTTGTTGATTTGGTATTGGAGGAGGTAAACTGGGCAATGGCAATTGGGTATTAATTGGAGCTATTGAACCTTGTTTTTTACTACTTAAGATAGGAGAATCTAACAACTGAACTGATGGCGGAGGAGGTAAAGGTAATAGAGTAGTAGAAGAAGAAGATGAGTCTTGTTTTTTTTTATGTTCTTTTTTAATCACCTTATTATAATCGTTGTTATTGCTGATAGTGCTGAACTTAGATAAATTAGTATTAAAGACGTTAGACTTCTTACGTTTATGCTGACGCAGTGATTGCCTTCGAGAGTTTGAAAGTTCAATTAAAAATGAACCTTCATTAGTAATTTCATCCAACCTTAATTCACCAAATCCTTTATCACTCGGTTTGAGACAATATTCAGGAAAATCAATTCCAAATATTGGAATTAGTTCATATCGAATATAGTAGCAAAATCTTCTTGCTAGGATTTTACATAAATTGAACGGTAACCATGTGCCCTGAATTTTTAAGAAACCACCTCTAATCCTTTTAATGTACGAATGATATTCCTTCGGAGTTGACTCTAGCAATTTGACTATATCAGCCTTAACATTTGCTTTGGTGTCGTAATCTTCAGCACTTAATGAAGCTTTCCAGATGCCAGTTAAATGAACGAATCCCGTTTCATAATCCCAAATTATCCAATGGTTCTTAATCAGATACTCAAAAACTGTTAAATAATTCCTTAGTGGATCGATTGCAGATGTAGAATACTTTTTAACCTCGATCAGAGGGTAAATCAAATTTTTCAATGCTGTTGATTTATCCAATGGGATTGTTGTTGCTCTTGTAGGTAATTGGCTAATTGGAAAATTTATATTATTCGATATCGAAGCTTCGCCAGTTGAACTTCCTGCTGACGAGGTAACTGAAGTCGACGACTTACTGTGTTTGTGAGAGGTCAACACAATTTGATTACATTGAAACTTGTTGATTAACGGATATGTTTGATTCTTAGTCGGTAACGATTTAGATTTTTTATGATGTCTAAAGGATGGTTGTGTAGGTGAAGAAGCTTGGTATTGATGCTGTTGCTGTTGTGATATATTAGCAGGAAATTTGTAATAAATCGGAGACTGATTATAGTAATTATTATACGGTGGAGGGAAATATTGCTGATTGTGACTATTATTCCCAGGGTATTGGGCTGGTACATGTATATATGTGCTTGGGATTGGTGGCAATCTATATTCATGATTAAGTGAGTACTTCAATTGCGATGTTGGTGATAGATTCAGCAGATGTTGACGAGGAGTTACGCTACTATCCGTTTGATAAGCTGAAAACAGATTTGGTAACATTAGTAGTCTTATAGATATATATATATATATATATGTATTCGAAACTTGGCGATTCAGCTATAATTAGTATCTAATCAATATTATCAAGAAGAAACAGAAGTATAATATAAAATGAAATAAATTATTCTTCTGAAACAAAACCTCAATATATCTAATAAAATTTCATGTGCTAAGATCTGATTATATAAATGAAACTATACACGAAGATACTAACTGTATCTGTAAAATGGGTATTAGACTTATACTAAATAAATATACTTTTAACAATAATACCAAAAATAATATTGCTATATATTACATATATATATATATGCTTGTGTAGTAGCTTGTATATTTGCTTGTGTGGTCGCTAGTATTTTGCTTATACATTTGCTTTAATTAATAGATTGTATGTATATAGTGCAAAGATAAATTAGGGTTCGTTTACTTTGAGATGAAAGGGATAAAATATGCTTCGTCAACAATTTTTTAGCATGGTGTCTAGTAGGCTTAAGCTAATAACTGATTCTAGAGCTGCTTTCTGCCAGTTACACATAATCTAACGTAGACTACCGAATTTGGAAGGAGATTTAAAGAGGTTGCGTATTGGGGACGGAGTGAAGATACATTTAATGCGTTTAGAGTTTAATAGTGTGAAAGCTGGGGTGACGAAGGGTGGGATGATCCCTAGATAAGAGATATTTACCTACTTTTATGTACTACTATGTCTGATTGGTCTATTTGTTTTATGATGGAGAAAAAGCTCATCCCCTCTTACGTATAGTTATAATTCGAGAGCTTTGTTTTCCAAATGAACTGTTCCAAGAATGACGAGGATTCGAAGGACCCTCTGCCTGTGTTCTTCGAGATAAGCTTATTCTAATTGAGGCGGAATTTGAAATTTCTTCATCCGCTTAGGCAATCAATATTACCCAGTTCAACTGAATCAAGACTTAAAATAACACACATTGCAGATTCGTTTCCCTTGCAGGGTTTGAATTATAATCCGATTAAAAACATATCAAAATATGTGCAGGGCCTAATATTTCTTTGACAGAAGATTTATGATAACTGAAATTGCAGAGTATAGGTAATTTTAGAGATCATCTACCACCAGTGGTAACACCAATGGTACCATCAAAGGTAAATCCATTGGTAATATTGGAAAACATGTTTGGAAGAGCAGATATCATGTTTTAAAGGGAAGAAATGTCCAGTAGTTATCTTTCTGGAGGTTGATAATGGAAACTTAACCATAATTATCCCCGAGATAACATGGAACTCGGGAGTATCTCTTCACCAGGTTCTAGAGCTATTTTAGCAGTTTGTTTAGTAGTATTGGTTGAATTGTTTAATCATCGGTAGATATAGTTGAGTAATGATAAAACCCCGATTCGTAGTATCCTAATCAAGCCTTCTATATTGGTTCATTTTGCCTGTTATCTTAATCCTGGAACTTTTCTACACAGATCAATACTGGGTAAAACATCTAACATTGCAATTTACCACCTATATTTTTCTTTAAAAAGGACAAAAGCAACATAATTTGTAGATCAGTAGTTTACATCAATGTCCAAATAGCAAGAATATATGATTTGCTAACGTAGATTTTCTAGAAAGCCCCAAAGCCACGGTGATTACTGATTCAAGTTGCAAGTTTGCCAAATTTTAGTGAATGATTCCTAAAAATTAATCTCAAGTAATTTTCATTCATTAATAATACATTAGAAAAACAATAATCTCTTTGATTATGTATTGCTTCTAACTATTTAAAACTGAGAGACCTTTAGATTGTTTAGCTAGAGAACTGAATATTTTGTAGCCCGATTGATCATAAGCACAACATGGTAGTATTTTTGGTCTTCATATTTTGAGAGAGCCAAAGTGAACTGGTTTCAAAATCTCCAGTAGACTGGTAAATAGGTAGGTTTGAGAAGTGAATAGCTGTAATCGAATAACTGTTTGTGAAATGCTGTTAACATGTTGTTTTGGCATTGAGAATTTATTTCTTCAATTTAGAACTGGTGTGATTATTATTTGTTCTATAAGATCAAAATTGAATTACAAGGTCTACATATATTGCTGAATTAAAATAACATTTAGATATGGGTAGTTGTAGAAGCACCTCATTTGATATCAGTATTTATCATTTTTCAGGTGAGAAGAATCGGAAATCTTTAAGAACCTGTAACAGAAGGACGACTATAATTATCTGTTCTTCTTTAACAAGATAATATCATTAGATATGTTTAAAAGTATATTAACTAGGAAGAGGCAGTTACCAATATCAACTAGACCTCAATTAAATACTCCAATTTGGTGGTATTCCAATACCCGTTGTTATGTTAGCCCAAATATACCCAAGGAAATAGAAAATCGGGAGCAAGACCAAAAGAATGAACAAAAATCAAATGCATCAGAAGAAGATAAAATTAATCCTCACGTATGTATAGGAATTATAAGTTTAAACTTTTATCGAAACAATTTACTAACTAAAGAATTTAGAGTGTATTCTATAGACAATTTGGTAAGCCTTTCGCTAAAGTTTGTCTTTTGTCAATAGCAACATATTATGGATTAATTGGATTGTGGGAACTATTGGAAAGCGATGAACCCATCGATAATCAGTAGCGTATAATTCATTATATACATACTACTCTAAGTTACTTTAAGAGGAATAAAATGTTGTTTCCATTAAACATTAAAAGCAGTTCCCGATTGCCATTATCTATGATTATGTATATAAATTAAAACTAGAAATATGAAAGATAGGTAGTTAAAAAAATGTATTAACTTAACGTTTTTAGATCTTAATCTGTTCTTTTAATCTATCAGCAACAGCATCTAAGAACTCAGTAGTAGTGACATAAGCTTCTCTTTCAATGTTACCACAAGCTAAAGCTAAATCTTTGGTCATAATACCATCTTCTTGAACAGTATCTATAGTAGCCTTTTCAATAGTATTGGCAAAATCAACAACGTCTGGAGTGCCATCTAATCTACCTCTTTGAGCAATACCTCTGGTCCAAGCAAAAATAGAAGCAATTGAATTAGTCGAGGTTTCTTTACCTTGTTGATGTTGTCTGTAATGTCTGGTAACAGTACCATGAGCAGCTTCAGACTCGAAAGCCTTACCATCAGGAGTCATTAATACGGAGGTCATTAAACCTAATGAACCAAAACCTTGAGCAACGATATCAGATTGAACATCACCATCATAATTCTTTAAGGCCATAACGAATCCACCTTTAGATTTAATCATTTGAGCAACCATATCATCAATTAATCTATGCTCATACCATAAACCGGCTTCTTCAAATTGCTTAGCATAGTCAGATTCATAAATTTCTTGGAAAATATCTTTAAATCTACCATCATATTTCTTCAAGATTGTATTTTTAGTTGACATATATAATGGTAATTTTTTAGTTAATGCCATTTTGAATGATGAGTGGGCAAAGCCTCTAATCGATTCTTCTGTATTATACATAGCCAATCCCACACCTGGACCTTTATAATTGTAAACAGTTCTAGTTTCTGGCTCACCACCATTTTCCGGCGTGAAGACTAATTCTAATTTACCTGGCTCACCAATAACTAAATCAGTCGCCTTATATTGGTCACCATGTGCATGCCTACCAATAACAATTGGTTGTTGCCAACCTGGAATTAACCTTGGAACTCTTGGAATAATAATCGACTCTCTGAAAACAGTACCCCCTAAAATGTTTCTAATAGTACCGTTTGGAGATAACCACATCTTCCTCAAATTGAACTCCTTAACTCTTTGTTCATCTGGTGTAATGGTTGCACATTTAACTCCGACTCCATATTCTTTGATAGCATTAGCTGCATCAATAGTGATCTGATCATTGGTTTCATCTCTTGATTCGATACCTAAATCGTAATACTTTAAATCAACATCTAAATAAGGATTAATTAACTTATCTTTAATTCTTTGCCAAATAATTCTAGTCATTTCATCACCATCCAATTCAACGATTGGATTCTTAACCTTGATTTTGTCCAAAACGCTAATGGTTGAAGAAAAAGAACGGACGCCTTTCAACCCAGTTGAAACTGGACGTTTAAACATAGAAGCTCTAAACATGTTTTCCTTTTTGATTTATTTTACTCTTGTTATTAAAAGAGCAGTACTTCCAAAGAAAACTGAAAATTTCTATATATGTAGTATATTCGACAACCTTTCTGAATGAGTCAAGCGGAGTTGTATAGCGAGATCGCTCTGAAAATACCCGGTTTCGGATTTTTATGATTATGCTGTAAAACCAACTAATGAAGATATAACAAAGCGGTTAATAAAATTTAGTTTTCTTTACAATTACATTAACAGTAAATTAAAAATTATGGAGGAGAAAGCGGACTTAGATCAACCATTCATTTGCTGTGGAGTTTGCTTTGCCGAAAATAACAATAACTTATTGTTAACATCATGCGCTCATATTACTTGCAAGCAACATCTAACTGGTAATTAATTACACCTTAATCAATCAACTCAACAATCAATTAAGCAGAGAATTTTATCCTTTACTAACATTAAAATAGAGTCTACTGGTTACAGGAATGAAAAATATTTAAGCTGTCCAATTTGTAATGCAAGGAATATCTCAATCGTTAAAATTGATTCTCAGTTACCTTCAGAGTTGAAGAACTTCTTTATTCCATTTCCTCAGCAAATTGATTTGATTGCCAGTTCAAGTAAGTTCCAATACTGCGGCTTAATCGAAAGATTGAATAATTATAAAAGGTTGAACAGTAGATTGCTTGAAAAAGTTAACAAACAGAAACAATTGTTGTATGCTGCAAAAGACGAACTAAACCAATTAAACGACTATAAGATCAAAGTTAAGCAGTTAACCAGAGAATTACAAACATTAAAACAAGGCAATTCAAGGCCGGAAACAATTGACCTTACTGATTTTTCAGATGAAGTAGAGTTCACACATATGAAAACACCTTCAAAAACACCATCAGAGTCAACCAATGGTGCTCTGAACACATTTATCGAAAAAATCCATAAACAGTCGTCACAAAAAGTGATTCCAGGTTCAGCACCTAAACAAAAGAAACACGCTAACGAGTTAGGTATGATTTCTCCCGCTATTTCAAGTGGTAGAAGATCTTTCTTTGCTGAGTCAACGAAAATCGGGGAATACTCAAAACCTCCCTCAGCTTCATCCAGATCCAGCCCAAGTAATGTAGCACTAACTCCGCGAAGAATCAACACCGGCATCCTGCCAATGCCTTCTAATGGCCATAGCAGAATAGCTAAAAAGAGGTCAGCCACCACTCAACTTGATTCAAAAGTATCATCTCATTTAAAAGTTGGTGGGCTAGAAACTGGTGCACACTTATTGCAACTTAGGAGCACAAATAGTGATTCTCCATTCATTTATCAAAGAAGATAGCTTTATTTAAATAGCATTTTATGATTAATGTAGGGTTGGTTTTATTGTAATTTTTTGGAAATCCACAGATTTAGCCAATTTTTTTACTTGGCCGCGAGGCAATTTTTTTTGGTAAACACTCTTGATGATCTTCTTTTTGTTCGCCTGTTGTTATAAACCTAACTAGACTATACAAAAGTAATATTATTTGATTCTATCAAAGTAACTATAACTAAATAAAGTCTTGTATTATTTCTTAATTTTCATCTTTTCTTTTGCTTTCGTTTTCTGTTTTCTGTTTTCTTGCCTAAACGTTCTCATAATAAGTACATTAGTATTATCAGAACGTTCACTGTACTATCAGCGTATAACTTTCAAACAAAGCAGATTCCTATTCCTACTTTAATTATCTAACTACTTGAATGAATTCAATAGCAATATAACAAAGGACTAAACTACTGAGATATGGATGCTGACGAACCATTTAATCCAGAATATTATCAACACTTATTGTCATCATTAACAATTAATTCAAGAGCATTAATAACAGAATTAACAACAATAGCAGAGAGACATATTGATCAGTCGAAAGAGATTTGTGATTTAATTGAGTCAAGAATTAAAAAATGTTTACCACAATATAAATTGTTTTCGATATATTTGATAGATTCAATTTGTAAAAATGTTGGTAATCCATATAATCTAATATTTGGTGCAAAGCTATATAAAATATTTACTGAAACTTACTTAGTGGTGACGGATACCCCGACAAGGCAAAATTTAATCAATATGTTCAAAACATGGGCAAATGCAAAGACTACTTCTGGGCTCGATTTGTTTCCACCTCATGTTATACAGAAGATTGAACAATTTATCATTAAAGCTACAAGCATAAGTCAAAATAATCAACAGAATGCTCTAACTAATAGACTAACACCTGACATGTTATTAAGAGAGGGAAACTACTTATTGCAGTATATTATAATGTTAAACAATGATATTGAAAAATTGAATCAGGATATCTTGGATGAGGAAACCAAGAAAGTCATCAAGGATAATAATATAAGCAGAAATAATCTGATTCTGATAATTAATAATATTAGTGAGAACATAATGCTTGATCCGAAAAGTTTCGAAGCTAATGTAAAGACTTCCCACATTGAACTACAAAATGTTAGAAAACAACTAGATGACCAGAGTTTCCAGCAGCAACAAATATTAAAACAATTCTTAAATCTTAAAAAAGAGGATCAGTCAGATTTGCAAAACGCCAGGACGAATAATCAAAATGTGAAGATTGAAATTAATTTAAAGCCAAACTTGAAATATTTTACTAACATTACTGAAGACATTACAAAGAATGAAGAACTATTAGCCATAATTAAATCGTGGGGTAAACCAATAATACTGAAGTCAGAACAGCAAGTTGAAGACACCGATAATGGATCTTCATTCAACATACCTGAATCGACAAAGGATGAATCAGCTAAAGATGATACCACCACAGATGAACAACCTTTAAGCAGTAGTTTAGGTATGAACTTTGGCTCTTTCAGCTTTATGAATTCGTTTCTTGGTCTGCCAAAAAATGAAACCACGGATATTAACTTGCCTACAAGTAACAATTCAGACTCTTACGATCCAGAGATGACCTTCGAAGACAATGATCTTTCACTGCGAGAGAGCAATGAAGCTGTCGTCAAACCCTCCAGCTTAAAGAGACAGAACTCAATAAATGCCAAAAGAGTAGTCAAAAAAGTTAGGTTTGAGGTATAGCAATTACTTCTCTACATATCGTTCTACAACACTTGTACATTATCATTGTAATAAATGCAATCATACTTCTCCCAATGCCCTCTCTTCTTTAGCCGCTTCTCATCTCCCCCTCATCTCACATCTCTCCGTCACCCCCTACATTCCTAGCAATCTTATCTCAAAAATATGAAATGTATTAAAATCTTAAATGAATAGACAACTAAATCTGTATATATACTCGGCTGCTGCCTCGCATTGCGCTTACAAACGTCCTCGGCCCTTCTACCTATTGATCAAATGAACCGGCCTTCTTTAAATGAATGTAAGTACTCAAGAATGGGAAAGCAAAAAAGAATCCTAAAACTCCCCAGTAGTAAACTTTGAATGGAATGAATTTTCTGCCTTGAACTTTGAATGGTAAGTTGGAGTAGACTCCGTCTTGTGGTGATCCGAAAACTTTGTTGAAACTTCTGGCTGAAGTTTGGAAATTTCTTTGGAAGACTCTTTGATTGACTAATCTTAAACCTGGTTTAGTAAACATTGTTATCTGTATGTATGGCTTTGATATCTTTTAGTTGTTTTTATAAAAATATGGTGTTATTTAAAGAGAGAGAGGAAATCCCAATGTTACACAAAATTTGGATTTTAACCAATAAAATTTTATTGGTTAATTCCTTGTTTTTCCATCCTACTATGAACTGATTTCTCATACTTAACTATACAAGTTGTTATCAGAATTATTCTACAATTGAATATATCAGATTATTTTAGATTACAAAGATGGCTATTGCTCCAATTACAGGTACTTTAAGAAGAAAGATTATTACCGATATCACTCTTGGTTTTGGATGTGGATTTGTTTTGGCTACCGCATACTGGTACTTCGAACACAAGCCAATAGTCGCTAAAAGAGAAGCATACTATGCCAAATTAAAGGCACAACAGGAAGCAGAAGATTCAGTCTGATGGTATAGAGGAGTCAAGGGTTGGCTGATCTTGAATAGGTACAATTTGATCAGACACAGTGTATTGATGTTTGTGAGAAGTGAGATAATTATTGCATGTTGATATTATTAGTTTGTATGAAATGTTGTCTATTCGTGGAAGACTGTTAGTATTCTAGCTGGTTTTGTCGTAAAATATTGGTACGAGTAAGTTAATATGACTATTATTGATAAATTCTATATAAAGAAAGAAAGATATAAAAATAAATAACTACTATGTTGAAAAGCACATGTAAGTGTCAAAGCTGTTTGAAGAAGGTGAAGAGCTTGTTGCCGTTGACTATACCGCTTGTTAAGACGATTATTTTTTTGTTTTTGTTGAGCTTATTGAGCTTTTGTTGTAAGTACTTTAGACAGCTGATTTCACATCTTGTGATACCGCCGATCAACACCAAGATGATGTATTCTTCGCTAGCTGAAGGCAATTGGCCTTTTTCATTCAGCCTATCACATAAATTGATATCGACTGTTTTGCCTTTAAACATGTTGTCTAAGCCCAAGTTATCCCAGTTGGGTCTTTTACTTAAGTTATTCACCGGCTTGTACTTTAAGAAATCTCTAAAATAGAGCGATTCAACCAAACGGTACAATAAGGGGACAGTGGTAGCGGGCAAAGCAAATGATGGATTTGGGTATTCATCAATTAATTCGCCTGATGCACTTTCTGTAAACACCTCATCTTCTTCTTGCAATGGATGCAAGTTCCAGAATTTATCAATTAAGGTATAGTTACTCTTGTAAGTGTTCTCACCCCCTGTAATGCCTAAGTTTTCGAAGTCCTCATTACTAATATTCAAGCGGTTGGTATTGTCATAGCTGTTACTAGTCTTTAAGCCGGTTAAAGTACTGAAAAAATCGTTTTCACCAACAACTTTAATTAGTTTGAACTTAATCATATCATTTAGAAATAGAGCAGCTTTAATACCAAAGTTTTCAAAAAGATTATAGTTGATCCATTCAAGATCTTTTTCTTTGATACCGTCATTTATAATTGAAATCAAAATAATGGTTGAAATTATGATTTTTTCATTAAAATTTTCATTTAAAAACTTTTTTAAATGGGCTAATTGGGCCCTATAGTCAATTTCAAATATATCATTTTCAAATTCCAAGAAAACTTTGAACTGATCATACTTAAATTCTTTGCTTGGTGAATCAACAATATTACCATATTTGATGAAATTTAGAATAGATTCAGAAATATGTGTGTGTTTCTTGATCAAATCTTGCTTGGAAGTTAAATTGCCTAAATTGCTAACTAGTTTTTTGATTTCATTTAGATCATTTAAACTATCCTTTTGTTGAAACTCTTGCTGAATAAACTTTGCTAATTTATTTAACTTTATTCCAATTGATGCAAAATTCAAATCTTTCAAATCTTTATATAAATCGTCATTTAATTTTAATTTTTCTTCACCAATTGTAACATTATCCAAATCAATTTCAAATAAGTCATCAATCAATCCTTGATAGTTTAACTGATTTAAAACAACTGAACCGAAATCTAAATTTCTTTCTAACACAATTAAGTCTGTATTACCTTTTAATTTATCGTTGTAAAATTGTTTCTCTAAATTATTCAAATTTTCACTTAAGAATTCAGGAATTTTTTCATCCTTAATTATATTGATTAATAGATTGGAATGATTTCCTTTACCATAAATATTCTTTAATTTTATAAATTTTTGATTTTCAGTAAACAATTTAGAATTTTTGATTAACTTAATAAAAGCATTGGAAAGATAGTAAATCTGCTCTAATGGCTGATTGAAATATGACTGTAATCCGCCAAATGGTAGATCTATTGTTAAAACATCGTTTGCATAAATTGGGTTAGTCTCCCAATTGAAAAGTTTGACAGTTGAACTTAACTTAACTGAATTCACGTTGTCACCGTTGCTAATGGATTCGAAAGCTAAGTTACCATTAAGTTTTTTATTTAATTGAAATATTAATGATTTGGTTAAATCTTTAATTATAATATTTAGTTTCTTATTCAATTTAAGTAGTTTTAGCAAGTAATTTAAATTTTCATTTGATCCTTCGACAATTACGATCAATCCATTAAAACTTCCAATTACCTCAGTTTCAATTTCATGTTCACTGTCTAACCAAATTAATTTATCAAACTTTCCAATCTCTTTTAGCTTCAGGAATGGTGTTAGAAAGTTAATTAAATTTGATAAATTTTTGTCTAAGACCAACAAGTTATTTATAGTATATATTTTTGATAAACTTTCAAATAAATTCTCTATGGAATGATTGTTTAGTTTCAATAATATTTCATCTATTGATATTGAATTAAGGGAATCGTTAATCATTATATATTATCCATTATTAGTTGATTAGCATGTACTCCCTTTTCGTTCTTTTGTTTTTGTTCTGATTGTCTCGGTCTATTTGATATTCCTTCAAGCTCTACAAAAACATACATGATAAGTCTAACTAAAATGTATATTAAAACAAGTATCTATAGATCAACTATAACTTAGCATCTCTTTCAAGACCATTAAAATGAACTAAACCTTCTTGAATGATTGTAGCCACATGAACGCCATTTTCATTGTACATTTCAGCTTCTAATACAGTTCTCTTGTTAACAAATCTAACCGGTTTAAATGAAAAACCCATCCAGTTAGTAACATCAAAGTCCTCGTCATGGAAATACATAACATGATCTAATGATACAAAGAAGTAATGAACCATGTCATTCAAGTCCAAGTTTGGAATTCTTAATGCTCTTGCCAATCTAGTTAAGAATAAAGAGTCTGATAAGATACCTAATCCAACATATTGGTAAGCTGGATCTTTAAATTTAACTTCGTCCTTGGCACCCCATTTAACATAGTATGATAATCTTCTTTCCGCCACCGGAATCGAATCTTCTTCTTTTGTTGATTCTAAATCCAACAATTCTGGGATGATTTTATGGTAAACTTGTATATTGACTCCTCTAGAATCTAATTCAATTTCATCTATATCACGTCTATTAAACCATTCATGATAGGGTGTTTGGAATTGGAATGGTTTTTGTATAACGGGAGCGTCATCGTCGTCTTCATCTTCACCTTTTTCCAATTGAATCTTTTGAGACTCTTCGTATTCCTTTAAAGCTTGTTTATGAGAATTCTTTCTGGTCAACGACACGTTTGCAAAGTATTTAATTTCACCGTCTTGAATTCCTTTAACTGTTCTATTGCAGAAGTTTTTACCATTGCTAATTTCCTCAACTTCCCATTCAACAACCTTTTCGGGGATAGCTGCTTTGACAAAAAAGGAGTGGATTGAATGAGGTTTAAATCCTGGAGGCGACGATTTAATTGCTACTAGGATTGCCTGGCCCACAAGATTACCACCGTAAACACCCCTTGAAGCTTCGGTAGGTTTGGTTAGTGGAAAATTACCAACATACTTGTTTTCGGATATTTTTTTTACACCCAATTTAGATTCAGCATCGAAATCTTTCATAGCCAGCTAATATATGTAGTGAATAAAGAATTAACTAAACTAAAACAATTGAAACTCTTGATTTAACAAGAAAAATGTAAGAAAGTTTGGGCCAGAGAAACTTAAAATCGTTGGGCTTCTCCATATATTGTTTTCCACCGGCAACTGTTTCCGAGGATAAACTAAAGATTCAGATGTTCAAGATTCATGCCGAAAATTAGATCAACCTTATCTGTTCATAAGTTATGTCATGTATTAATTAAAATAAATAAAAAATAAACCGTATTATATAAAATCTAATATGCTAATTAAAAAGAAATAAATATAGGTATATAGATATTACAACTTATAAGAACCGCCATTTGCTTCTTCAATAACTCTTTTAGGTAAAAATACCAATGCTTCCTGAACAATACTAACAACCATGTTACCCTTTTCATTAAATACTTGACATTGGCACAATACTCTATCATTACTCATTCTTGAAAACCTGTAATCCATAAACATCCATTTAGTAGGGTCAAAGTCAGTATCATGAAACCACACAGCATGATCTAAACTAACCTTGAAGAAGTCAAAGCCTACTCGACCAAATGGCTGACCTATCGCTCTTACTATGGTAGCCAAATATAGACTGTCTGAGGCAAATACTATGTCTGTGATTTTGGCCTTTAATTCATTTTTAGCAAGATTCAAATTGTCATTGATCTTAAAGAAGAACCCCAAATCTCTCATACCTATTTCCTTTGAATTATCATCTTCTGCTACGAAAAATTCTTCTGGTAGTATATGCAGCATAGCACCGTTCGTGTGGCTATGACTTGGTAGCTCATCTAGGCGGGAATAATATTTGTCAAAAAAATATTGTGGAGTCCGTTGAAACTCGAATGGAAGTTGTTTGGTAGGGTCCTGTTGATATTCTAGGTGCCTTTGCTTTATAGAATTCTTTCTGGTAAAGGAAGCAACCAAAATAAAGCATAATTTGTTGTTATGTGTTTGATAACAATGTACCAATCTGTTTGAATAGTTCCTACCGTCGCTAGTTCTGCTGACTTCCCATCTCATAACAGATTCGTCACTACCAGCTTTTAAAAAATATGAGTGAAATGAATGAGGTGAAAACTCAGTATCTTCTACTGTTTCCCACGCAGCCAATAATCCCTGGCTTATAAATTCTCCCCCATAGGTGCCTCTTGCGCCTTTTCTAAATGGCTGTAACGGATAGTTACCTTCATATATACCATCCGATATCTTGACCAAGGAAAACTTTTCTTCCATGCTGGAAAACGGAAAATCTGAAGTAACTTCTAAGATACTCATAGCATAGATTTTCTGGAACAAATATCAGACACTATATTGAATAAAATGTCGTCTTTGATGCTAGCGGGCACATTATATATTTGATACTCAGCGGAGTTAAATCTACGGGACTCTTACTATATCAAAACCTGGACCGAGGATAAACGAGATTATGGAATTTTCCAATGCTATCAGTTGCAAATAAATTTTTGCACTTGGCCCTTGGATAGTAATAGTGACATTTCAAGTAAGCAAACTTCACAAACTACTACTTGTTTAATGTAGAAAATATTTATATAGTTTCTTTTTAGCTACAAAGACCTTTAGGGAGCATGGCTTTAATAATTTGAATACAATACTCTATTAGAATATCACTATGTATCTAACTAAACGATAAATGAACTCCAGACCGAATGAAATAGAAAATTGATAAAACAAATACACAAAATAACTAAGCAAGCTAAAGACAATCATCTATAACTTTGCTTTTAATTCACAACCGCCATGGAAAAATACTAAACCTTCTTGAACTATACTTGCAAACAATTTACCGTTCTCGTCATAATAACCACCTTGCAACAATACTCTATTATTTGAGAATCTTGGAGATTTAAAATTGAAAAATACCCATTTGGTTGGATCAAAGGAATCATCATGAAAATAAATTGAGTGATCCAATGAAACTGAAAAGAAGTGAGGACCTTTGCCTCCACTTGATCCAACGCCTTGGGGTGGTTTAGGCAAATGCAAAATCCTGGAGAGGGAGGTTAAATAGAGAGAATCAGACATTACACCGAAGCCAGCATATCTATACTTTGGATCTTTAGAAGTATCATCTAATCTAATCCAGAAGGATAAATCTCTTTCACCTGCACTCTTTTGGGTCTCTTCTGGGCTCAATCCATGATCAATGAATTCCGGCGGTAACCTATGCTGTAGAGTACTTGTATGATCGTGGTTTATGATTGGCAAATCTTCATGTTTATGCCTGTAAAAATGGGAGGAAACCGGAGCCTGATATTCAAACGGTGATTGTTTTTTTCTGTCTTTTTCATATTCTTTAACAGCAGCTTTAATCGAATTTCTCATGGTTAATGAGATCATTATAATATATTTTAGTTCATTTCTTTGACTGACTCTTATCAACCTATTCGCAAAATTCTTACCATCATTTATTTTTTCAACCTCAAATTGGCAAGGGATGGTATCAATCCCAGCTTTAACGAAATATGAATGCAATGAATGGGGCGTAAAACCAGCTGGAACTGTTTCCATCGACACTAATATAGCTTGTCCACACAAATTCCCACCGTAAACTCCACGAGAATTTAAGGATGGTTTAGCTAATGGTTGAATGCCTTCAAACTTTAATTCACTGATTTGCCTAATTGCGAATGCTCTCTCTAATCGCGACTGTTTAATGGTAATCTTTGCTTCGTTTACCAGTATTTCTGACATTTTTGGAAGCTTTTATATTGATGGTGCTACAGACAAATAAAAAATGAGCAAAACTTGTTCGTTATATAAGTTGCCTAATCATATGCCAGTTTCAACAACTGCTTTTTTGTTGGTAGGAAGGACCGTTTAATTACAAGATTACGTTTCTTCTATCTCACACGTAAGCCCAACCGATTTTGCTGATATAGCCGAGGATCAATCTCATCTCTGCCCTTTTTATTGGGAATCCGAGAAAGAAGAAAGTTTTTTCATATGACAGAATATTACATGATACAGCACATGACAGGTATACAGCTTCTATAGTTTAGCTTGTTCACCAACTCCTCTAAATAAATAAGTTAATCCTTCTTGGACAATGGTTGCAACACATTTATGTTCCTTGTTGAACATGAACCCTCTAACCAACGTCCTGTTGTTAGATAGCCTTTTCACTTGGTAAGTAAAGCACAACCAATCTTTAACTATATCAAATCCGCTAGCATAGTCGTTATTATGGAAATAAATATGGTGGTCTAGAGACATAGCATTATAATGAAACAAATGTAATACATTAAACGAGTTTTCCAATAAAAGCAACGCATCTCTGTTGAGATCATGTTCTTGAAAAGGGTTATCGATAGTTGGATTCCAAGGTAAATGTAGAACTCTAGCCAAAGTAGTTAACAATGCAGAATCCGACACATCGGCCAATCCAATATAGTTATATTTAGGATCACTAAACGGCTTTTTTTGGTTTACACCACTAAATATGGTGATCCACCTTTCGGAGGGCTTTTCGTCTTTTTCTTTGGGAACTAAGGTATAATCGACAAATTCGTCGCTATAAGCATTCTTGATGTAATCAGTGTGACAAACCGTATGTAACTTATCTGGATCAGGATACTTCAATTGGATTTCTGGTTGAGGTACTTGAATGTCGTGAGAGGACTTCAATCCCTTCTTGACTAGAGATACTAGACAAGTAGATATTACTTTATTACCTTGAACGATTTGAATGGTCATTTTGCAAACTTCTGCATCATCTAACAATTTTGTTACCCTATAACTCATTGGGATCCGAGGATTTCCAGGAGAAATGAAGTATAGGTGAAACGAATGAGGTATGAAATCTGAATTTGCAGATTCAATGGCTACTAATAACGCTTGAGCGACGATATGTCCACCATAAACTCCTCTTGCGCCTGTAATTGGTAATCTTAGTGGATGTGCTCCAATGAATTTTGATTCATCAATTTTGATTACTCGAAATGCCTCTTCAAAATCTTCAATTTTTGGAGTCATTATTAATTTCCATGATATTGGCTGAGTTAGTCTTTAGTTAGAGAAAGTAGGAGAATTTATAGGAATAAAAAGGTTGGAACAATCATTAAATGACCCCGCGAAATGTGCTTTTTGGGGCAAAGAGAAATAGAACCATTCGCGCAGCTTCGGTTTAGTTCTGGAACTAGGGACTATGAATACAAAGGAATTAATATATCAAGTACTATTTTCGTATATGCTATTACTATTAATTATATATATATATATATGCCAAGATGAATGCTAGGAATCAAATCCTATTTGGGAAGAAATAATTTCTATAATTAAAAGTCATATCTCTTCCTAAAGATATTCCTATCACTAGATTGCGCAGAAGTTGACAAAGATCCTAAAATGTTTCCATTATCAACGAGTTCCTCGTCATCCGAACAATTAAATTCAATATTAAAATTCCTTGAAAATTTTGATCTTAATTTTTCATCTTCCTCCTTTGATAAACTATTTGATGGCACATTAAGTGATCGGTGGAGTAACTTGTTATTTGTATTTGGAGCGAGAGTTAAATCCGAACTCGATCTTAAGTTTAATAAAGATTGATTTGCTTTATTCAAATTTTGAGGATTACTAAAATTATACATTGAATAAGCATTTAGTTTATTATACTTTGGTAACCTATAATTTGAAGTACTCTTTTTCGCTTGAAATCTTCTTTCTTTCAATGCTAATTCTGCTTCTTCTTCATTGTCATCCTCTAATTTTGATGATTCGTTAATTTCTAAACCTAGCAAAATTCTTTGCTTGTCATTTAAAGGTAAATCGTAACTTTGATCCTGTCGTTTTAGTAGCTTATAAATTGATATCAAACAATTTAATACAAACAAACAATACATGAGCCTAGTTATCAATATAGCATATAATGTAATATTTCCAACTTCGATTTGACCCTTTCGAATTGGCGGATAGTAAGCATTCAACTTTTGAAATGGTAATTTCTTTTGTTCATATAATGTTAAAATGAAATTAACAAGTGATTTAACCAATTTCAACAATATAATTAGAACGACGTTTGATGCCAACTTTTTGAATTCATATTCCTTATTGACTTGCCTTTTTAAGGCTTCCTTGACGACTGGATTCGTCCATACGCCAGTAGGAATATCGTTAAATTCATTATCTTCATCTAAATTATCATCGTCAATTTCAGATTTGGTTACCATTCGATTAACATTCATAGGTTTTTGAATGCCAGTTATTGGGACCTTACTCTTCTGGAGGTTAAGATTATGCTTATTAAAGTTTGGAGGTAAAAAATTCTTGATTCCATATTGGGAGTCTTTGGTATTTGACGAGGGAGGTTTATAATATATAGGCTCTTTCGTTATCTTACGCTCAGTGGCTTGCCGATTAAATAAATTGGTCTTATTCGCCAGCGTCTTAAGAGAGTCAGAAGTTAATTTTGTTCGATATAACTTGAATGATACGTCTCCTAGCGGTTTTAGAGATATGTTCTCTGTGCTATCACCGTCTGCCTTACTGATTGAATGAGTGGGTAATATTTTATCGTCTTGATTATTTCCCTTCAAAATTTCGAATTCACTCCTACCTTTTGTCGATTTGAATTTTATATCAGTCATTGAGTTATTTGACAACTTTTTTAACGGTGTCGAGAATTGATCAAAATCAGTTGTCTCATCTCCAAGAAATAGATTTTCATCAGAATATAGTTTCAGCGATATTGGGGTATGAAATTGTTCAGTAGTCATAGTATGGCCACAAACAATAATGATATATATATGATATTAGTTCAGCTTAGCAATGTTATTGATCTACGTTAAATTTTTCTCAACAGCAAAATTGACATGACCCTCTATTGGCATGGCCATGCCAATATTGAGTTCTTCACGGAAGAGTTCTTAGGATCGCGACTAGGACGAAGAAGGTTGCGGGTTCGACTTCGGAAAGGAACAATCTACTGGTTGCAAACTATGGCACTTCTACGCAATATTTGGTTCTGGGAAACTGGTTATGTTCATCCAACTTGTGATGTTTATCTAACGTATTATGATATATATTAGCCCCACTCCCCTAGATAGACTTTTTTTACTAGCACTGGGAGTGGCATATTTGCGTAGATTTTGTTACTTGAAAAACCAGAAAGAAGTGCTTTGCATGACTCTGTCTCTTGCTATAACAATACCATACCCTATTGCGTCGCTAGCAAATGGAACAGATGAGTTGTTATTGAGTTGGTTTCTTACACTAACGTTTTAATACTGTATACTATTTTGGATCAGTAAAAAACTAACTAGCAAACAGTATGGTAATGATTTAGTAGACAGGTAAGCTAATACAACAACTGCAGCATTGTGCCAATGCGCATTTGAATATAGCTAGGGCGTATGTAGCGATGTTGGCTTTCTATGGAAGTGTCATTGATATTAGTTTTTTGTTTTGAAAAATACATTTACAAAAAATGTTTCAACGGCCTGTTCGAGAACTAACATGAACTAGTCTTTTTAAATAAAGCAGCGGAAAGACAGAGAAACCTATAGGCAGATTAAAATATCACTCCGTTTTTGTTGAGGAATAGCCATTAGCTACTATAGATTAACAGTGGATAGTATTGATATTAGCATTAAATTTTATACATCGTAAATATTTACATAGGTAATAAAAATGTATTTTGTTAGCGATTAATGTCTTCATATATTCCCTTGAATGTTATCAACTATTTGCTTAAGGAGCATATCTCATTATGCTTTCCTAAGTTTACCAATGGAATTATTGATGGTCTGCCGTGTGCACATTGATACGGTAAATGACATTTACTTAAATCAACAATCAAATGTTGCATCTCTGCAAAAGTTAGTGCATCTCCAAACATGATCGAAGATCTACAAGCTTTCGAAACTATTAGATCGATTATAACCCTTGGTAAATGCGTTACCATGTAAAACCAATCTAAAGTTGACGAATGTAAATTCGCCTGCTTGATATGATTCTCTAAGTCATATACATGCTGAAATAAACATGATTTCAAAAAATTCATATCACGATTAACTTTCTCAATTAAAATATATGGCAAGTGGGTTACTGTCAACATGTCATCACTCAACTCATAGACTATTCCAAATAAATAAAAGTTCAGCCTAAATTGTTCAAATAAATCTGACTCTTTATTTGATATGGGAATAACAAAAGGATCTATTAACTTAATTTGTAAATCAATCTGTGGGTTTATAACTTGTGAAATGAATTCTTTAAATAAATTCTCTACTCTTATCCTTTCGTCACAGGCATGCTGATCAAGTACCATGAGCGCTGACGACTTATCCGCTTCTGCTGCTTTGCAAATTGACATAGTTAGCAAAATAAATTTTTTATCTATTTGTTTAATAACTCGACAATTATCCATCTTAAAATCTTGTTTGGAAATATGATATTCATCGAGCTTAGTAAAATATTCACTTTCATCTGTCGGCACATTAATTTTAAGGATGTCTAAATATTGATTGTCACAATAAGAATGATGCTTAAAATTAGATAAATTCAGTCGAATTCTTCGAGAAACCTGATATTTCGTTATCTTATCTCTTTCGCCATTAGAAGGCGGTTCTATTTTTTCAGATAGTCTTGCAATTTCATCAATTCCAGCCAATCCGTTAAGTGTAGATTTCTCATTTGAATTTAAAACTTGCTTAGGAGATAATTCGGTGAAGGTAGCTGGTAAAACTCGATGTAGGTTTTGTAATTTTTGTGGCGGAGGGCTAGCAGTTGGTGAAAGTGATGGAGGCAAGCATTTAAAGATGGTGTCGTATCCTTGCATTCTTAAAAAAGCGCCAAAGACTTTCTGAACTATCTTATTGATGGTACTCCAATGCGATGAATGATATATGTGTTTGGAAGGATCTTGTATTAAATCCTCAATTATAACCGGGCATTCAACGTTTATTATAAACACCGGAAATTTTGAAAACGGTTTACCAACGCTAGTTGTAATCCTATTTGGCAACAATGCTCTCGAAGGCAGATTCAACTTTGGACTTTTGTAGCGTGGTACCTCAACTCCAAAATCGGCATTACTAAAGACCTTATTTATGATTCTAGAATCATCCCCCGAAAGAATTAATGGACTCCCATTAACAAAAATATATTGATATCTTTTAGTCTGGGCTGGTTTAGTTCCTATAACACCTGAGAGCTTATAATTTACAAAACTTGCACTAATAGTCTCATAGCTAGGGAGAACAGAAGAACCATAAACTGATTTTAAAATACAAGCATACTTTTCTTCAAGTGGCACAAATGGAGGGATTTTTTGTTTATTAATTAATACTAATGGCGTAAGTTGCTTCAATCTGTGATCAACTTTATACATTTTTATTTTAACTTCAGGATGCCTAACCAATGTCTGAACTAATGCTACCCGAATATCCTCGATTACCTTATACTCTGGTAATTGCGTGAATTGATCTCTTCTCACAGGCGTATTATAAAAGAGATTTGTGGCTATTACAATAGTACCACTACCACGAAACGGCTCTAAATGAAAATAATTTTGCTTCAATGGGTTGTCCAACTCGTCCTTAAAATCATACAAGGATAATTTTCTATTCACGTTGCAGCTCAATTTAAATGGATGCGTAGAACAGCCATGTTTCGATATAATTGATAAATTTGAAATTGATCTAATAGAATGCAATGATTCTCCTCGAAAGCCAAAAGTTCGAACTTCCTTTAAATCTTCTAACCTATCTAACTTTGAAGTATAATATCTTTGACCTATTTTATCCAAATCTTCGGGCATAATTCCAGATCCATCATCTTCAACACATATCCCTAGGGACTGCAAGTCTAGCCTAAGTGTTATCTCTTTTGCATCAGCATCAATGCTATTTTGTATTAATTCTCTGACTGCAGCTCCATACGAAATAATTGTCACTTGAGATTGTAACTTATCTGAAACTAACACATTAAGCTTCTGGATCTTTTTACAAGAACGCATATCTATTTTACTACCATGACTAATTTATCGAATTTAAGAAACGATTTATCATTGCCTTTGGTAAATAGATCATTATTAAAAATTTGCCGGTGTTAAGATGGTTAAGAACACCGATGCACCTATCTATCTACTTATCCGTTAGTTCATTATGGAGGTCTTTATAGTTAAAAGCATTATATTTGTTTATTATAATAAATGCTGTCAGCAGCAGTCCCAAAGTTCAATAAAGGTAGTAATGACTTGATATATTCTAGTAATGTATGTATTGTGTTTTTTTTGTTTCTTGTTGTAATGCAGTAGACTAACAACACTAATCTTAGATAAGTTGGAATGAAGAACAACAACAAAAGTTGGAAAACTATGTTGAAGCACATGCCAGTACCTTAGCTCCTTCTGAGCTCTTTACGTCCATTGATTGGCCCTATCTTTTGAATTATTTAAAAATTAGTAATATTGAGTTCCTTAAGTTGAAAGTTGATGAGATATTCGATGACCATTACAAAATGTTGGATTCTAATAATAATCTTGATGTCACGGCTATTATAAATAAATGGAAGAATAGAGACGACCCAATATTAACCGAAGTATCAGAGATGATCAAGCAATTACAGTTACAACACTTTGAAATATCTGTTAGTGAACGGATCACGATCAATAAATCTGAACAACCAGAACTCGATCAACAGGATTCGTATAAGGATTCTGAAACTAGGTCAAGAAATAATAACACTTCAACAAAGATTTTGAGTTTGTCAAAAACAGAAATGCCAAAACTTACTAAAACTGAGAGACGGATGTCGCTAGACTTAATGCATATAACGCCAAACAGCAATCAACCACGGACTACTGGACCCGCCTATGGTGAAAAAAGGTCAAGTCTAAGTAAGCCAGCTGAGTTAAGTACTACCAATGTAAGCGTTATAACTAAAGCAGAAGTCAAAATCTACAAAACACAAACTCAAGTTAGTGATAAATCTCACATCAAGAATAGATTTAAAGATGTGCTGAAGAAGCTCAAATTTGGTTTTGGTAGGAAAAATAAGTCAAATCCATATACTCTGAATCCTTTAGATACCCTGCTAAATATAAGAGAAGAGAGTGACTTACAATCAAACAATAAAGGTACACAGAATCAAATAAAATTAAGAGCTAGTCCAGACATTTTATCCGGAGATAGAAGGCGAAAAAGGGCTTCATTAGTTGGAGAAAATTTACCACTATACATTATACAACAATTAGATGAGCAACCACTCGGCCCTTTTCAATTATCTGCTAAATATCCAGCTCCTATTGAACCGTCGAACAAATTGCCGACTCCAAATATCGAGGCGCCTATTAAGAGAGATAAATCAAGTAAATTAACCCCAAACTCGTCCGTTTCTAAGAAACAATCGAGAATTCAAAACCTAGTAGCCAATTCGCAGTCGTTATATGCGCATTCCAAAGATATTGCAAGTCTTAAATCAGGCATTAATAATATTCCAAGTCATACTTCAAATACCTCGGGATATGAGACTGAGAGAGTCCAAGAAAATGATTCAGAAGATGAGGAAGATGATAAGGAATATATACTGCCAAACCTGTTAACCAATTATTATGGAATGAATGGAGATGAGAATGAAGAAGGTGAAGAAATATTAAGAGGTTTAGGTGACGACGATGTTGATTTTATAAATGTTAATGAAAGTTATGATGATTTGATTGGAGAAAACGAGGAAGACGATGAAGATTACTTATTTAAGATCTAATTAGTGATAGGTCTATAAAACAACTTTAAATATACATATGCACCCGAAAAATTATCATTTCAATTTGGTCTCCCTTTTCCTTAATTCCTTAATACCGGTAAGTGAATATTCATAAAAATATAAAGTTAATGCACTGCTTGGAGCCGTTTTTAATACACTTATGCCGAAGCCCTTATAAAAGCCTAATATTCCTTCCTTGAAGATAATTCTTTTACATAACTTGATTGTGCTAGTTTTCCCATTTGGATTCATCACTGAATACATCTGAAACCTTTTGCGTATCGTATCTAACGGGAAGGTTATACCTTTTGAAACACCTCCAGCTATGAACCCACATATACCTTCAATAAATGGAATGCCATTGTAGTTTCTCGAATAATCTCTACCTATTTCATACGTCCAGAACATTAAACTAGTCGTCGAAGCTATTGACAATATAGCTGGCCCAATACCAGCAAAAAACCCTAAAACACCTTCTTGACTCCAAATCTGCTTAATTGAATGACTCATTGATAAGAACTCTTTTTTCGAATTAGCTGCTAGTCTAGTTCTTAATAAATCAAAGGGATATGTAGTGAGAGTGCTTGAAGCACCAGCACCTATTCCAACAATTAACGAGTGACTGGAAGATTTTAGAGCAAGCTTATGTCTTTCATCATATTCATATAATAATTTACTCAATACTGAATATGACGTAAATTGAGTCGCCCCATACAATATATACAATATTTCGGCTGGTACATTCCCCTTCCACAATGCAAGTACACCTTCATGCTTTACGATATTAAAAAAAGTGTCAGTAGCTCCCCTGATAATTTTTAAGCTTTCAGTTTGAAGTTGTAATCTAATCTTAATTGTATCCAAAGGTGCAGTAACTGCCCTGAATCGTGGTTAGTATTCACCTATTATTAATATAGCACAGACCATCACAAAACATACCTTGCTATACCACCAGATATTGATCCTGCAAGTAATGACTCCAATGCAGATGCTGAAGTCCCCTTCTGTAAATGATCTTCTCTATTAGATTTCATTCATTCAGCAACCTTTATTCTACTTCTTGCAAAGTTAGATATATATCATTAAGAAACTAAATTCAAAGTGGTGAACTACAAAAACTCTTGGAGGACTTATAAGTGCATTGAAGACTGTATATAAGAATGCTCTTAAAGGGTTTTTTTTTCTTCTGTCATCTTAGCACTTTCTTCATTTATCTAAGGGTTTACAATAACGGTCAAAGCATAATAGGATTGCAAGAAAGAGACCATTTGAGAGGTTAATAATTACGTCCCAGTAACTTTACATTCCAATTCAATTGCTATTATTTGGATCTATTAAATATGTAGAATAAAATTGCACAGATATTTAGATATTTAGATATTTAGATATTTAGATAATACTATTACATCAAGAGATAGCCGCCGTTAGATGTTTAAAATAAGTAAGAGTTGAACCACCAACTTTATTATCACTTTCTCAAAATTTTGATTATTGTAGCTCATAGTTTCCTGAGTACTCTTCGTATCTATAACCATAAATAACCTCAAGAATTATATGAAGTTAGTACGTCTTTCAAAATATCTGGATACCACCTAGCGGCAACATCTTGGTGAGATTTGATTCGATTTCTGAATACAGCATAACCAACAGGATGCTTTGAGATATCAGGTTTAAATTGAAATCCAACATCAACAGCCCAGTCCCTAATTTTTTTATCCCTACTATCTCTTAATTGCAAAATATCCTGGGGAATATTATCAACAGCAGATTTATGAGCATCAAGGTCAATAGTTTGAAAGAATGGTATTGAGATCCTAGTGCCAGTATCTGCTTTTGGAATTAGGACTCTATGAATTGTTGCTTTACACACCCCTTGCGTTATAGCTTCCAATGTTTGACCAGCATTAACTACCAATGAATTGGGAATTAAAGGAACAGTAATCCACTCTCCTTGGAAGTTTTGAACTTGTAATGATTCATCGTGTGGAGTAGCTTGATAAATGTAACTCAACAAATCAGAATCCCGATGAGGTCCGCAACCTTGCCCAGTCAATGGTGTATCATTTAAAGCTTTGGATTTTTCCGTTGATAACTCACTTGAATCAGGGTATGCAATAATCTTCATTTTACACTGTTGGTTGGGTTTAAAGAAAGAATCTAATGCGTTTGCCTCTATCTCTATTGATTCACAAACAAGTTTTCTAAAACTGGTACTCAATTTGGTCATTTTTTCAATATATCTTAAAACTGTCGGTTTAAACTTTGGAATAAAATTTTCATCTGGCCATAAATTTGGTCCTTCAATATTTTTGTAAATCGGGTCGTCTGGTTTAGGCGGAGGCAATTCTGTAGCTAAGTCAATCTGTTCTCTCCAATCCGTATGTGAAGCTGTAATTTCATTTGCTAACCTTGTATAGCCCAAGAAATGTGGAGAATTGATCATTTCACAGCCCAATTTAACTTCTTCTGGCAACTTGAAAAACTGAATTGCTTGTTCTTTAATTAATTCAAAATCTTCTTTCGAAGGTCCTAACGATTCGTAGTTAACAAGTAGTAAGAAGCCAACTTCCACTAAGGCATGCCTTAAATCTTTCAAAAACTGCGGTTTAGTGTCTTCGTTTAGGGCTAGTTTAAGATCAATAACTGGTATTTCTTGAAATGACATATTGGTACTAGCTTGCACAATGAATAAAAGCTCGCTAAAGAAGTAAGATCCTTGATATAGAAAATTTTTCGAATTAATAATTCATAACATATTTAAGATCACTCTATCACAGCTCTTTTCCTATTACTATGGCTTTTAGAGGCTCTAAGTATAAATGGTATCTTCTAATTACGCAAATCCTCATGATGAGCTTCTGTTCGCAAATCACTAAATGGTTAGTGCCCACTAAAAGTTTAATCTTACATAGATTCTAATATTCTATTTTTTTTTTCAAATATTGATATCAAAATGGCGAAGATTATACGCTTAAGTATCTCTGATCTATTATCTTTCCTTAAAAACCCAACAGATAATTCTACGAGTTAAACATTAACAAATATATGGCCTTTCCTTTTTTCTCTCTTCTTCGACTCCAAACCAATATATCAACCCTCTAACTTACTTATTCGCCGATTAAGATTAGATAAATATATATTGTAATACTAAGTCGGCAGCGAGGTCCATTGCTAGGGCTAGTCAACATCGTGTAAAAGTTCAGCGGCCAACGACTGTTAAACAAGATTTCTTTTATATTTTCGACCAAGGTTACTACCAAAAAGTATGGATGAAGCAATCACCTTTATTGCTATATTATACAATGCTATTACTGCCTAGAGGATAATATATATGGTTATTCTGCTTGTTAGAATGTTAAGTTTCTATACTGCAACGTAGTACGGTTCCGTATGATTCGAAGCCCTTTTGCCACTTTAGTGAGCGTTGTTCAATAGTTTTTGTAAATTTTCAAATCAACGTTAGTATCCGACATACTTACTTCTTTTTTTCTTTAAGCAGGAACGATTTACGTTATAAATTTTCTATTGGAGACAGTTTAGATAATGAATGGTCTAGTAAATAATGCAGCTATTCAAGCTGCCGATTTATTGGTTCCAAAATCGCTAATTTTGAGACCTTATGTATGGCCGTTTACTATAGTGTACCCAATTTTCTTGCAAATCTATTACAACCACTATGATACTTATATCGGAGGTTCAGAATGGACGTTTGTATACTTAATGGCTATTATTTCATTTAACTTATTATTCTGGTTGATGCCTCATTGGAATTTAGATATAGATGCTAAATTCAATTATTCTCGAGTAAAGACTATTGCTGAAGCTAGCCATATAAAAATAGTGCCAGCGCCAAACTCAGGCATTGGTGAAATTTGCAAAATTATTAGAGAACAGTTCCACGACGGTGAAAGACAAATCAGTTTCTTGTACCAAAAGAGAAGACATTTATATCATGAAGAGCTTCAAAAATTTTCACCACCAGAGTTTTTATTTGATGAATCACCAAAGTTATCCGTTTTTCAAAAATCTAAAGGTTTAAGTGGTGATTTGGAGAAATTTAAAAGAGCATACGGTGAAAATAGGTTTGATATTCCTGTTCCAACATTCTTGGAATTATTTAAGGAACATGCAGTTGCACCATTCTTCGTCTTTCAAATTTTTTGTGTTGGTTTATGGTGTATGGATGAGCAATGGTATTATTCGTTATTCTCCTTGTTTATGTTAGTTTCATTTGAAATGACTACCGTTTTTCAAAGAAGAACTACCATGTCAGAATTCCAGAGTATGGGTATTAAGCCGTATTCAATTTATGTTCATAGAGACGGTAAATGGAAACAAATACAAACTAATGATTTGCTACCAGGTGATTTGGTCTCTATTACCAGAACTAGTGATGATAGTGCTCTTCCTTGTGATTTATTATTAGTCGACGGTACGGCAATTGTTAATGAAGCTATGTTATCTGGTGAATCTACTCCGTTATTAAAAGAATCGATTAAGTTAAGGCCTAGCGATGAAATTTTACAGTCTGAAGGCTTAGATAAGAATTCATTATTACACGGTGGTACTATGGCTTTACAAGTCACTAAACCAGAAAATCCAATTGTCTCTTTAGCTCCAGATAACGGTGCTTTTGCAATTGTATGTAAAACTGGATTTGAAACTTCTCAAGGTTCTTTGGTTCGTATGATGATTTTTTCAAGTGAAAGAGTTTCCGTTGGTAATAAGGAGGCTTTCTTCTTCATTTTATTCTTATTGGTATTTGCTATCGCTGCTTCATGGTATGTTTGGGTTGAAGGTACTAAAATGGGTAGAATACAATCTAAATTAATTTTGGACTGTATCATTGTTATTACTTCTGTTGTGCCACCTGAATTACCAATGGAATTAACGATGGCAGTCAACTCATCGTTATCTGCTTTGCAGAAGTATTATATTTATTGTACTGAGCCATTCAGAATTCCAGCGGCTGGTAGAATTGACGTTTGTTGTTTCGATAAAACTGGTACATTAACAGCTGAAGATTTAGTTTTTGAAGGTTTGGCAGGTTTTGAACCTACTGATATCCACCATTTATATAAATGCGAAGAAGCCCCAGAAACAACTTCCTTTGTCTTGGGCTCAGCTCATGCTTTAGTTAGATTAGATGATGGTGATGTTGTTGGTGATCCAATGGAACAAGCTACCTTAAAAGCTGCACATTGGACTGTTGGTACTAAAGATACTGTTGAAAGAACTAAGGCTAATGGAAAAGTTGAAAAAATCAAGATTTTACGTCGTTTTCAGTTTTCTTCGGCTTTAAAAAGATCATCTGCTATTTCTTCTATAAGTTCATTACCAGGTAAAAATTTTGTTGCGGTGAAAGGTGCTCCTGAAACTATTCGTACAATGTTAATTGATGCTCCTGAATCTTATGAAGAAATTTACAAATCTTTTACAAAGGCTGGTTCTCGTGTTTTAGCCTTAGGTTATAAATTATTAGATACTAACGTTAATGTCACTAAAGTAGATAGAAAAGATATTGAAGCAAAATTGCATTTTTCTGGTTTTATTGTTTTCCATTGCCCATTAAAAGAAGATGCCGTTGAAACTATTAAGATGTTAAATGAATCGTCTCATCGTTGTGTTATGATTACTGGTGATAATCCATTAACTGCTTGTCATGTCGCTAAAGAGGTAGAAATTACTACCAAAGAAGTTTTAATTTTAGATGCTCCTGAAGATCATCATGATGTTAGCTTAGAGGAAAATTTAGTCTGGAGGAATGTTAATGAATCCGTCATTATTCCATTTAAATCATCAGATAGCATTAATGTTGGATTGTTTAAAAAATATGATATTTGTGTTACCGGATACGCTTTAAACTATTTAAGTGAACATCATCAAATTTTGGAATTGTTGAAGAATACTTGGGTTTATGCTAGGGTTTCACCTGCGCAAAAAGAATTCATTTTAACTTCATTAAAAGGCGCGGGCTATAATACTTTGATGTGCGGAGACGGTACTAATGATGTAGGTGCTTTAAAACAAGCCCATATTGGTGTTGCTTTATTAAATGGTACTGAAGAAGGGTTAAAGAAGATTGCTGAAAATAGGAGAATTGAAGCTCAACAAAAAATTTATGAAAAACAGGTTCAACTTTTAACTAATTGGGGTAAACCTCCTCCACCAGTTCCTGCTATAATTGCTCATTTATATCCTCCAGGTCCATCAAATCCAAAGTATTTAGAAGCTATGGAAAAGAAAGGTGTCGAGATTACTGATGACATGAGAAAAGCGGTTGAAGCTGCTATTAAATCTGGCGGCATTCAACTTCCAGTCAAATCTCAATCTGGATCGAATACTTCTAATAACAATTTTGCGGATACTATTTTAGGTGCTTTAAATGAAGCAGAAGAAGAAGATGAAGCTCCAGTTTTGAAATTAGGTGATGCTTCAGTTGCTGCTCCATTTACATCTAAATTAGCTAATGTTTCAACTGTAACACATATTATTCGTCAAGGTCGTTGTGCTTTAGTTTCAACTATTCAAATGTATAAAATTTTGGCATTAAACTGTTTAATTTCAGCTTATTCCTTATCTGTATTATATTTAGCCGGAATCAAGTTTGGTGATGGGCAAGCAACGGTGTCAGGTATTTTATTGTCAGTTTGTTTCTTATCTATTTCACGTGGTAGACCACTTGATAAATTATCTAAAGAAAGACCTCAGGATGGTATCTTTAATATTTATATAATGGGCTCAATTTTGGGTCAATTTGCTGTTCATATTATCACCTTAATTTATATTACTAGGGAAATTTATATCTTAGAACCAAGAGAACCTCAGGTTGATTTAGAGAAGGAATTTTCTCCTTCATTGTTAAATACTGGTATGTTCTTGTTACAATTAGCTCAACAAGTTTCAACTTTTGCAGTTAATTACCAAGGTCTACCATTTAGAGAAAGTATCAAAGATAATAAAGGTATGTACTATGGTCTATTAGGTGTGGCTGGTTTAGCCTTAGCTGGTTCAACGGAATTTATGCCAGAATTAAATGAAGCTATGAAGTTTGTTCCTATGGAATCCTTATTTAAAATTAAGTTAACTGGTTGCATTTTATTAGATTTGGGTGCTACTTGGGCAATTGAATTGACCTTGAAATATTTTTTCATGAATAGCAAAGCTGCAGATATTGCCTTAAGAGACTAAGTAATTTTCTTTTGTTATAGATTTATTATATATTTGTTATTATTATATACGTAATTTTAAAACTTGGTATTATGTTGAACGTGTGAGATAAGACATGTTCTTCATTTTAATAAATTCAAATCTTTATTTCTATCTAGCTTTAATATTTTCAATACTGATAATTCATTAATCGTTAAAATTTTGAAAGTTTCATTATTAATTTTTTTCTCAATTAACTTAAGTATATCAAATATTTCGTCGTTACATATTGGATAATTTAAACTATCATTAATGATCGTACTTAGCTTCTTGATTGAGTAAGATTTGCTTTTGGTGTCTTGTAAATCATGATTATTAAGTTGGTAAATAATGTTATAAATTGGAATCAGTTTCCCATTTAAATAGTTTTGATATTTCATCTCTGGGGTTTCTATTTGCAGTTGTTGATTCTTCAATTTTTCTTTTAATTTAATTCTTTCTAATAATGTCAACCCATTATTTTTCAATCGTTCAGTCTGTTCCTCTCTTTCTTTAAATTTAAATTTTGACGAATCGTTCCTTAAATCATGTAATAGTTGTGCTTTCTTTCTGGGACTTCTTTGTTTTGATATTTTTGAATTCGAAGCCTTCCTATCTGTTATTAATTCAATAAACGCTCCAATCTCTGGATACGATATGCACGAAGCCTTTTGATTCTCTTTAATCCATATATTTAAGCGTTTAATAAAAATCTTCTTTCTTTCAGGTATTAGCGAACTAAACTTACCGATGGATACATTATCTGGTGGTGCAATGAAAATCTTCGAATAATCATAATTGTTTGAATTTAGATTGTAAATTTTGTATGAGCTTGGTTCAATATTCATAACAGTCAATAAATTACTTACATTTATTCTTCTATTGATCAATTGTGCAGCAGAATCCAAAATTTTAGTTAGGGTTGGATCTGTACTATGACTTGAGTAATGTAAGTTTAGCACGTTATCTATTGCATTAAAGAATTTTGGTAAATCTGTTAATACATTATACGGTATTATAGGATGTTTTTCTATAGTATCCATTAGTTGTATATCCATTAGTTATAGTCCTTCACTATACATGCTTGGTAATTCTTCCATGAACGTCTTATATACGCGCTGGAAGCTCTCACAAATTTGAAATTTTGCGCCAGCCACCATAGTATGGGGATGAAATACAGTAAAAACTGCTACGGCTAGTACTGCTACAACTATATAGAATAACCATATGGCTAAAACTTATTCATCAATTAAGAAGACCTAGCTAAGTACCGCTAAACTAACAAAAAAAAAGAATTGAACAAAATTTACCAACAATCTCATTAACTATTCCCTTCAGAAAACTTAATCCATGCTTCCTTATTTCTTCTCTTTGTCATCTTCTTTGTTTTTATCTGATGATTTGTGGTTTTCTTGGAATTCACCATAAGCAGATTTAGCTTTGTCTAAGAAGCTGTCTTCAGGTTTGGAGAAGCTAGAATAAACGTCTTTAGCATCTTCGGACACCTTTTTGTAATCAACCTTACCATCCTTGTCAGCGTAAAATTCTTGACCTTTCTTCAATAAATCGTCAAAACCCATTGTCGTCTAATAGAATAAGAACCTTAAGAAGTAAATGTAAGAAAAATGTAAGAAGACAAATTAAATCAAGCTAACTGGCACAAGAGGTCCTGTTACGTATTTATACACGTAGGCACTATTCCCGCTGTTAATCCGTGCACAGCACCATTGTTCAATTTTAGAACATCACCGTCAAAAATAACATTACCCCTTTACATAAACAAAGGTCTCAATATGAAATTAGTTACCTGATCGAGGTCAACAATACGTCTCTAAAATTTGAGCCGCACTTCGATAGTAGTGGTCCTTATACCGGCTTATCTAGCGAAACGTCGCTCAATAAGGAGGGGAACTATTGGTCCAATGCCACTCATGATCAACTAGTAATTGCACTCAAATAATATAGGGAACCTAAACATTGGAATTACCAGCAAATATCGCTTAAATTATTGTCTTATAGAAATTAAATTCATATGTAATTCTAAGAAATGAAGTGGAACGACGCATATTTTAAATCGTTCTCTGTTGGGGACTTCGCGATCCGAAGGTTCGTGAAACGAGAAGCTACAAGCTGACACATATGCGGACTGCAACTACATATTTCATAATTGCTTTATGTCGAATAAATAATATCTGAAATTGAGTATATATTGAAATATGCAAAGAGAAAATGTTATAAGAAGAGGTTTGAATTCCTCTGTTAGTGATCATTAATGAAATGTCTATCCATTGGTGGAAAAGAGTGATTTATGCAGTTGCTCGGTATTGTAATATTCTACGATCTGTACGATTCTGCTAGAATTTCAGCGAAGCATTTTTAGCGTCCAGAAAAATACTACGAGAACATGTACTGTCACACAGTGGCCAGAGCTAAAAACTGTGGCGAGAATACTAGAGTGCAGATTTTGTTACATAATATTCATTTATATTAATGAACTTTTGAAATAAGATGCACAAATAAAGTGGGACCGAATACCCTTCAGCGTAGTTGACGTAGCCCCCACTAGTCGATGCCGCATCAATACTCATATCAATCAACATTTATTTACATCTATCTACCAGTTAACACAACATGTATATAAATTTAATTAATTCTAAAGTTTTAATTTCTCTAAGATTGAAATAGTTTGTTCGTAACCTTCAATTTCAGCTTTGTATTTTTCAAGTTTCTTGAAGGCGGCTTCTTTAGCCTGTTCATTAGTTCTTTCGGTGAATTTGCTAATTGCGTCGTTGGCCTTAGTTTGCAACTCTTTAACATTAGTCAATTTATTGTTGACTTTGGCGATTTCAGCATCTAAATCAATTTGGCCCTTAACTAAAACATGGACAGTACATTCTGGAGTAATGGCTTGTAAAGCACATCCAGAAGGAACTTCACTGGCTGTAGAAACGACAGAAATTTTTTCAACACCTTTGATCAATGAAACAATCGAATCTTGTTGTTCAGTTGCAATGGCGTTAATGGTCTTATCATTTGTTTCAACATAAACTTGGCCATTCTTTAAGATATTATATTGAGACAATAATGATCTGGCACCTTTAGTAATTTGTAAAACTAACTCATATGCTTCTAATGATTTCTCATCATCAAAAGCTGCGTCATATTCAGGATAAGCTGCCTTAACAATTGAAATTGTTTTGTCACCTTCTCTACGCGGTAATCTTTGCCACATTTCTTCTGTAACAAATGGCATAAATGGATGAATCAATCTTAATGCTGAATCAATACAAGTGTATAAAGTATCTTGTGCCGATATCTTTTGTTCTGGAGTACCATCCTGAATTAAAGATTTAGAATTTTCAATATAAACATCACATAAATCGTACCAGAAGTTATAAATATGTTGCGTTGATTCACCAAATTCACGTTTATCTAAAGCAGCTGAAGCATTCTTTGCAGTATGAGTTAATTTATGTAAAATCCATTTTTCGACCAACGATTCCTTACCGGATTTTGCTGGGATAGCTGATGGTTTATAATCATCGCCTAATTTACCTAAAGCAAATTTAGTGGCTTGATAAATTTTGTTACAGAATTTACGGTAACCTTCGACTCTTAAAATATCTAAATTAATATCTCTACCACCAGTTGAATAAGCACATAATGCAAATCTTAAAGCATCGGTACCACATTCTGGGATACCGTTTGGATAAGAAGTTTTTTGACCTTCAGTGGCCCTAATTAATTCTTTTGGATCTAAATTACCAGTTTTCAATTTATCATGTAATCCTTGTAATGGAATACCGGAGATAACATCCAATGGATCTATGACATTACCTAATGATTTAGACATCTTACGGCCTTGGGCGTCACGAACTAATGAATGACAGAAAACTTCCTTAAACGGAACCTTACCGGTTAACTTCAAACCTAATAAAATCATTCTAGAAACCCAGAAAAATAAGATATCCCAACCAGTTTCCAACATAGACATTGGATGGAATAATTCCAAATCTTTAGTTTTATTTGGCCAACCCAAAGTAGAGAATGGCCATAAGCCTGAGGAAAACCAAGTATCTAAGACATCTTCATCTTGTTCTAAGGTAAATTTATTATCTGGGAACTTCTTCTGTGCTTTAGCTAAAGCCTCTTCATAATTTCTACCGGCAACCCAATAATCATTGTTTAATCTATCATTATCATGACCTTCAATAATAATGAAATAAACTGGACATCTATGACCCCACCATAATTGACGAGAAATACACCAATCTTGAATGTTTTCTAACCAATGAAAGTATTCAGCTTCTGAAGTTTTTGGAGTAATAGTAATTTCACCTCTTTTAACAACAGAAATTGCTTCCTTAGCCATTTCCTGCTGGTTAACCCACCACTGTGGTTTCAATAATGGTTCAATAACATCACCAGATCTCGAACATAATGGAATTGTCATTTCATTATCTTTTTGGTCAACAAATAAACCTTTTTCTTTCAATTGCTCAATAACTTTATATCTAGCGTCAAATCTTTTCACACCTTCCCATTCTGGACCACAATTGGCATTCAAAAGACCGTCATCGGTAAAAATATTAATAAATTCTAAATTATTTCTTTTACCTGTATTGTAATCGTTTTGATCATGTGCTGGCGTAATTTTAACAGCACCGGTACCAAATTCCATATCAACCGCTTCAGCATCTGTAACAATTGGTAATTTACGATCTAAGAACGGGTGTAAGACAAATTTACCGTGTAAATGCTTATATCTTGGATCATCTGGATGAACAGCAACACCGGTATCACCAAAAATAGTCTCAGGTCTAGTAGTAGCAACAGTAAGCTTTTCATCTGAGTCTTCAACCAGATAAGAAAATGATGTTATGACACCAAATTCGACCTTGGAGTCGTAGCCAGGAACTGATAATAAAGTTTTAGCAGAAATATTTTTGTTATCAACTTCTAAATTGGAAATAGCTGTGTTTAATTTGACTGACCAGTTAACTAATCTAGAAGCTCTATAGATAGTACCATCCTCATGTAATCTAACAAAGGCTTCAGTGACAGATTCAGATAATTCTGGACTTAAAGAGAAAGCTTCTCTGGTCCAATCACAAGACGCACCTAATCTTTTAAATTGGTTTGTAATTCTGGCGTGATAGTCCTCTTTCCATTCCCAAACTTTTTCAACAAACTTTTCACGACCATAATCATGTCTTGTCTTCTTTTCCTTGGCCCATAATTGTTTTTCAACAACTGATTGAGTTGCAATACCAGCGTGATCGAAACCTGGTACGAATAAGGTAGTCTTACCTTTCATTCTATTGTATCTAATTAATGAATCTTGGATAGCAATAGTTAAAGCATGTCCAATATGTAAAGCACCAGTAACATTTGGCGGAGGAACTGGAATAGTAAATACACCTTCCGGCTTAATTTCTCCCTTTTCTGTCAATTCAGGTTGGAAGAGACCTTGCTTATCCCACCATTCATACCAAGAGGTTTCAACATTCTTTGGATTATAAGCCTTGAATGCTGGATCTTCTAATGAAACTAGAACCTTCTTTTCACCTGGTGTAGTTTGGTCTATGAATTCTGGAACTGGTTCGGCAGCTTTCTTTTCCTTCTTAGGCTTCTTTGGCTCGTTTGATTTATTCTTAGCTGATTCTGCCTGCTTGGCTTTCTTAGCATTAAATTTGGCTAGTTTTTCTGCCTTTTTACGTTCTTTTTCCAATTCTTTGGCAGTCTTTTCTTTTATAACTGGTACCTCTCCATGAGGTTCTGCTATAGGCTTAGTATTATCACTCATTCTATTGGAATATAGTCTTCTATAGTCAATAAGAGATACTAGCGGATACTGACAAATACGACTTCTAACAATACTACTGATGAGCAATCGTTTAGATAGCATACAACAGAAGTTACGATTAATCTAGGAAATTTTTTGAAACCACTGAAATTTTTTCCCCTGTGAGAAAAGACTCATAAATAGGTTTTGTGTAACTTCCGATATACATATATATATAAGTACTATCTATATAATACAATAACTTCTAAATGTGTTGTCTTTTGGTATTTGATGATTCATCGGTCTCATTGGTATCCATTTTTCTTTTGATCATACCATTGAACCATTTGTTGTTATTACTTGAAGTTGGTAAAGCTTTAGAAAAACTGGTTGTAGACTTTGAAGGGTTTGATAGTATAATACTTTCAAAATCATCATTCATTAAGTTAGCGGATGATTTCTTTTGCAGTTGTAATCTGCTGACCATAGCTTTCGACATTTTGGCGCTTGTATTTGGATTAAGTTTAATATTGTTTATTCTGCCATTGATACCATTGCTTCTGCTCATGCCCAATCCTATTTCTTCACCATAACTGTCAATAATGGTATCCTCTTGTTTACCGAATTCCATTTTGTTTTGAGCTTTACGTAGTTCAGACATTTGAAACCTTTCCTTCATTTTCCTGGATCTTCTACCTCCTCTTTTTTTAGACTTTTGCTCGGCAGGAATCGGTAGAGCCTTATCAACTTGGTGCTCTGGTGGGGTTAATAATTTATCAATTTTAGACTTTATTTCTTCTAAATATTTATAACCGATTTCTCCGTTTAGGCATGATTTTCCTAGATCTATTCTAGCAGCTAAAATAACTTTCCCACTGACAATCCTCATAACCGATCTCATTATATCTTCAGGTAAATACTTAATCAAATCTGAATGGTACAAGTAGCCAGTTTGTCTGATATTCCTAGACTTTGTTCTTGTCTGCGACGATAAGTCTGTAACACCCAAGGAAGGCAAGTTGCAGGAAGGAGTTAATGATAACTGTCTTAGCGACCCTGTTGCAATTAAAAGCTGAGAAGTTGTTATCGGTCCTACAATTGCAGCTACATTAGGAGCAAACTTTGATAGCTTGTTGGAAATAAATTGAGATAGCTGAACTAAAATATCGTTTAATTGAAGGATTAGTCCACAGCACTTTAAAGCTTTGTTTAAATCCTCGTCGCTTAAGATAAACTGTTGTTTGACCAGTTGCAAGCCGGCCATAATTATAACCAATACCTTTTCACTTGATATAAACTCTTTCAATTGAATTTCGTAGTTTTTAATGTTGATTAAATCTTGTTTGATTAATAGTATAACTTTGGAATAATCGATTGAATTCAAAACCAATGTTTCCAATTCGGGGAAGACAATTTTATATTGTAGTTTAACTAACGAATGGAACATCGAAATTTCGTTATTAATTATCGTTGATAGTTCATTAATATTCAAAATAAACTTATATTCATCTGTTCGATTGTCCTGGTTTACTGACGAAAGTAGTTCTAAATAGTCTGAGTCTACTTCATTGGAATATAGTTCTATCCGTGACTTCAACTCCGGTATAATTGGCAATATCTTGGAAAGTTTAGTTAGATCGCCAAAATTATCTATATCCATCCTATTTAGAATCCCTTCATATGACTCATTGACTGAATTCTTATTTAATAAATTGTATAATTTATCTTCAAATGTTTGCTGTTGTAGTTGGCTTCCATTACTTTGTCTTTCTTCTTTCTCTTTCGTTTCTTCTAGCTGATTTTCATCTTCCGAATCACTACCCAAATCATTTAATAATTCTTTTTCGTAATCTTCCATTATAATTTTCCATACATAGATAGATAGATAGATGGTCAGTTAGATATGATATAGTACTTAAATTTTTGTGTAATTTTTCCCTCTATATATTTCAAGATTTTGTTTAGATGAACAGTTTTTGAAGCCGATGAGATGATGATATACATCACCATTTTTTTAGCTGTTACTTATAAACAAATAATAGAATGACATTTGAGGTTAAAACGTCAATACTAGACAGAGTAGATGGATCAGCTGAATTAATATTAGGTAATACTAAAATAATAGCGTCAGTAGCAGGGCCAATTGAACCAAAAATTAGACAAGAATTACCAAATTTAGCAAGTCTAGAAATAGTAGTAAGACCATCAGTTGGGGTTTCGACAACAAGAGAAAAATTATTAGAAGATAAATTAAGATCGCTTTTACAAAGCGTAATAATAAGATATAAGTATCCTAGGCAGTTGATACAAATTGTTGTACAGCTTTTGATTACTGATAGCAACTCTACCTTAGGAACAACAAACGATTTCACAAATAATGAGTTGAATGCAGCAATCAATTGTTGCTATTTTGCATTGATTGACGCTAACATAGCGTTATATAGTTCGTTTTCTTCAGTTTCAATCTGTTCAAATCAAGAAGAGTTGATATTTAACCCAAATTTGAACCAATTGAAGACAAGCAATTCACATCATGTAATTTGCTGTAACATAGAAGATGGTGAAGCTAAAAAATTGTTATTGTTAGAGAGTCAAGGAAAGTTCACTGAAGAGGAATTATTTTCAATTATTGAAAAAGGTGTCAAAGAATGTGAACTCATTCATCAGAAATTCCAAAGAAAATTCATCGCCAACAAAGTTCAGAACGATTTCATCTGGATAGCCTGAAACATCCATTGTATATAATAGTAATAAATTTTTATTTAAAATATATATTAAACAAGAGGAATATAAAACACAAGGAACGAGTAAAACATAAAGAGAGTAGTATCATAGCACCGACAAATATTTAATGAACGCTTCTATAGGAGAAAACATCTAATAATGTAACAAAACGTAATAACTTTTTTATAGACAAGAAAGTCTAATACAAAGTAGCTAAAGGATCTAATCTGTTCGATGAAAGGTTAGAATTTATATTCAATAAATTTATTTCACCATTAGAAAACTTATTATTCGGATTCAATTTATGCTTAAATGTAAAACCAATGAAATTGTTGTGAACTAGTTTTCTATTACCAGAAGTTTCTAATAATTGTTCGTTATGTTCTTGTCTAGCGAAAACGTCTTTATATTTCAACATACTTTCTTCATCTTCAAAATCATCAAAATAACCAGCATCTTCTTCATTATCTAATTGTGGGGTGAAAGGGGGAGTCCTTTCTCTTAATCTATCCCAATCTTTAATATCAGTGAAATAGCCCATGCTTTGAATTTGCTTAAAATTTTTTAACCTTTGCTGAGGAGATGCAACTAATTTAGTAATTAAGCCCCATGTTCTGTCACTAAATACAAATCTGCCATCTTTAGTTTGAGGTCTTCTTAAGGCAGCTTTCCAATGCTTCAAATTGTAATAAGTTTCATCTTGCTTTGATCCTGAAAACGGTGGATAACCGCACAAAGCTTCAAATAACATACAACCTAATGACCAATAATCTATAGTGTAATCATAATTTTTACCTTCTAACACTTCCAATGCCATGTAGTCTGGTGAACCAACAATTGAATTGGCTAAATTATGATGACCTTGGCTCTGTTTGAAAATCTTCTGCCTTTCCAACATCATTCTAGATGGTACTTTATAATCATCTAAATCTTGTAGGTTTTGGAGCTTCAACCTCATACTTTCAATTCTATCATTTGAAACTGTACCTGCAGCTAAACCAAAATCAGTTAATTTTATATGTCCCTTTGAATCAATTAAAAAATTCTCTGGCTTTAAATCTCTATGAGTAAAGCCTAATTCATGTAAGGAATTGACAGCTGCAAACATTTCACTTATATAAAATCTTGCGTGGGGAGGGATTAAATATCCTGTATTATTTAACAATGTCCTAAAATCACCTCCAGGCACAAACTCCATTGCTAGATATACTTTTTCCGGATCTTGGAAAGCGTACAACAACTTAACTAGCCAATCACTTCTAGTGTTAGTTAATATATCTCTTTCAGTGAGTACATGTCTCGTCTCATCTAACTTAACTAACAAGTTCTTGTTCAAAATCTTTAATGCGCAAATCTCTCTTGTATCTTTCTTTCTAGCCAAGAACACTTGCCCATATCCACCTTGTCCAACTTGAGTTATCATTTCGAAATCTTTATGCTTTGGCTTCAATCTTCTCTTTCTTAAGAAAACCCTTTCTCTTCCAATGTAATTTTTCCATTCTAGCTGTTGTCTTTGGGGATTAGAACTGAAGTTTGGATCAGAAGTTAATTTATTTTCAACTAACCTAGTTCTTTCTCTTCTGCTAATTACGTAGTCAAACATGTCGCAATAGTAATCTAAAAAATATAATTGTGCCACAGAAGCCAATCTTTTAGTTTTGGGGTTATTGGCTTTTTTATAAAACTCTTCATCATTTAGTTTTCTGTCATTTTGTGGCTGTAGATTGCTGATGTTTTGATTCAAGTTCTGTATATGTTGTTGTTGCTGTAGCTGTTGAAGCTGATTTGAAAATCTAGATTGGCGGCCACCGTATTGCTGTGGTGTATTATGTAAAATAGATTTGGTAGGAGAGCTAGTCGGTGTAATATTCTCTTTATTTATTTGATGAATATGATGGTTCTGCTTGAAACTCGTGTCAATATCCATCATCCCACTAGCAATGGAAACATTTTCCATCGACTGAGATATATCTGCAATATCAACATCTTGCACATTATGGTTGTTCTTGGGCAATCTATTAAAAAAGTTGGCCATCTTTGATGTCATGATGTTCTTGTACTAGAAAATATAGATTAGTTGAAGTAAAAACAACAAATAAAAAAAACGTTGCTGGATCTGTTTCAGCAGGATGAGTATCTAGATCACTGTTATTTTTTTGAAATACCTAAGTTTACACTTTATCATGTAATAGAACAATTTATTATGGAGGGAATCTTAGAACAATTTGTGGATTTGTTTACAAAATTGATCTAAATGGAAATACCTGGTCGTGTGTTTATCATTGTCTTATATGCACGTATCAATTATTTAAATTATATGCAGGCTCTCGTTCTTTTGTTAAGCATTTTAATTTAGTTCGACATTTTTTACCAGCTTCAGTAATTACCAATTAAAAACAAGTTAAGTCAAAAAGAAAGGACCTTCAGCTAATTATTCCTAGGCAGCACAAGATATCGGACAACAATTGGCTAAAGTTTAACTGAGCTCATTCTATAAACACCTTATATAACAAGCATGTGGAGAGGTCAAATATTATTTACGCCGGAATGAGCTAATACCACATTTGGTTTCTCATTTAAGCATATCTAATATAACATATATATTCGGAGTGAAAAGAGGGAAGTCCGACCTTAAAGTATATATAATATTATTTAGTTTCCCCACATTTATGTATGAATTTGGCCAACATTTTAAATAATGAACGTTAATGCTAAGGTTTCATCTCACATAAATTTTGAAAACTGGGGTAAAGCTCCCTGGATCTAAACTCCACTAACCCGGTCTGCGGTTCGTATACAACCCGGCCAAGTTAAAGGTTAAGGAAGCAGGTGATCAGCCGATTTGCTGCCGCCCAGCACTCCGACCCCGCTGAAGGGCCAGCTCGGTGTTAACTAAAAACTGCGAAAGGTAACCTAACCACAAACAAATTTTTCTCGTATACCGATTGTTGGTAGTGGTAGTGGGGCCTATAGAGTAGAGTTATAAATATACTATAATTTCTTTAAGTTGAACTTTCGACTTCTCTTATGATAGCTATTATCAACTATATATAAAAATATAGAATATTATGTCAGATTTAGAAAACCAACAACCTCAAGATCACACACTTATTATTGAAGACAAGGTCCATGCATCGAGTGGTGTCGAAAATCACATAGAAGATAGCAATGTTACTAAAGTTACGACAGACGGAGAATACATTCATTTTGGAAATGAAAGATACTTGAGAAGTGAATTAATGGAAGCCTTCGGTGGTACATTGAATCCAGGATTATCACCACCTCCAAAGCACAATTTTGCCAATCCAGCACCATTGGGATTGTCGGCTTTTGCTTTGACTACTTTTGTGTTGTCGTTGATCAATTGTGGTGCCAAAGGTGTTACTATTCCAAATATTGTCGTTGGATTAGCCTTCTTTTACGGAGGAGCGGCACAGTTGGTTGCTGGTATGTTTGAAATAGCTGTTGGTAATACTTTTGGTGGTGTGGCATTAAGTTCGTACGGAGGATTCTGGGGATCGTGGGCTGCTATCCAAGTAGATAGTTTTGGCATTGTCGATGCATATGAAGGAAATGAAGAAGAATTAAGGTATGCCCTAGGTATTTTCTTGATTGGCTGGTTCATATTTACGTTCTTCTTGATGTTGTTAACGTTGAAATCAACCGTGGCATTTTTCTCAGTTTTCTTCTTTTTGTCCATTACGTTTTTATTGTTGGCGATAGCAGAATTCAAGGCATCAGATTCAGTTAAAAAAGCTGCCGGTGTGTTCGGTTTGATCACTGCTTTCGCTGCATGGTATAATGCCTATGCGGGTATTGCCAATGAACAAAATTCATATATTACTGTTAAAGCTATTCATTTGCCTGATTTACAAGACAAGCATAAGATCAACTAGTTAATATTCTTATAAAAAGACTTGTTATGTTGTTATTTTATGGTTTTATGGGTTTGGGGTGATGTGAATGAGACTACATGAGAAAAGGACTATTTGCCAAATCTTTAGTTATTTATTTTAATGTTTTATTTATTTTAATATATGTTAATTTTTGGGTTGGATGTGGAATGAACTGTTTCGGCAATTAATGACCCTTAAGACTGAGTTGATAAAAAATACGTTTCCACTGGTCTTTTTACGAAGAGTGAGATAAATATAATCATCTCCGAGCCTCGGAGTTTTTATGCATTTTTGGAATATCGTTGGGAACTTTAGGCTTACGAACCCATGGTTTATACCTATAAGATCAAGAATCCCCCACTTCGATTCTTTTATATTACCCAGTATGATACGTATAAATATAATCCCATATTCCGTAGGTTTTGTGTATTGTGTACCTTTGGCTTGGAAGAACATAAGAATTCTACTCTATACAAAGCTCCATAATGAACAAAGAACTTGGACAAAGAATTTGGGCAAATTGATAGTTGACATTTTATTTAACCTTCTAACATATAAGTGAAAACAGAAGAATAGTGCAAGTACATACATGTAAAGTATAGCATAGTAGTAGCACCTTTGAAAAGGGAAATTAAGATTTGGGACAAATTTAATGGGTTAAAAGATCGTCTTTGTTGTATAAGGTTTAAACTTATATGATTCCGATAAATCTCTGACAATGTCAGTTTAGTCATTGTAAAATATAGTGAAATTCATACCTGTATTCTTGTTCTTCCAAGAATTTGATTCCATTATAAGATAGATGCAAATATCTAACAAAAGTGGCAGAAACTTTAATCGTCAAGTTCAAACCAAACTATATCTTAACTTGCCTTGTAAGCCGACAAGAACAATTAGCGAAAGATCTTAGAGATTGCAATAAAGCTAGATCATCTCAAACTTCCGTCATCATTTTAGATCCGTGATAAAATGGTAGCTTTATGATTATACAAATCACATCTGTTGATGGATAATAATTTAATTGAAGAGTATTATTTTAAGATGGTTTCCTAAGTTGAGCTTAAGATTTTTATTTAATGAATGGTATTTAAAAGCGTGATTCTTTTAGAGGTAACCTAAACAATTTAATTTTTCGCTATTGATGTAGAGATGACTATTAGTTTTATGAACTAAGGTTTCTGAACTCGTAGATCAAGGTTGCGTTAGTCTATTCAATAATAATTATTATGAATTGAATTAATTTTCTGGCTATATCTTGTGACAGGCTTTAAGATCTAATCGAGATTCAACCGAATGCTTGAGTGGGTTAAAAACATGATAAAACTTCAGTCACATTTTAAGTTGGGTTAAATAGAATTACGCTAGGTTATACATAAATGTCCTATCATTGAATCTTAAAGCTAACAATATATTATTGAATAAATTAACAAACTAGTTTTTCACTTTCTAATTGAAGCAGAAATCTGCTATCTTATAATATACGTTATAAATGAAGCCCATTTTTCTTGGATGAGATGCTAGCCATTGTTTTTCTAATTCTTCCTCCTCATCAATTTCAGCTTTACCAGTAGTAATATCAGCTTCTTCATCAGTTCTAAAATGCGTCTTTTTATAAATCTTCCAGAAAAGGAATAAACAAATTACGAAAACAGGTGCAAAATAAGATGTGAATAAATTGGCGACTGAAAATTGGTTAGGGAAGAAAATCCAGAAACCATTGAAGAACAAAACAAGAAAAGTGATGAAGGTACCGAAATAAGTCATAAATGGATGGACAAATCTTGGAGCTTTATAGTACTCATATGAGCTATCTTTTCTATCAATACCTTGAGCTGCAAGTGCTTTACGGAATTTAAAATAGCACCACCATATGCATAAATAGGTACATAACATACCAGTAGTTGCCAAATTAATAAACCAATTGAAAACGGTTGCGGTGGAATTAGAAACACTCAAGTAAGATAAACAACCAACTAAGATTGAACCGAGAACGCAATAAATAGGGCAACCATTTTTTAAACACCTAGAAAAAAATCTAGGAAGATAACCTGCCAATGATGCACTATAAGCAGATCTAGTTGCACCATAACAGAAACCGTTACCACAAGACCAAGCTGAAGTCATAATCACAGCATTAACTAAAGAATCGAGCCCGTTAACACCTACTGATTTAACACCAATAACCCATGGAGAAGATGCAGCACCGGACCTTCCATCAGCCCTTGCGGCGAGAAGAATAGGATTATTTGATGCACATAAAGTATTCATAAAAAAAATACCACCAAGATAAAACAAATATATTCTAATATATGATCTTCTAGCAGCAAGACCAATATTTTTGCGTGGACTGGAGATTTCTCCAGCTATCATACCTAATAAATCTGGACCTCCACAAGCAAAAGCAGCATAAATTAAGACGTTCCACCATCCAAGAAATCTACCGGTTGAACCAGTGGTAAGATATTCTTTAAATAACCCTCCTTCTTTCCAATGTTGAAAACCATAAGCATTGCGGTGAGGATTACCACCACACATTGATATTAAACCAAATAGCATCAACCCAACAATTAATAGAACCTTTAAAATTGATGAATAAAATTCAATTTCCCCATACCAATTAACACCAAAAACATTAAAAAATAGAATTGTGACTAAACCAATAGTTATAAAAATGGCCGGGCTTGCGTCGGTCCAGTACGATATAACTGATGCAAATGCAACAACTTCAACACATATATACATTAAAGATGTATATAAGTATATTAAACTGCACGCAAACCCAAGAGCAGGATCAACCCATCTTGCCGCAAAATGAATGAATGAACCTTTGATTGGAAGAAAAGAGCACATTTCACCAACACATTGCATCAATGGCCAAATGGCTAAAATCGCCCAGAAAAGAAATCCAATAAAAAGTGAAAACAGTCCCAGCGTCACTAATGGTCCCCCCAAACCAATGAAGAGACCGGTACCAATACTCTGACCTATAATCATCAAAGACACATGTCTGGATGATAGCTTTCTTTTAGTTTGACCATATTTGTCCACATCTAACTTATCATCAAAGTCCTCAAACTTGGTTGCAACATAGTAATGATCTGCAGATCCAACCCTTTCTACATCTACAGTCGTTCCACTCTCTTTTACAATAGATTTATCACTCATTTAATATTTGATTTTGCACTGGAAAATTTGACTTGGGAGTACAGCCAATAAATGAAGACTTCGAAAATCATAATTAATACCGTTGCTTGATATATATATATATATATCAATCCCTCATAAACTCTTATCTGTATCGGTGTGTTAGCTGATAACTCCGAGCGCAATTCCGCTCTGTTAGGTACGATTGAATCTCTAATTAGGCAACAGTGCGAACCCGCTCTCCGCTAAGTTTAGAAGAGGCGTTACAAAATTTGATCCCATCATCGAGGAAGCGGGTAGTTCAAAATTACCTAAAAAAACCGTAGCCGCCAACGTAATTATCATGCTAGGAAATTTTGTTTAAGTTATCTATCTCGCCCACCTCTAGTTTATATAAACTTATCGAAGAATGTAATTAAGTATTAGCCATCAAAATACCAGGATTCTAGAACTAATTTTGTTAGTAGTATGTGACAACCCAATTTTAATTGCAGAGCATCATCCTTGTTCATCATAAATTTCTTTTTGGATTCTAATATTTGGAATAAGTTATCTTTTTGATAATGTAGAATTGGTTATGTAGATTACCCTATGATAATTTACTATTGGCGGCACTTGACAGTCGCTAGATCATTTATCCGCCAATTATCTCCTCAAATACAGGTAAATGGTTTGAGGCTCTGAACATTAGAATCTCAAACATAATGTTTTTGGATTGCAAGCCTACCAAAGAAGTTGATACTCTATCGTTTACTGTACTACGCCAAGGAAAAGATTAGGACCTTGAATGATTATGTAGAAGAACTGTCCTCTATCCGCATTTCTCCTCAGAAGTTTGAACTAGAATGTTTAAATCATTGAAGAGCTTTATCTCTTACGAACTATACTCTCAATATGTGGATCTGTTCTGTGTATCATGTGAAAGGGAACGATTAAAGTCTACATAATGTAAAATGCTTAACCTATGACATGATAATTTAGATCATAAATCTAATACAACTAATATGCGGCTGAATCAGATCATTACTCTTATCGAGGTATCAGAGACCTGTTATTTCCAATTCTATAGTCAGCGGCCCGTACCTTTGCCGTTAAAACAGAACGAGATTGACGACAATCTACTTCAACGAATAAAATGCTGCTAGATGATAATATTTTAGCCGCTTGGGAGCTTAATCTTAATGTACTTCTTCTAATAACCATTTTACTGCAAAAAAAATTATTGATAGTTGTCCTCAGCCAATAAAGACCTTTGTATCGTACGATTTGATCAACCTTCACTAGTAGCTACTAATTAAAATGCAAAAATGTTGGATATTTTGCAGTATTGGGTTTGAATGCAAAGAAAGAAACTTTAATGTAAACGCTGTAAGTTTATATTTATTTGTATCACAGTTTGTAGTTCCACAATAGTTGAAATGAAGAGATTTACAAATTGGAATTAATTTGATGGAACAATCAGTCATATATAAATATCACTGTTTGAGTGATTAATAGGTAAACAGGCATAATTCAAGTGCTCAGTATTAATAGAGCATGAAGTGATTGCATTACTATAAGCCAAGGTTATTTTCGCCATGTCTTAACTTCTCACTTTATTCTTTGGCCGTCTCAAGTTTCCGAGAGAACCTTTTACCGCTAATCGCTAATATAGGTAACTGATAAGATACGGACACAATATTCATAGATATATATAATCAATACACACCCTATCCAAAATTTGAAAATGTAAGTTATAGCATTCACTAAGATAACGACAGAGTTCAATAAACAACAGTCGGCCGTTATATCTATTGCGGATGAATGTGATAAGGGTTCAGCAATATCTTTTCAGGAACCAAGGTTAGACAGAAGACTTAGTTTGTGGAGTACATGCGCCTTACGATTTTCATTGATTTGTTCACCAATAGTTATTGGGACCTTTTTAAGCACAGTTATAGGTATCGGTGGATCACCAGTTTTGATATACGGATATATTCTTGCCGTAAGACGTGATTTAGTAATTAGTTTTTCAATGGCAGAAATCGCTTCGGCTTATCCTCATTCATCAGCACAAGTTCATTGGACTTATTATTTAACACCTGAAAAATACAAAAGAGCATTAAGTTTTACCACCAGTGTGTTATCATGTGCGGGTTGGATCTTTTCTGGCTTCTCTGTTGCATATACTTCTGCAATGTTTATTATTGCATTAATTCACAAATAATTCTGATTTTGTTCCCAAAAATTGGCATTATTATTTATTATATGTAGCCGTGGCATTATTGGGTCATTTCATTAATGTATTCGGAGTTTACTTTATTCCTTTTATGACATATTCTTTGGTTTTTGTTATTAATGGGGGCACTTTATTTATTATTATAGCGTTATTAGTAGGAACTTCTCGAAAGCAGTCGGTGGACTTTGTTTTCAAAAATATAATGAATCAGGTTGGTCATCAAATGGGGTAGTTATCTTCTTGGGCTTATTACCAAGTATTGCTACTGTTTCTATGTTTGATGGTGCTGCTCATATGACTGATGAAATATCAGAACCAGAGAAAAATATCCCATTAGTTATGACTATCGCAAATTCAGTCTCAGCGATTGTTGCTTTCATACCCGCAATTGTTTATATGTTTTGTATCGTTAACACTGATAATATGGCTGCTCCAGTTGGTGGCCAACCATTTATTCAATTGATGTATGATGCATTCAATTCAAAAGCGTTAACAACAATAGGGGGTTTGGTCTTGATTATTACATTTGTTGGACCTTATGTCCGCTACATTTGTTCTACGTCCAGATCATTTTGGTCTTTCGCTAAATCAAGATTCTCGAGTTCTCCCTATAAAAGATTGCCCCTTGAGGACCATAATAGTTATGCTCTAATTGTTGTACCAAATGATAAAAACTTAACTTATTTTTGTTTGGGTAGGGCAGTGTTAATATTAAATATAATTGTAGTGTGTTGGGCATGTTTCATAATGGTTTGATTAAATTTCCCACTCTATTGCCCTGTAAATACTGAAAGTATGAATTATGCCTGTGCGGTTTTAGGGTTACTTGCATAATTGCAGTTGCTTTATGGTTTGGGTATGCAAGAAAACATTATGATCATAATGTAGATTTAAAGCATTTTTGAATTTTAAGATGTAAATTTATGGACATTAGTTACTGTAATATATGATAACAACCTTGGCATTAGAAACAATAAGTTAACATACAAGAATCTCTTTCAATACATGATATGGAAATAAATACCGCAGCTAAGATGTCCCAAATACGTTGAGAACATTGGATAACAAAATTCCCTTTTACCATAGTACAATAATTGTGTTCCTATTTTACCGGATTATCAAAAGTATATAATTATTACTTGAATTATTATTAAAAGTGTATATTATTAGTGTATATCAAGGTTAATATAGATACCTATATGTCTAGAATAACCATCCAATGAATGTTTGGTAGAACCATTCTTTATCCTTTGGATTACCCTCAGCCTCTCTGATAGCTTTTCTTTCTGCTTCTTCCTCAGCATATTTTTCTTCTTCGGCATCAATAACATCCCTATATGTTTCTAAATCAATGTCATTAGCTCTGAAGAATTCAGTTTTCTTAATGAGTTTATAACCAACAAGCATAATAATGAAAACTGGTAAGACAATATAACCAGTTATAAAACTCTTATAAGTAAAAGAATTTCCTAAGAAAGCGGTGAAGTTTTTAATAAGACCAACAAGAACACAAATAAATAAGGCAATATATGAGCCATAAGGTTGTAATGGTGAGCGATAAGCTAAATCTTTATATCTATCAATACCTTGAGCTTTACAAGCTCTCATAAACCTAATATGAATAACCAAAATGCATGACCAGGCAATTAAACCTGTTAAACTGACAACATTAACAAAGTAAGTGAAAACTTCTTTAGATCCAGTAGAAACAGACATGTATGCTAACAATGTGAAAAGAAAACTTAACAAAATACCATAGTATGGAACACCCAATCTATTAGTCTTGGAGAAGAGTTTTGGAGCATATCCAGCAATAGCTAAACTGTAAATTGTACGAGAACAGATATACATATCAGAATTAGCAGCAGACAAAACAAATAATAAAATACAGGCATTGATAACATGGTCTAAACCTTCAATTTTAGCATTTTTAATGGCAATAACGAATGGAGATGCACTGGCAGTACTTCCGGAAGCAGATAATAATAATGGGTCCGTTGGAGAAACACACATGCCTATGAATAAAATCGAAAGAATATAAAAAACAACAATACGATAAAATGTAAGCTTAATAGCTTTTGGAATAGCTCTTCTTGGCCTTGCGCATTCAGCAAAAGTGATACCACATAATTCAGTACCTAAAAAGGCGAAGACAGCGGTAACTAAGACACTAACAAATGAAACGAATCTACCTGTGGCACCCTCAATAACCAAATCCTTAGTCGAATCCGCAAAAGGCAAGAAAGCACCTGGATCTCTCCAAAATCTAAAACCAATTCTATCATGAGATGGCCCTCCACCGAGAGTAATGATGAATAATAGTAAAATTAAACCAAGACAAGTTATAACCTTTAAAGCTGATAACCAGAATTCAATCTCACCAAAGAACCTAACTCCCAACATGTTGATCAAGACTATAATCACCAAAAATATAGTAATCCATACTCCGTTATTCACTCTATCTGCACTAATCCAGTATTGAACGGTCAATGATCCTGCAACTAGCTGATTGGCAGGTAAAATCAAATACTTAAACAAATAAACATAACCACAAGCAAACCCTAACGAGTCATCAACATATCTTTGACAATAATTACCAAACCCATTAAGAGGAACAAAAGTTGCCACTTCTCCTAGGGCCGCCATGACCATATACACAGTGAAACCAATAATTGAATATGCTACTAAAATAGCCCCTGGCCCTGCCACCTTTAATGCTGAACCTGTGCCAATAAGTAAACCCGTACCTAATGCCCCACCAATTGCAATCATTGTAACATGTCTAGCGTCAAGTGTTCTTTTTAATTGATGCCCTTCTGACAAACCAATATTAGATGGATTAGATTTTGCAACGTAGAGGTTATATTCGTCGGTATGACGACTAACACCTGACGCCAAATCTGCATTTGAGTAAGCTCCCGTCGATTGACGTGATAAATTCTTTTCGATATCCTTACCCATACTACTTCAACAGGTCAGAATGATAGTTTATGCAAAATAACAAGTATATAAAATAATACTACAGATAAAAAAAGCAAAAAGAATTTTGCTGTTGGATATAATAACAATTAAATAAGCTAAAAAACTCTCGCATCTCTACACATATAGGGTGCGAAGATTTAGATGATATCGATATTTTTTCTCATTACCCAAGATAACAAAAAGCCAAGATTTTTAATGGGTAAAAAATGCCTTAAAGAAAATTTGTAGTGCACTTCACTTTGCATATTTTCCTAAAATGTAACTTTGGTTACAATCAAATGCCGTTAAGAATTCCTTTGTTTGTCACTGATAAGATATTGAACTAAAATTTTTGTCGTAAACTATATCAAGTTTCTTAGTTGATTATAATAGACAAGAATAATCATAGAAGAGCTCAATATTTGTAGATAGTTTATTTATTGAAGCTCCGCCTAGTAGCAGAGAAGCTTGGCCTAGTATCCCAAATTGTTACCAATTACATACATACCCTTAGAAGCTTCCAAATTACATCAAAATTATTTTCAAGGCATCGCCGTATGAAGAACACTCTTACGGTAAGTATTCGGCAAGAGCTCGATTGCAGAAGTCGGAATATTGTAATACGGTAGAAACGCCAGCTCAAACTATGTAGTCGTCAATGCAAATTCCTACCAATCAAACGTCGGTATTTAGCTGTTATCAATATGTTTACTGTTATCAACAAGTTCATCAGCACGATTAGTTAGAATAAAAACACAACAAGAGTAAAGAGAATGGAATAGGCAAACTGGGAAAAAGAGTTAAACCAGAGAATATAAGAAATTATAAGATTGACTAACTGTGCTTCTTGATTAAATGATTACTGGTACTTGAATTGGGGTGCTACTTTCCCCTCGCCATGTGCAAATGCTATGGTCATTATGTCTTCTGGTAAATGTTACAACAAACCTTTGTAAAAAGTTTGCCGATATGACTTCCCGCATTTTTTTCTTTTTTTATTTGAGGAGTGTAAGAATGCTGCATCAGCCCACCTAAAACAAACCAGCAAGCAGATAGAATGTGATAAGAGCTTTTCGAATCTAAGATTTCAAGTTGAAATCTTGGGGTACAAGCGCCTTGGGTTCGTAATGATTTTAGACAACACTATGCTTGGCGACCTACGATTTCTGCTATCAAATAGATCTGTTCTGATAGGGTGTTGAGAATTGTTGAATTGTTATATGCATATACGTAGAAAGATTATTGTAGTGTTATGATGTATTGTTTAGGATATGCAAAGTTTGAGCAATCAGTTTGATCGTTTATCAACGTCATGGGCGTCATTTGAATGATTATTTGGTGATACGAAGCATTGCTTATTAAATTTATTTGTGATGGATGTTTTCTACTTGTATAGGTTTAACAAGCTATAATCCTAATGTGCCATCTATATCAGATCGTTTTGCATTTAGACTTCTAGCACCAAAACAGTTAGTTATATAAAGAGAATATTAATCGTTGGAGAAATTGTTCAAATCAATTAATAGATATATGTGACAGTTGATACTAGTCATTTTATTTGGTTCATATGAAAGTATGTTCTTAATCTATTTGACTTGATACACTCTGTGTCTCCTTGTTCTATGTACTTAAAAAAGTATGGCGAAACAGCAATCGATGGTGCGTACAGGGAGTGTTTATAAGGCTACTTATAACTGAAGAAGAGTTTTAGGCACTTCGTCAAATTTAACTATGCATCGTTAGGATATGCTTCAACGAGGTGTAATGCCTTTTGGAAATCGCATTCAGGCTTCTCTTGAACTTCCTAATATTTAGTTGTGTACATGAAATATCTCTACAACAAATTGATCGTATATTTATATTTAGGTACAATAAGGATTAACTTAATGCTAATTGCCAAAGAACTAGCGTTCATAGTATTTCAAATGAAATAGGGCTTTTAAAGTTGACTTGTTCTCTTGCATGAGAAAACAATTTTTCTCAACAGATGCATTTTAAAAATTTTTGTTATCAGTTTTTAAGAGATCTAGCATCGGTCCACCTACTTCTACTATAGACTTACAACTTACAGCAACATGGAGCATCCAATACCGAGTGAACTGTCTACCCTTGTTGATGATGTCGATGATTGTTTAAACTTAATCTCCCCTTACTTTAGAGTTAGCGAGACCAAATATGGAGGAAGAGGCTGTTTTTCATATACCAAGATCCCAAAAAATACGATAATACTAACCTGTACAAATCCCGTTAGCTCAACTATACTTCGTCCATTTAAGAAAGAGGTGTGTCATAACTGTTTTCAGTATTTTGATGGAAAGACATTAAGAGTAAAGCTAGGTAGTTCTAAAATTGCTGGACAAAGTTTCTCTTTATATTTCTGTTCTGAGAAATGTAGGGATATCTTTGAAGAAGAAGATCCAAATAACTTGTATCTTGATAGCCTTATGAACATTGAAAAGCATTACATTAATGGATTAAAGAAACCAGAAGAAGAGCCAAGGGAACCAAAGGGTGATGTTGTTAAAGTAATAGAAGAAGAATGGGACAAAGTTAGGAACTGGGAAATTCAAATCAATAGAATGAAGGCAACCAAACGAATAAATCTTGTTCCAAGGATTTCAGAGAGTGAATATCTTGAGGTTAAATACGTCATTGGTGTGCTACTCCAATTTTATAAATACAAAAATCAAGAAACCACCCACAAATTTTTAAATGAATTAAATGATGACGAATGCATACGTTTTGAATTAGATATATTTAATATTTTGCAATCGAGTGAACAGAACAAAGTGATGAAGTATCCATATTTATTATATTCCTATATAAATATTTATACATTTATCAAACTAACCTCGAATGAATTACTCCAACCATTCATTTCAACTACTTTAATCAGATCAATAATTGGCAAAAATTTAAGTAATGCGTTTGGAATTTGGTCAATTCAAACTGCTAATGAAGATAAGGAATTTTTTGGGTTTGGTGTTTATCCGTCTGCATCATTTTTCAATCATTCATGTGCACCTAACTTGATCAAGAAACGTATCGGTAATTCGCTAACTTTTACAGCTTTGAGGGATATAGAACCCAACCAAGAATTATGTATTGACTATGGTAACTATTTAAATGAAGATGTAAAAGTTAGAATGCGTGAGTTGACAGAATGGTTTTTTAATTGTGGATGTGAAAAATGCTGTAAAGAATTAAGTAAATAGATCTATTTTACATATATTTATATTTAAGCATTTTCTGATAGAGTGAAATCAAAATTTTGATAAAAATTCTTAAATTCTTCACAATCTTTTGCCTCCTTATATTTCGGTTGTACACATCTTTCCCAATATGTTCTTTTCGGACATTTTAGAGTATAAGCTAAAACTCTTCTTGGGAACTGCAAATCTATTGCTTTATTTTGATCTGTCAATTCTGAAATATATATGATTTTATCATTTTCACTATTATAAATGGTGAAAATGATGTAATCGGACTCATTAATGATTTTTACTAAATCAGGATCTCTGTCGTTTGTAAATTTTCTAAAATTTAGTTTATGATTACGTTCGAAGGTTTCATTGTTTAATTTAGATTTTTCTTCTAAATCTTCTTCAAATTTTTCAATTAAATCTTTCGGTATCGGTAAAATTTGAACATGGTGATGAATATTTGTAGATCTATTTATTTCGAAGCAAATCAACTTATAAAATGGTTTTTGTTCTGCAAATGCTTTTGCCAATGTTTGTTGATATTTCCCAATTTCTTGATATACAGGAGATTCTAGTACGTTCGGTGTTAATCCCTTTATTGTTGGAATATGTTCAATAGGAATAATAATTGCATGACCTGAAAATGGTAAATTCTTAGATGATCTAGTCAATGGGCCTTTGGCAACAGTTAGGTAGACATAAGAACCTATTGATATAATCATATGAGTCTCAACTTTAGGGTTTGATAAACAAAAGAAACATTTATCAGGTGTGACAATTCTAGGTTTCTTTACAGATTGTTCTTGATCATCTGTTGGACGCTCTTTCTCAATCGATCTTTTAAACCCCTTTGATTCTTCTATGGTTCGAGTAAATGGATTTTCAATTAATTGGGAGTCTGGAACTTCAGTTATTTCATCTGAGATTCCAAAAGCATAAAACCATTTATCTCCGCTTCCTTCTTGACCCAAACTTATAAATCTTGTAATAGTATTTTTGTCATTCCATTTAAAGGGTGAGTTTTCAAAAAATCTACCATTTTCATTACCAACAGCAAAATGATATCTTGGTTTCGTAATAGTAACTATTTCATCAATAAATTTATCGCCGACTAATGTTAACCTTTCCTGTTTTGCAATAGAATATGGCCAATTATACGTTACTAAAATATCAATTTTTGAGTTTGCATTATTTAATTTTTCCTTAACTAATGTATAATTCAGTTCCTCTTCAGCTATGCTAGACAAGAAAGCTATAGTTATTCCAGATGATAGTTTAAGAACGTTTACCATAGATTTCATAAATGTAAGATTCGGTTTAACATCAACTAAATTACTTTCTGTTTCAGTCACAATTTTATTACTGACTCCATTAACACCTTCGGTGAAATAGGTAGCTTGATGAATATCTATATCAGGTAATTCCGAATTAGTGGGTAAAACATCTCCTAAGAATAACACAGCTTCAAAAGGGCCATTCTTTAAGCCTTGCAAATTTGCTTTATCGATTACCTTAACTAATCCTTCTGGAGACGGGTTTATTACCAAGAATTTTGATTTAGTTGACATTATTAGGACTAATTGCTTAATACTGTCCATATTGGAAGCTCTTCTCAAGTTCATTAAGTAAAAAATCGTTTGCAAAATCAATATGCAGGGCCACAGGTCCTAATCTATTATAACAGCTATAAACTACAGATAAGTAGATAGAATACCGTATATTACACACTTCTATTAAAAATTCTGCTTGGATCTAGCTCTTCAAGTTCATAGTCAAGGCTCTTATAATTTATATGGCATTTCTCTAATATGTTAGTAGCAGCTTGCTGCTTTAAAGCTCTGAAATCATTGTTTAGGTTAATGAATTGATGATCCATAAAGTTTATGTAAGTATTTAATTCATTGATTTGATTGGACTTCTGTAATAGCTTTTGCTTCAAAAATTTATTTTCAAATTTAACTTTTTCAGTTTCTTTTTCAAGAAATGTTATTAATTTGTTGAATTTCTCTTCAGATAAATGACTTGGCTGGGGCGATATATCTTTCATTGAGTCTAATTTTGCAGTCAATTCTTTGATTTCTTCTTTCAAGCTGTCAATAACATCTTGATCCGTTCTTTGTAATTCTTTCCAATCAACGGATGTAGCTGATAGTTTAGTTTTGTTAGCCTTTGCAGCAGTTTTGATTTTTTTAACCTGATTTGCATAATTTAGAGTCTGATATGTTTCTTCAAAATCAATTGGCGAAATACAAAAGATCATGAAACTTTTTGAATTACCGGCTAAGTTTTCTTTTAATATGTAGGTCAAGATTGAGTCTCTATAGGGTACTATTGATAGCTTGTTGTTTGGATTAGATGAATTATTCGATAGCAAATGTATACACCTTCCAAGAACGGTTAAAGATTTATTAATTAGTGTGCCTTCTTTCATTCTATCATGTTGACCATACACCTTTGTTTTTGCCAACCTCTCTGAACCCGCCAAATCCACTAATTTTATATTTGATATCATTTCTTCTTCAGCGTCGCCAATATTCATGGAATTCTCCATGTCTGATTGCGTAAACTTAGTTTGTTTCAAAGAAAGTGTCAAAATAGCGTGTGATCTGGAACTTTTATCATTCATGGACGTGGAGGCTGTTGATCTATTAGCATTACCCTTCGCTAAACGAGCCTTAAAGTCTTGAAAACTGTTTATTTGAACTTCATTTAAATTTTCAACGTAAGGACCCATAGTAGGATGTTCTCTAACTCTGCATTTTTTCTCGACTGACTCCTTGTCGGGGCCTAATGCTGTTCTATCATTACCAAGTAGATCTTTAACCTGTTCGTTATAGATTTCCATATATGAAACCTTCAATTCGCAGTTGATCCGTTCATTAACTAACCTTTCTTTATGTCGTAAAATATCTCTTATGATCAATGGAATCAATCCTTGCTCTTCGTCGTTACCCATCATTGTGTACGTCTTACCTGAACTCGTTTGGCCATACGCCAACAAACAAACATTGAAGCCCTGGAATAAATGGTCTATAATTTCAGGGCCCGTCTTGTTGTAAAATTGTTTGTTGTCCGTGTAATTTGGATCATCTTTGTTGAATGACCATATCGACTCATCAAACCTATACTCTTTGACTTCATCATTCGTCGGTGAGTCTGGCCGCGTTATCAATTTTGTCTTTTGGCTATGATAAGCCGATGTCTTGGGAACTTTAAGTTTCGTTTTTGTTTTGTCTTGTGGAGGCATACTTATTAAACATTCCTTTATTGTCAGGTCCTCTTCTTGTATCTGCAATTCTCTTGCTAGTAATGGCCTTACTCGGACTAAAACTTTAATACTTGTACTTCCATCCCCAGAATATGCCATCGAAACTGCCTTGCTCCAAGATAAAGATAATATTTGATTATTTAAACGAAGAATATCCTCTTCAATCGTTTGTTGAAACGTCTATCTTGAAATGTAAACAAACATTTTATGACCGGAAGTAGCTAACAATGGCTGTACATGTCACATTATTTATCCTCGAAATATACATAATCGGTAGTTTAGAAACACCTTCTTCTATAGTTGAATAATCTACCAGAAATGGTCCCAATCTCCTATAGAATAGAGCTAATGGTTTTGTATGACTGATAATCTCTTCTTGTTGTTATAGTTGGTGAAATAATAGTCACAAGGATTTAAGTTATTGGTTAAATTTCGGATCCGCAATTGTATGACTGTTCGAATGCTTCACAAAGCAAGTAAGTATTGACACATTCTATGATTTCAGACATCAACTTGTACTTAACTATCTACAATATATCCGAGTTATCAATATCTAATTAATATAGATGTCTCCCACTTTAGATATTCTCTTTAGAACTTCGGTTCAAGAAGCAGTTGAAAGTTCGTTACAACATGACAAGGCATTATTTGTCTTTTTGTCAAAGGAAGATACAGAATCAGAGGGGTTTATTAGGAAGTTTTTATATGTTAATGCAGATGAGCCAAATCAATCACTAATACGTATGATCAATGAAGATTTCATTAGCTTAAAATTAGTCGAAGGTAGTACGGAATTTGAGTTCTTCAAGCAGATATTTAAGAATTTGCTATTGCCTAGTTTTTATATTGTCAGCAAAGGACAGTTATTGGACGTCGTAACAAACGAAATTACAGCTAATGAGTTTAATGAGAGATTATATAAGGCATTGAATTTGTTAAGATCTGGTAGTAGAAGAGTGGTAGTTGAGGATACTAGCACACAAGCGAACTCAAGTAGGGCTGAGTCGGAAACACCAGCACAAACAATAATGTTGGATGCTGAATCTAACAGCTCAAATAGTAATGCCGATACTGATAGTGTGGACCCTCCAGTTATTGATACTTCAAGTGTGCAACGATCAACTCCCAAGAAGAGAGAAACCTCGACAATCTCTCAACATGAAGAGTCTGTTGCAAGGCATAAACAACAAATGGTAGCTATTAAGAAAGAGCAATTGGCAGAGAAAGGAAGAATTAGGGCATTGTTAAAGGCTGATCAGAAAGAACGTGAGTCAAGAAAGAGGGAAGCAGAGCTGAACAAGAGACCTGCGGTTGGTAAAGATTTGTCGCAAGAAACAAAAAAGCCGTCTCATCGATATGATATCTGTTCATTATCAATCAAGTTATTCGATGGTAGCTCTTTAAAGCATGACTTCAAAGCTGACCAAACTTTAAATGACGTCAGGACTTGGCTAGATAATGAAACCAATGGTGAGATAATACCTAGTTCGAACTCATTGCCTTCGTTTGCTACATCATCGTATCCTCAACCAATTCATTATGTTTTTCATCGTCCAGGTTTACCACGTATTACTTACACTGACGATGATGAATTTAAGAAATTATTGGAATTAGAGTTGTGCCCTCGCTCGGCACTAATTTTAAAGCCAATTTATGATGATAAGGGTTATTCAAAGTCGTATCCAAATGGAAAGAGTTTGAATGGAGGAGCACTCAAAAGATTTGGAAGCACATTAAGCAAAATTGGTAATGCTTTGTATTCGTTCTTTGACTATGGTGTTGATGATGTTCAACGACATCATCTGAATGATTTCGATGATAATGGAGAAAGGTCAAGAAGTCCAAACAATGATGAAGATAGTTTTGGGAGATCAAGCGGATTAGATAGCTTTAATCATACCGGGTCCAGGAATGACGAGTCTTTGCATTACCCTGATAATATTACGGGTAGAAATACACCAAACATCTTATCGATCGATGCCTCAAGACATTCATCAACCTCTTTGATTAATTTCCATCCTCAATCGACCAGCTCAATTTCTCAGGACTCAAATTCTGAACTTCAAAATGTTCGTTCAACTGAATCAAGACATGATTCAACTTATAACAGCCGTACTTCAACGCCGAAGCCTTTAGGAAGTTTACACTCAGCTAGTAGAGTTCAAACAATTCATGGTGAAGTGAAAGATTCAAGTTCATCCTCTCAAGAATCTAAGGATAAGATGGATAATGAGTCATATAATGGTAATGATACAAATCTACAAGACCATAAAAAAGATGATTGAATCTATTCAAGTAAGATTTTATATAAAAAAGATATAACTGTGTATAGAATGCCGTTTTATCTTGTCTTCCTTTAATTTCTATCTTCCCTTTCTCATCCCTCTTATATGCTTTCAATTCTTGTACTTAATAATTTATGTCCTTCTGTTCCTCAATTACCATAATTATATTGTAAAACATCCACGCAGAATCGTTACAGTAGAAAAAATGAGTAATTATGATTCACATATGTACCTTATCTTTCACATGTAAGACTTAATGGATAATGGATAAATTAAAACTATCAAACTTGGAGTCCCTATTAAAGTTTCCTGGTAATCCAAATCCTAATTTAATAATATCTGATTCTTCGGTTTTAACATGTGGATGTTTGGTATCAGAGTCAATTTTCTTGTCAAGCTTTAAAAATATCTGTCCTAACTGTCGACAGGAAAACGTTTCTATCTTAACAGAAATACAGCCGCTAAGAGAACTATATAATGCCATCCAGCAGCTTAATTCACAATTATCGCTAACTCAAAGTAGGAGAAGGAGATCTTCTTCTAGGAAGAGTATTAAACCTAATTTGGTTGATTCTAATAGGACCAGTAACGAACTCAACAAGAAGGAATCAATGGATCTAATAAGCTTATTCTACAAATTTGCCAAAGAAGAGGAGTTAAACAGGTATGATTCAACGGACAACTCCAAAACTCAGCCAATTGAAATGCAACCCACTGATGAGCAACAACGTCCACAAAAGGTTAATTCAACTTCACGTTCACCTAGCCGTAGATCCCAACAGTATCCAATTGAAGGTTCCTATATAAATCAAGACTATATTGGCAGTTCTTTGAATTTTGAAAAGGATTTATTAAAAAGTTTAGGTGAAGAAAAAGAATATAATTTTAGCAAATGTTTTCCGTTTCATAGAAAGTTATCTACTTATCCAACCCAACAGCTAAAGTTTAATTTAGCATCAATAACTCAGCTACCTTTTAAGCTGGGTTCAGTTTTAAAGAAGAGCTCTAGGTTTATAGGAAGTGATATTCACACATATATTGATTTTAACTTAGGTAAAGAGATTACAAGATTTGTTTTAATCACTGAAAAGAGATGGGAGCTATACGAATATGTTGTGTCGATCAATGAGCTAGATAATTCAAATATAAAACCGCAATTAATATGTTGTGGTAAACTGACGGGTGAGTACGGTGAAGATTTTAATAGTTTGAAAAATGGCTTAAATGCCAATGAAATTATTATTAAAAATGATTTCAATCAAAGTGCAACCAATAATTCAAATTCGAATAATGAGGATGTTAAAAAGAGATTGCAACAATGGAATTATTTATACTGTAAGTTATCTGCTAATTATTTGTTGATATCTGGAACTAAAGGCATTATGCGATTGTATAATGTTGTCAAATCAGGGATTTATGAACTTGGTCAACCAATTTATACTTATTTGATTAATTTTCCAATTCGATGTATATCAATTGCTCCAAATGACTCCTTAGTTGGGTGCGGTATAACCGCCAGGGAAAGACTATCAGACAAAGAGCAACCATTCATTATATTACATAAGTTAAACTTTGAATCTGATAATCGTTTATTATCAGTTGAACCAATAACAATAACACTACCTTATAGGGATCCAATTAAGTTAATCAGTTTCAATTCAACTTCAACTCATTTATTATGTTGCACAATTTGGGAGTCAAGGTATCTAATTATTAAGTTAAAGAGTCACGAAAGTTCTGATAATTACAGGAAACCAAGGTTAATTTGGGCTGATTCAAGCTATTTAAGAAATCAAAGACGACACATTTCGGATAATGAGAATGACGAAATTGATGAATCAGTGCAAAACGATAACGAATTAATGATGGCAAATGAAGGTATTACTGATCTACAGTTTGGTTCATTATTTTCAAATATAGTAGTTTTAACTTCATGCTCATTAAAGAATAGACCACCAATTATAATTAGGTTGTACGGGACACTAATTGATTCAAAAAAGAAAAGTTCTTCAATTTCAGATAATTTCAGCATCCAAAACAGCTTGAATAGTTTAGAAGATGATGAATTTTCGAACATCAAATCGTCCGAAATATTGATGAAAATCCCTGAAGTTGGTTCTTTAATTCACAAATTTGCATTATCACCAAGAGGTGATGGTATTGTATTTTTAAACAAAGACGGGAACTTATATCTAGTATCCACTCCAGATTTCCAATTAAATTCAAATAATTCGTCGTCGAATAAAAAGATTATAGTTCTATTAGGTGAAATTGCAAATGCCGAAAGATTCAATGAAAGTGCTTCAATTAAATTTTCTTCGGATGGTGGTAAAGTTTTTACTGTGGATAGAAAAGGTATTTTTTCTGTATTTGACTTCACTAAGGGTGTTCCCGGTCAAGATCTGGATGTTGTCAAATGCAAGATACTTAATGTTTAGTTTTATAGAATTAGTTATGTTAATTATGGACACGTTGTTTTTATAGATAACCAGCTCTTGTAATATCGGGTGGCTTTGTTCCCTCATTTGCATCTTATATATTGCCCTTATATGGTCATCTTAGACTGGAGTCTGCAATACAGCGGTTCAAAGACGACAGAGTGCCATAGCCTCCATTAGCTCCATTAGCATCTTGAACTAGGGCATTTATCATTATACAAGCCAAGTAATCTTCCTGCAAAAATTCCCTGCCTTTTTGATCAAACTATTGATTTCCTGTGTTTGTCTTAACTCTCCGATGGCTGGCATTTAGCGGAACAGCAGGAATCTTGGCTTTAACAAATTATACAGTTTCACACATTCCAAGTCTCTTGAAGCTTATCTGAGTAGGTCCTTATTCTAGAAACTATGTTGCTGTAAGAGTGAAAAAGACCTGTAACCTTAGTATGTCAAGGCAAGCTTAATCTTCCAGAAGCTTGAATTTGCAAAATCATCTATTTATATTGAGAATACCCGAGTTTCAGATACCTTTACGTTGAACTGATCATTGCCATAAAGAAGGCTCATACAACCCTACATACTCTTCCAAAGCTTGCAACGTATGCACATCTTCTTCATAATAATCTTTACACCTTGTAAACCTTTATGATGTCTTACGCCAACTCAAAGATCTTTTCTTCAAAAAATGTACCAATTCCTACGAAATTGCTCAAATGCGATTTATTCAGATACTTCCCCTTCCTCTTCAATCACCTTCAATCGCATACCACCTTTGTGCTACCCATCTCTACACAATCTTTTAACACCCACATAGTGCCTTCTATTTAATTATATTCCAGCTGCTATCTTTGTCGCTGATGTCCTGGGCTGTGGTCTAACCCTGACCCAATTTATCCATTTCTCGAAAAAGGAACCACATAACGTGCCCATATTTATTTTAAGTCAGAAATGATACAACAGACAGACATTAATCTGATCTTTACTCTAATGCAAGGTTAAATTGAGATACAATTCTTCATAGAATAGAATAGGATTAATGGGTGTGAAAAATCTAAAGGAACAAGATAGATGCGGCTCGACACACTTAATAAGGCAATTTTGGGATGTCTTTCCATTATGTAAGCCACAACTCTTTTCATTTGCATCCCACGCCATTTAATTAACGACGATGATTTCTCTATTGATTACAGTAGTAGAAAATTTTGTCTTCTTATACATACATTTATCGGTTTTCATTATTAAACAAACATGTCTTCAAATCCACCAAGCATAGCAGATAACGCTTTAGACTTAATCGGAAATACACCTTTAATTAGATTAAATAAAATCCCGCAATCATTTGGGATCAAGGCCAAAGTGTACGCCAAGGTTGAATTGTTCAACGCTGGGGGGTCTATCAAGGATAGAATTGCTAAGAACATGGTTTTGGAAGCTGAGAAGCAAGGAAGAATCAAACCAGGATACACATTGATCGAGCCAACATCTGGTAATACTGGTATTGGGTTGGCGCTAGTCGGAGCAGTAAAAGGGTATAGAACTATTATCACTTTGCCAGAAAAGATGTCAAACGAAAAAGTCTCAGTTTTGAAAGCTTTAGGGGCTGAGATCATTAGGACACCAACTGAGGCAGCTTGGGATGCTCCTGAGTCGCATATTGGAGTTGCTAGAAAATTGGAAAAGGAGATTCCAAACTCTGTTATTTTAGACCAATATTCCAACGAAGCTAATCCTGGGGCTCATTATTATGGTACTGGGTTTGAAATTTGGGAACAGACTAAAGGTGAAGTGACACATTTGATTGCCGGTGCTGGTACTGGTGGTACCATTACTGGTATTTCAAAGTACTTAAAGGAACAAAATCCTAAAATCAGAGTTACTGGTGCCGATCCAAAGGGGTCAATTTTAGCATTACCAGAATCTTTAAACAATACTACTGATGGTTACTTAGTTGAAGGTATTGGATATGATTTTGTTCCGGACGTGTTAAACCGAAAATACGTTGATGATTGGATTAAAACTGAAGACGCAGAATCATTTAAATTGGCTAGAAGAATTATTAGAGAGGAAGGTATATTGGTTGGTGGTTCTTCAGGCTCTGCATTACAAGCTGCATTGCAAGTTGCCAAAGATTTGACTGAAGATGATGTAGTTGTTGTTGTTTTCCCAGATTCCATCAGATCATACCTATCCAAGTTTGCGGATGATGAATGGATGACAACTAATGGTTTCGAAGTTGAAGAAACCGCTAAAGTTAATAAGACCGATGATTTCTTAGCTAACACTACTATTAGAGATTTAGTCGCCAGTAAAGCTCCAGTTGTAACTGTTTCTTTATCTGAAACTGTTTCTAAAACGTTTGATTTGTTACAATCAAACGGGTTTGATCAGTTACCAGTTCTCAATTCTTCTGGAAAATTGGTCGGTTTAATTACTTTATCAAAAATTTTGAAATCATTATCAACCAAGAAGGTTCAATTGACCAACTCTATTAGTTCGATTATAATTGATTTCAGAAAGTTAGCAGATTTCCAAAAATCTTTCAATATTAGTAAAGCGTCTGGTTTTACCAAGAGATCTTACGAACCAATTACTTTGGATACACCATTAAATTTGTTAAACAAGTTTTTTGAAACTAATTCGAATGCTATTATTACAGACGACGAATATAAACCAGTGCAAATCGTTACAAAGGTTGATTTGATCTCCTTCTTAACTAAAAACGTCGCATTTTAATTTAAAAAGTAATTCTTTTATATATATATCCATTATAAGTATATACTAATCTTAATAAATATATTTATATTACATAGAGTGATCCGATAAAGATTAGAATATATTAACGATATACGTAAACAAAAATCTAAGAAAATTTCCATCTATTTCCACAATTTTCACAAGTACAAAATGTTGTTAAAGGTTCATCCGCTGATCTAGTTTGCATTTGGTAATAACTAACTTTCTTGTGCTTACATTTACCACAAGTAAATCTATCAGTAACCGCTCTCTTTTCAGTTGCTCCTTGAGCCTCAAATAAATTCTGTTTATGCAATTTTTCAATCTCTTTTTTTAATGCTTCCGGTGCCATTTCATTTGGAGTCATTTTAATAAAATCTTCTGGTAAAATTTTTTTTGTCAATAATCTTTCCCTTAATTCTGGATTCTTTTTATTCCTAAGATTCATAGTGAATGTTCTTAACTTATTTCTATAATTATCACTAATTGCCAGGTATTCACTTTTAAAGACTTCAGATTCAATATCCCTTGCAACAGCCAATATATGTTCACCTGGTTCGTCACGCTCAATGCCTAATGCTGTATATAATGCACTAATTGATGCATTTCTGGTATTATTATCATACAATATAGTATTTATTCCGTCAGTTTTTGGATTCCTTGGTCCCTTATGGAACTTACTTTCTGTAGATCCAGTAGGTATTGGTTTTTTTGATTCCGTTGAAGATACGGTGGTGCTACTTGACGTGGATGGTGTTGATTTCTTTTTACTGTTCTTTTCATTCTGCACTATTTCTCTCCAATTTCTGATCATCTTTTTAACTAATGAATTAATTTCCAGATTACTATGGCTTCTGAACTTATTAACAGCAACACCAACCTTAGTTTCTCTTAATAATTTCTCAGTTGGCTTAACCCCATCATTCAAAATATTCAATAGTTTCAAAATTGTAGTATCATCTGTTGATTTCTCCAAGTTAGACACAGTTGACTTAATCTCTTTAGAATCCATCTTTAAAATTTGATTACCATTGTTGTTGATACAATCTATTTTAGTATCTTACAAGTTTAAGTTTTTTATTGTTTTTTTGTCAATTTTGTGTAACAAAATCTCTAAGTACTTAGAAATTACATTCTTTGATACAACCAAATATATAACTTTTATCTATCTTTAACCTTCCTCGATATATTAAATGAAATAAAAATAATATGGATTCAGAGAGTAAAATTGTATATGTTGGAAATATTCCATTTGACTACACTGAAGAACAGGTCTTGGAAATTGCTAAATCCGTTGGACCAGTAATCGATTTGAAATTATTCTTTGATCCAATGACAGGTAAATCAAAGGGTTATGCATTTATTAAATACGGAGACCACGAAACAGCGGCATCTGCAGTTAGAAATTTAAATAATTTTTCTATTGGTAACAGAAATTTGAAATGTTCATTCTCCAGCGATAGCAATGCAGCTCTCTCAAGTGAAAGTACTACGTCAAGTTCAACATCCGATAAATTGCCGGCGTTGCCCCTAGGTGTCCAACTCTACCCAAATCAGACGGCTCCGCAAGCCATATCTAATGTGTTATCTAATTTGGACTCCAATTCTGCATCACAAATTATTAAAGAGGCCAAGAAGATGAGTATTGAAAATCCACAGTTGATGAAAACATTATTAGATAAGTATCCACAATTGGCCCATTCACTAGTTGAGGTTACCTTGTTGTTAGATTTAGCCAAGCGTGATACAATTGAATTAACTCTAAATAAGCCGGAACCAGTTTTGAATAATTTAACTAACGATCATATTAATTTACTAAGAGAAGTCAATTCATTATCGAATAGTGAATTGGACTTATTAGATGGAGATAGAAGGATAATTATAAATAAAATCAAAGAAGAAATTGCAAACGGTTCATATGGTAATATTCTTTAAATTTTTTAATTTAATAGACTATAAAGGTTACGGAAAGTAAGGTTAATGAGACTTGGAATTTTTCTCCAGCAAACTATATTATAACTAAAAGCAGTTACATTGTATTTTAATATATGGCATCTAATGAATAATTTATTTAAGTATCGTTTTAGTTTCTGTAGATCTTTGAATCTATAACATCAATACTCTTACTTCACCAGGACGCTCAAATTACTACTCAAACGGTAACTTTTACAGAGTACACGCTTTAAGCCATAATTTGGTTAGTTTTCAATCCCAGTAGATCCAAATATTTACTACTTTTGTTAAGAAAAACTGAAAGCTAACTGAATGACGACTCAACCATCCCAATTCAATGATATATTACCTTAATGTTAATATAAAATAGCTATAGCGAAATGAGTCCACTTGCAAATAAAGGCTAGCTCTATTTCACTTCTGCTGGTCATGCAGCTTCAAATATCAACTAATTTAGGCCAGCTACATTTTACTTCTACCTCTGCTAATATGTATTAAGGGCATACTAATTCTATAAACGATATAATCATCACTTTTCACAAAATGAATTTATTATATAAACTAACTTCTCCAACGTAGTAATTACCTAAAGACTTAACATTTCCGCTGTTAACTATCTTAATAACACTTATACGATAAACTAAACCGATTCGGACTAAATAGAACCACCTACTAATATTTAGCACTTGCCATGGCCATCGTTCTTTTCCTTGTGTTCCTAGGAACCGGATTACCCTGCTGCCTTGTTCATGGAAACATCTATTCGCTATCATAACTAGATTTTTCTATGAAATATATTGATATGCCACTTATGTAGTTATACTGCTTTACAATTACATATTATGTTAGAGTTCTGGATCTAAAAGTAGTAAATCTTCTAGAGACTTAACGTTGCTACGGCCTATTACCTTAATAACACTTGTATAACTAACTAAATAACGGAGTCTGACCAAATAAAACTAATTACTACTATCTAGCTACTTCCAGGACCCCAACGTTCCTCGTTTCTCTTCAAGGAACTCTCGGTCCATCTATCCCTTTTATATTCCAAAGCTTTGTCCGTTGTGTTGTATTCTTTTAACAAATTTGGAACATCTCTAAATTATTTACCTGATACTACTTGTATTGCCACACCTATATCCTTACATATTGTTAGAAAACTGGAACCGTATAAAGCTTGAAATAGGTTCTAGTTTCTACGTAGAAGAACTCAGTGGCCTTTATTAAACCTAGAAACCTCAATTATATGTATTATAAGGGTAGTTATAAAAAGATATTAAAACATTTTACTTTCTCAGAATACTATTTGCAACATTTTAGAGATTTATATTGTTAGCGAGTTTGGAGAATGTGGAAGCTATACGAAGGAATGTGGTATATATATAATGGTAGGTATCCTTACACATATCTTGTAAGAAAACAGATCTATCATATCCATGATATGTCACATTTCTTATGTATTACATTCTTTAATTTGGTTATAAAAGAAGGAATATGATATATCATATTAATGATATATACAAAATATGATATATCTGTTTTCTTACAAGTATACAAGTCATCCGATATAGTGTAACGGCTAGCACGGTTCGCTTTCACCGAGCAGACCCGGGTTCGACTCCCGGTATCGGAATATTTTTTTGCTCTTACCTCTATACTATTGCCCACCAAGACCAGACTAGACTCATCAGTCTATTAGGAATGAACCTTTCGAACAATTATCTGGAAGATTACTTTACAATCCGACAACACGTTAATATGTATTAATATATATATGCATGAATGCCAATTAAACTGTTGTGCTCTAATCATTACACAAATTGAATATGAGCCTTTAACGAAAGTTTTTAAAATAACGATAGTATTTGAAACTAGAGAAAAAATAAACATTCGGCTAATTTGGCAATCACTTAACAACTAATTTGAACAAGTTGTTCCTTGAAATGTATTTTATTATGTTTCTTATTTGTACCGATCTCATTCCAGAGTATCATTGCTGTTAAGTTTTCACCTCTATCACAACCAGTATCTATGCCTTTAGTAAACTTTTTCAAGTTTAAACCTCTTCTAGCATCATGTCCATAATAAACAACTTTAGTTACATCAATATTCATTAATTTCTGTTTTTGATTGTAAATTTTTGACCATGATACAGCGTTCTCTTCATGAGGGTCCTCGGTCGTTCTATTAAAGTAAGGACCAACTAATGATCTCATTTCTAAGTTTTCAATTGGACTTTGGTCATCTAGACTTAAATCCCATCTCAAACCGCCATGTACTGCAACACCTTCGGCTGACTTCGACGTACCAGTATTCTTCCATTTATGTAAAGGAACCTTGCCCATCTTCTTAATGACGGAACATTTGTTAATAAATTTAACATGTTTTGGTTCTAGCCTTTTAGCCAACAAATATTCGGGATCGTCATTGAACTTTTCTCTAGCAAATACTTCACTCTCGTTGTTATTCACAAAGAATGGTGACCGTAATCCATGAAATTGTGCATAATTCTGTAAAATATAGTATTCATGGTTGCCAAGAATACAGTCGATATTATTCTTGAGGGAATAGTCCAACACCTTTAACGAGTCTGGGCCCTTAGAAATAAAATCCCCTAATAACAAGACGTGGTCATGTTTCGGATTATATCTTATTTTTCTTAATAATTTTCTAAATTCAATATAATGACCGTGAAGGTCACCAATCAATACTAATCTCTCAATCTGTCTGGATGAGCCATTTTCAGTAATAGCCCAAAAGTCTTCATCCAAGTCGCTATTTTCATCTTCATCTTCATCGTCATCTTTATCATTAGCATTGGCATTTTCCTTTTCAAAATGATCTGTTTTCATACCAGGCGCATCCCCCAAACCCAAACCCAATTCTCTAACTCTCTTTTGACTTAATGGCTTCAAAGCAACATCTAAACTAGAAACTTTTTCGATTCCATGTAAATGTGTAGACTCAGGAATAAAATAGTTTGGCAAAAAAAATACAAACAAATATAATGTCAATAGTCCAATCCCCATACCAATGAAGTACAATGTAATCTTAGTTGATCTACTCATTTGGACTTCTTCAACATCATAATATTCCTCATCTTGTGTATAACGCTTACTTTGTTGTTCTCTAATTAAAGAACTTGAATCGCTCATCTCTTAACGTTTTCTCGGAGATTGCGACAGATTAATTGAGAATACAGGGGATTTATATACTTATACACCTAAAGCAACATTAGCGCTTATACTAGCACTATTAGTTAGACTGGCCCAGTAGTGATATTAGGACTAAACTATTGTTAGATGCCCTAAAAAGGTTTATGCCAGGCAAGAAGAGCAAATTAAGGAACGCACGTGCCCATAACTACATTCATGGTATTTTGAATATAACCATAAACTTAGTATTATAATGAAATAAAACTACCCACGTAAAATTAAGTACTCTAAGGGAAACCGCCATAACAACAACCAATGTAGAAATATAAAATAGCTTTAGTAAAAAAGAAAAGATAAAAAAAATCAACCACCACCAACGCCTTCTGATCTTTCAACTTCTTTCTGAATAATTAACGTTTTACTTAACACTCCTCTTAGTTCTTGGCCAACTTCAATAACCTCATTATTAATGACATTGGAATAATGGTCACTATTGGTTTTCTTTAAGCTATTCTCCCTATCGATTATGTCAATCATTCTCTTGAACTTAAGGAATAAAAGTTCACTTCTAATTAATAATGGATTTAAGTTCAATTTCATCGACAAATCATTCATGTATTTTAAAACTTCGTCAAATTGCCTTAAGTTTTGGATTATAATTCTTTCGTTATCGCTTAACACTGCTAAAGCAATAAATAAATGATACTGGCTTGAGTAAAAGTCGGTCCATAGAATTTCCCACAATCTTAATACATCATTCCATTCAAACTCTCTCTTGAACCAAACTAAGAGCATTCTAAAGAAGAAAAATAAATCAATTGCTTCACATTTTTCTAAATGTCTGTAGAGATTAGGTAGCATAAACTGTAAGAGGTTATTCAAAGTACTCATTTGCTTTTTCATTCCTGATTGGTCCCTAACGAAATTTCTTTCCATTCTTGTCATGAACTTTGTAAAAGCCCAAAATGTTAATGATTCATCTTGAAATTTTACATATAATGGAGATAATAAATCTGTCATACCTTGAACATAGCCTAAATTAACGTTGTATTCATTATATGTTAATAAAATCTCTCTCATTTTGAATAAATGTGGATTTCTAATATTTGAAACATCAAAATCATCATCACCTTCATTTTCATCTGGTGTTTCGGGAGAGGACTCTCTTACTGTGGGTAGGACATTACTTCCAATGCTAGTTACACCCACTTTCCTTCTATTCTTAAAAATTTGCAAATTGCGATCAGTCCTGCTAACATCCTTTTCAATTCTGTGTTTTTGATCTTTCCAAAATTCGGTATTCCTCTTATCTTCATCATTCATCCATTTTAATTTTAACTCATCATAAGCAGTTTCGTAACTCTTCTTCAATATTTCCCTATCTTCTTTAGATGAATCCCATGGATAAACTTCCAATAAAAATAACCAAGCTTCACCTCTTATTGAATCTTCTAATCCACCATGGAAAATCCTATCCTTGACTTCATTAACTGTTATACATAATCTACCACTATAATCAAAGAATGAGTCCCATTCTGCTTTGTTGATTTCTTTCCTTCTTGAGGTTTTATTAATTTCTTCATCGGTTAAAAGTTCATTAGAACCTAGTTCCCTGTTAATTCTGTTATAAATATCGTCAGTTAACATATATTTCTGCTGACTAGCTTCAGCTTCTTCTTTGACTTGTTGTGCCCATTTTGCCAAGTAAACTCGTGCACTGTCAAACTCATCACCTATTCTTTGAACTTCAGGCTTATTAATGATTTGCTTAATTGTTAAAGGGGCATGCTCTTCAACCGCATCTAAAATTTGATTCTTTGTTTTTGCAGAAAATGTAGCAACTGTTTCCAAGACCTTCCATTTTGCAGATGCGATTAATTTGTTGACATCAGGCAATTTGAATGGTTCGTTCTTTTTCTGATTTTCAGACTTGAATTTCTCCTTAAATGGGGAAAAATTTCTCAAATCATTAGACTCTGGATTAATCAAATAAACAGAAGGCTCCAAACTTGACCTTTCAGTATTAATAAATCGACCCAAAGAATTCATAAAATCTTGGCCACCCCAATATAATTCTCCATTTTCACCAAATGGATCAAATCTCTGGCTTCTAACCTTTTGATTTTTTAAAGTTGACGGAGATTCATTATCGTGAAAGAAAAAAATAGGTAATTTTTCACCATCTTTCGTATTAACTATAATAGATCCGAACCAAAAACCGATTGAAGGTTGTCTAATTTGAATCGAGTAAACAAATGACAACGGTACACTAAATGCATATCCAGATAATAAAGAAACAGGGGGTTTGTGAACTATTCTAAGATTCCAATCTTTCTTTAGCGAATTACTATTATTGCTTCCACTAATCTTTAACGCTTCCAAGTCTAACTGTAAATCTTCGGTGTCTACAGCCTCATAGATTTTTAACTCCTCACTGGATAATTGATTTTCAGGAGTATAAGAAAGCAACATATCCGTATTAGTTGAATTTGGACCTCTTGATAACGTTAAAAATCCTGGAATATTATCTTTCTTTGAAGTTGTGGGGTGTAGATACACCTTTGACTTGACATAAAGCAACTCAACTTCGTTAGTCGAAATAACTCTTTGTCTGACTTTCTTCTCAATGGGCATTAATTAATTTCTAGATTGTAGAGATAATTGTTCTATTGATAATTGAATTTCAGATCAGTTAAGTATCTAAATAAATCATGTAATAAAATCATCCTTTTAGTATTTGACAGATCGCTATTGCCGCAGTCCGAAATAAGATGACCCTCATTAACTATGAATAGTTTATAACGGTATGTCTATTATACATAAATATACAAAAACTATATATATATTAAATAGAATCTAAAGGTATAATGAACCAGCAGAAACAATATCTCTATGAACCAATTCAATTGCCTTTTCCATTTTTTGTTCTAGTTCCGAGTTACCAATTGTCTTAGCAGCCGTAACCATCTGTCTCAACATTTCTTCTAATCTCTTGAACATTCTAATTAATGAACCTTCATAAACATCAGTCATTTTGCAAATTTGAGTAAATGTGGCACCTTTGCACCAAACATAGGTTACTTCCATTAGTTCAGGTCTAAAAGACTCAATATATTCCTTCTCAACAATTTCAATTTTACATTCTTTAAAGATTTTCGCAATCTTGCTGGCCATATTTTGCATTGACTTTAATGGTTCTGCTAATTCTGGCTTCAACCTTGGAACTTCTTTAGCTCTTTCTTGGAAAACAAAGCATGACAATAATGCAGCACATTGTTCACAAGATAAATCATTAAATGTACCGTTAAAGATCAATTCAGTTAACAATAATTCATCACCAGTACTAATTTCACAAGCAACTCTTCCTTTCAACTCAATAATATCGTTTTGGGTAGTGAAGCCCAATCTTCTTAAAACTCTCTTTCTATGCCTTAAATCATCTAATTGAATGACTGCTTGTGCTTCCAAAATTTTTTCTTTTAAAACTTTTATCTTATCTTCAATTTCGACCTTTTTCTCATATTTTTCATATAATTCATTTAACCTAACTGAACCGTGTAATGGACTACTTAACAATTTAGATTCAATGACTTCAATCTTCCTTAATAGTAATTTAAAATCATCATCATCGATCTTCATACTCTCAACTGGATCCACTAATGGAATACCATCTGGCAATCTCTTAGGCAAGTCTTTCATGGTTTTCAATAAAGTTTTTTTAGCACTTGAACTCTTTAAGTCTTCTGGGACCCTTAGTCTGACACTACTTATTTGTTCAATCGAATCTAAAGTAATTGGGATATACTCAGCTCTTGACTTTTCACCTTTTGTAGATGGTCTGATACCTTCCGGTAAAATTGGATTGAAAGGCTTGATTAAGTTAACTGGGGAATCCACAAACATGGTATAAACGAACACATTAACTATATATGATTCATGATCGGTATATGTTTGTGATGGGTTTCTCTTGTTATTTCTTTTGGAAAAAGAAGTGACCATACCCCAACCGTAATCCATCTCACCGATTTTAACTTTTATAACTCTACCTGGTTGCAAAAATGGTAAAATATGACCTGGATGTGTGATAACTTGTCTTACATCATCTTGATATATGCGTAATTGTTTCTTTAAATCATAGTATTCTTTAACGGTACCTTCATCATCAATTTGTATACTATTAACAGAAAGTGTTAAACCTTGCAACTTTGTCTCCATAACTGGAACAGATGCGGCATTTTGAAATTGATAGAATGAGCTTTCTAACATAAATTCAGGAGAAATACCTTCAACCCTCATTAAGTTCAAGATCATATTATATCCTAAGTGGAATGCTGAATCTAATCTGTCAGCTTGGCCCTTAACCATACCTTTTGCAACTTGTGGTTCCATTTTTTCATCAATCATCATAATAACAATACCACGATCATCAAGACCACGACGACCAGCTCTACCTGACATTTGAATATACTCACCACCTGAAACCCATCTAAAACCTTTTCCATCCCACTTACGAACTGATGTAAAAACAACTGTTTTAGCAGGCATATTTAAACCAATTGAAAAAGTTTCAGTTGCAAATAAAACTTTTAATAACCCTTCCTGAAATAAGATTTCAATGATTTCTTTCAAAATCGGTAACAAACCAGAATGGTGGATTCCAATTCCCCTTCTTAATAATGGCAATATGTTTTTAATCTGTGGCAACTCTTTATCTGCATCAGGTAATAAACTAATTGCGTTGTTAAAAATTTTGGTTAGGGCTTCTCTTTCGTCGTCATTGTTAAAGTCTAATTTTGACATCTTTAATGCTAACGACTCACAATCCCGTTTAGAAAAAGAGAAAACAATAACCGGATTGTATCTTTTCATATAAATCATTTTAACAATTTTATAGATATCAGATTTGCCATCTTTATTACCTCCTTTATAAGTCTGGCCCTTTTTACCCTTAGATTTTTCACCAGAAGATGGATCATCACCACTGTTATCACTAATGGATGCCATAGCCTTTTGAAAATTTTCTTCTCTAAAGGTACCTTTTTCATCAACAACTAAGTGAATACCATCGCCAGCTGCAGGAAATAAGTAATGTTGTAACGGAGTAGGACGAAAATCAGTGTAAACAACATGACATGGTTGTGCATGAATCTTAACAATCCATTCGGCAAACTCCATTGCATTTGGAATAGTGGCCGAAAGAAAAACATAATGAACCTTATCAGGTAACAAAATAATTGTTTCTTCCCAAACAACACCACGGGCTTTATCTCTCATATAATGGACTTCATCAAAGATAACCCATGCAACTTCTCTCATAATTTCAGAGCCCCTATACAACATACTACGTAAAATTTCCGTTGTCATAACTAAACAGCCAGCATCAGGATTAATCGTAACATCCCCCGTCATTAAACCGACATCGCCAAACTCAGCTAACAATTCTCTATACTTTTGGTTACTCAAAGCTTTAATAGGAGATGTGTAAATGACCCTTTGTTTTTCTCTTAAAGATTGTGCAATGGCGTATTCAGCAACAACTGTTTTACCTGCAGAAGTATGAGCTGAAACCAATACCGATTCATTTCGATCAATACAAGAAATTGAAGTATCCTGGAAAGGATCTAATGTGAATGGGTATGTTCTAGCTTCATTTTTTCTCACATGTTCACCGATAGGAACATATGGATATTCAGGAGGCACGGCAACTTGATGTCTAACTTGATGTCTTAATTTTAATTGACCCTCAGGTTTTTCAGTGGACGATTTCGCCATTAAACCATCAGATGCTGCAACTTCTCTCAAAGCTTCAATCTCAACCGAATCAAAAACTAATGGCGTTATCTCCTGTTTTGATTTAGTCTTTATATCTGCTTTCTTTCCCTTCTTTTTCTTGTTGTCTTCTTCTGACTCTTCAGATGCCTGACGTTTGATACTTGCTTCTTTTTTTCCTGAACTTGCATCTTTCCTTATAATAGGAGGAGCTGTAATAGGTGCCTCATTAAAGACATCGAAAAGATCATCACCATCCATATTGCTTATAAACGATGCTAATTATATCTTGACTTTTGTACATTTCTATATTTCAAGATGCCATCTTGTAAAATAATTTACATCTGCGAGCCAAAAAAAAGACAGAGGACCAGAGCTACCTAACCAGATATAACCAAAATGAATGCAAATTATTATATTAAATAAACCATATATCATAAAATAAAAGATCTATAAAGTTCAAATATAATGCTAAACAGAATAAAAGAATTGAAGTTCTCGAATAGTTAAGCTTTAACTTCAAAAGATACTCTCTCTTGATTTTGCAATGCTTTTAAAGTTCTCCATTTTTCTCTGTCATATTCACCTATCACCACACTTGGAACCGAACTAACTCTCGACTTATCAGTGCTTGGGGCAGTATCCAAATCCCAAAAGTCAATAGCTTCCTCGCCAATATATGAAATATAGTTCTTTTCATGGACGTTGAAAGTACTAGTGGGAGGTTTGCTGAATGTTGTCTTTGAAAGTTGCGATGAGAATGACGGGGATGATGAATGGTGTTTTTGATGTGTCCTGCTTGTAAGGAAAGACTTTAATGACTTCCTTGGGGAATTTGATCTTGATGAGATAGCAGAGCTAAGTGAATACTGGTTTGAAACAACAGAGCTAGAATGCTTATGATTGATGTTGGTATTCCTTGTAGAGCTTAATGTATGCATGTCAATACTATATCTCTTAGTCATCGATTTCTTTCTAAAAACACTACTAAATCTTTTTGGACTTTCTTGGAAGAACCTTTTAATTGGAGAAGAATTAGTGGTTGTCAATGAATTCAGTTTTTGATCAGGCGGGGTGATATAATGGCTTAATTGATTTCCCCGGAAGTTCATAGAAGATTCATTTATATTATTCGACATAAATGATGTAGATGAGACTCTTTCGTTTGAAATGTTGCTTGAGTTTTGACTAACATGTCTGAAGGTATGCAATGATGGAGCGCTAAATGATCGACTCAGAATGGAATATGACGGCCGTCTTATGCCACTAGTCTTACCAGCACTTCCTGTAGCGCTATGAAGATCACTTAAATTGTCAATGTTGTCTAAGCGATTTTCAGCTGGCGGTAATAAAAGTGTCTGCTCTCTATTATCTATATCTTTGTTATTTAAAGTCTTCAAATTATGGTTACTGACAAGCCTTGCGATTCCTGGTATATTCAAATTGACGCCGGACCTGGACCGATTCTCATGCCACATTGAAGCATTTTCATCCCAATCTTTTAATGAAATAAGGGTAATTGCTGAACTTGACGCAATCCTCCGGCTGGAAGCCTCACCAGTCCAATTTAAGCTTTGATGAGATGTTGATTTTGGAATCTTTTCTAAACCAGCTAATGTCTTATTATAAACTTCAGTTTGAGAATTGTCTTCATGTTGTGTTACTTTGTTTTGGTAAGTATTATTATCAAACCTGTAAGCGCCTTTTTTTTTCTGTGGCTTTAAAAAGTTTGCAACATCTTGGATAATTACAGTGCCTTGATCAAATCCTTCAAATTCATTTTGGTTTATAGGCTCATCAAATTCATAAATATAGGGCAAATTTTGTCCATCTTCCTCGTTCTCATTATTTTCTGGTGAATAAATGAACTCTACTTCACCTACAGGACTTAAATATGGGAATTTTTTTATGTTCCCCATTGGTGGCGTTTCAACTTCGTTTTCTGTTGAATTATTTTTGCTCGATAATGTTTGGATAGACTCTTGATATTCTTCCTGATGCTGATGTGTTGGAAGTTGCTCTGTGTCTACTTGTCGATAGGGTATCTGATTTTTCAATAGTTGGCATTCCAATTGAGCATTCTGATCTAAATACTCCTGTTGTTGTCTTTTTAATTCCATAATAGGACTTTCTCCACTCTTTAAAACGGGGGGTAATAATGATTCACTAACGTTTGATAAAAATATCTTTTCATCATTGATTGATTTCCAACGCTGTTCTCTTTTTTTCATTCTCTTTGAACCTTCGCTAATAGTACCAGTTGATTTTGATCTTTTAATTAAAATATGACTGTTTTTGTTGTTCATATCAATGTCTGTATATGTCTCCTTTTCCGATAAGTTATCTAATTGATAAGTTGTTAAGTTGTTTTCGGAATTGAAATTTGAGTTTAATAAGGAAACTCTTCTTGTTTTATTAGTTAGTTGTACGTCAATTTCACTGGACTTAAAATTATTAGAGTTATCAGTAAGGATTGTCGAAAGCGAGAACTTAGAAGAACTTCTAGCCATCCTATTATTTGAATTTGATTGATATGATTGTGCACCTAAGTTGGACATTGATTTCGAATTTAATGTAGACGTTGTCCTGGTGAATTCTTTTTTAAGTTCATCGAGTTTGGAGTTACTGTAGTCAATACCGTTCCTTAAGTTATTTGGAACACTCTTAGAATATCTCAAATCATATATATGTTTATTATTACCATAATAAGGTTTTTTATTCGAATCCTTCTGAGTAGATTTAGAGGATGTCCCAAAAAAACCGAAAGTAACTTTCTTTGACCTATTTATTTCGTCAGCACTGGAGCTTGGGCAATTTAAATCATCTGAGAATACAAGTGCATGCAATATACTTCCTGAATCCATCCAATTGTTATTGTTATAATGTGAGTATTCTGTGGGGGAGTTATCACTCTGACGTTCAATCGAGGTTTTGATGATATGTTCTAACTCACTCGATTCTTCACTAAGATGTTTAAAACAGTGGTTGGAATGCTCATTGTTAGTATTTGAATCATCAACTAATGTTTGTCCTGAAATCTTTTTAGAAACACGAATATGTTGTACAGGCGGTAAAATTTGATCATAATTATCTTTATCAAAATATTCCTTTTTTATATTATTGTGATTAACAGTAACATTAGTACTATAAGAAGAAATATTCGAATCACCTTCAACATGTGCTTCCAAATCGGAGGGAAGATCATCTTTACTGCAGTATAAATAGTTGATGACTATTAGACATAATGAAATAGTGATAAGAATTGTTCCAATTATAAAGATTATCGGTATTATAAGTTCCCAATGTTTCGGATCTTGATGAAAACTATATTTATGATGAATTAAGTTTAGTATTAGTAGAATGCCAGTAATAATATGAAATAAGTCTATAAAAAACTGAATGATAATTTCAAGGAACCTAATGGATGTTCTGAAGAATCTAATGATGAACTGAATAAATAATGAAAAGGTCAATAAGTAGCCACTTATTATAAATAATAACACTTCCACATTATCTTGCTTACTATATATTATAACTCCAATGGAAGAAGTAGTAACACAACACAAAATTAATAGTAGATTTATCAGTATACTTATCATCATCCTGATATAGTATAAAAATATATGAAAGGAAGAATGTCAAACTTTGTTTGAGGGTAGAATAAATAGGATGATATATTAACTAGACTCTCAAACGTAGACCTTCCAACAGCTAATTCTTTTATAACGTAATGAACTTCAATTAATAGTCTGTCAATTTTAGAAAATAAATACTTGTTAAATATAGTATAATAAAATATCCAGTAAATATATGTAATGAAATATTAAATTATTCGTTAAATTCTTTAAGGAACGATGTACCTAATTGTTTACTTTGACGAGGAAAGGATAATAATCTTTGGACGTTGAAACAGTATACCAATAAAGACCTGATGGAAATCCTTTCAAGATAGATCACGATTCTATTAATATCAAGAAATTTTCAAATTACTATTTACAACCCGTATAGATTGTTGACTGTCAATATAAGGTTATACTTTAATATTAGGTTTCTTTGTACGATGTAATATGTTTTAAAAGTCAAATGAATATTGTTGTTTTTGATACTGTAAGCATACTTATGTTTATTCTTTGCCTATTTTGGTAGTGTTGCGAACTTCAGATAGTTGTGAAATAATCTTTTCTCATACCACAGAGTAAGGGATAGACTCCCAACAAGAACTACGGCTATTAATCATATAAGTATATTTAAATAAATTTGTGATATGTCTAGATTAGTATAAAACTTTTGTTCAATGATGTTTTCTTTAATATTGTAACAATTTATGCTACCTGCTAAATGACTTGTTTAATGGAGTGCTACTAGACGTTTTCTCTTTAACGAACGGGGGGGATTACAATTATTCGAAATTCGACGAAAGTAAAAAATAGAATATGATCTAAGATAGAAGCTTTTAGAGTATATGCTTTTAAAATGCCTATAGTATGTATGATGATCTGGTAAATTTATAAGTGCTCGCAAGACAAGGAGGTTGCAATTTTACACACTTTATCATCATTATGCCAATGAGAATGCAGTATTCTATCAATTTTTAAACAAGAAAAGTCAAGAGTAGTCGGCCCTGAAATTTTTCTAATGTTTTAGTAAGATTATCTTTACTTTGTTGATTTGGGTAAAGAATATTGTATAACAGTATCGGAATACTAATTTTTAGTAATATTTCGAACAAAACGTAAAAGTTGAATGGTACAGTAGGATACTTTTTTCCTTTTTCTGATTTTTTGGAAAACATTTTGAATTACCATCTCTTCTATTTATAACCTATACATTTTAAGGGTCACGACTTATGATTCAAATTTAGCAGATCTAAAATATGCAGAGATTAATGGCCATGGTTATTGTGCAAATCTACATAGACTGTATTCTCAACTCAGTATTGAAAGAACTTGGCCAACATTTGTCAGTCATAAAATGAACCATAAGAGTTTAGATCAGTATATGAGATTAGTTGAATGCCAAAATTCAACATAAATATAAACATAAACATTTTATTAAGATCAAATCAATGACATTCTAGCTATCTAGACAAAGAGAGATTTAGCAACACTTTTTAAACCAAGTTGCTAATTAAATTGCTATTTAAAAACTATAATCTTTAGCCATCCATCTATTAACCATGTCTAAAGCATTTTCAGGTTGATCATAAGGAACCATATGCCCACCACCAAAAACTCTTAAAAATGTAAAGTTCTTATAATTTTTAACTTGTCCAGCTACCTCTTTTCCTACTGTCCAATCTCTAACCGGTTGTTTTTCAAAACTAGCTTGTTCAGACCATGGTAATTTATTGGTCCAAGCTTGGTTACCTAACCAGTTACAGATGAAATCTTTATCACCTGCATAAATCAAAACCGGCAAACCATGTTCCAATAAATCAATGACAGACTTATGATAAGGCTTCATCCAGTCACCAGCTAATAAGAAGTTTCTGTTAATGTCGAAGTTACATGATTCATATGAATCGACTTCAACGCCTAATTTTGCTTTAATATCGTCTTGATTCAAATATTGGTCAATGTAGTCCAAATCTTTGTAACATAAGCTGGAACCTTCACACATAGTACGAATATCATAAACGTTTCTACCGCTTCTTTGGTATGGTCCCATTTGAGCATTATTACAATAAATAGTAGCTGGAACACATGACCATAATGAGCTTGATTCATAACAGGAATTAATCAAGGACAAACATCTTGGAATAGAGTTATTCATGCTTTCACACTCTTCTGGTTCTAAAACCGAAGGTTCACCCCCCTTACCACAAGCCATTGGTTCATAATATTCATATTGAGTTAATGGGTCTGTTAAACCATTACCAATTAATACAGATGTTAAGTTAAACGAACGATCATCGTGACTTAAAATTTCACTAGCAAAAACTGGAATATAATGGCCCGCATAAGATTCACCAGCAATATGGAATGGTTTATTATTATACTTTGGGAATTGTTTAAAGAACAATTCCAAGAAAGCATAAACGTCTTTACCAGCAGCAATGGTATTGGAGACAGATTTCGAAGAATAAGAGTAGCCAACATTAACAGGCTGGTCCAAGAAAATAACTGAAGCATTGTTGTTCCAACTGTATGGATTGGAAACTGGTTTTAAATCAGGACCAATTGATGAAGGACCCAACTCGAAGAATAACCCGGTCAAAGATGAACATCCAGGTCCCCCATTTAACCATAAGATGACAGGATCATTCTCTGGATCGTTTCTAGATTCAAAAAACCAATAGAAAAAATGCTTATCTTCGTCTTCAACATCTAAATAACCAGTATACTGCTTGACAGTATCAATTCCCAAGTCTTCTGGGGTGTTTTTAACCCTTAATTTGTGGTTTGGTACTTTTTTGTCAGTAACGTAGAAATCAAACAAATCCTTTGCTTTAGGTGTAAACTTCTTTGGCTTAGACTTGAAATTCATTGAGCTAACCAATTCAGGGAACTCTAAGAACATTTCCAGCCATAACTTCTTTGTTTCCGCTGGAATGACCTCGAAAGGCTGGTTTAAATACTTAGCAATTGATTCAACAACATTATTTCTACCAAGTTCTAACGTATCGGCAATCTTATCATACTGTGATGAGAGCTGATCAAACTTGAAGTCTAACTTCAAACTTTGTTGAATGCTGTCAAATGGAGAAGGAATTGTTAAGGCTGCCGTAGCCTCAAATGTCGTAGCAATTGAAAGAAGAGTTGTAAGTGAAAGAGTAAACTTCATAGTATCATATACTCTAAAGACCAACAACTAGCAAAAAAGAGAAAATAAACTCGTCGTTAAATAAAAAGAGAGGATGCTGGTGGCAAGGAGGATTGCTTGTTTTTGCCTGCATTGCTTAGATAATGTATCACAGAATTAGGGGAATTATTGTGATAACATTTTTGTGTTTAAGTTCCCAATTAGTGAGTACTGGCGCCATTTTAGTATATGGGCCAGTTATTTTTGTCTGCAGGCAAATAACAGTAGTTTTACCACTTATCCGTTTGGGTTGATGGCACTAATATGAAACATAGCTATAGCTCTTGAAATGGGACTAGGAAGATTGTTGAAGTCGGAGAAGAATAGGTCGTCCAGTAGTATCCCAAGATTCTCAAAGTTCGATACAAAGCTACGAAACATAGGCCGAGGAATCTCCGGTTATGTTGATTTATATGAATCAAAAGCAACCAAGTTCAAGTACGTAGTCAAGACATACCATTCAAAGGAAAAATATGAGACAAAGGATGAATACCAAAGAAGGATATTGCACGAATTCTATATATTGCAAAAGGTTGATAACATTAATTTTATCAAAGTCTACAAGTTCGACATTTCGTTGTCAGGACTAAAGATTAGGATGTTTATGGATGCTGGCAGTGCTAGTTTGTATCAGTTGCTTGAAGCAATGCCAAAAAATAAACTAGACAATCATGAAATGTTGTGTTTCTGGAAGCAGCTATGTAACGGTATTCGCTACTTGCATGCACTAAATATTTGCCATAGAGATTTGAAGCTAGATAATTTGGTCCTCGATGCATCGACCGGATATCTAAAGATTATAGACTTAGCAACGGCTTCTGAGATAACTGCCGATAAAAAGGCGATAGGGCTAGTTGGTTCAGATGCCTATGTATCACCCGAGACTATTGAAAAGCTAGAGTATGACGGCAAAAAGGCAGATATCTGGTCCATAGGTATCATTGTGTATTATTTACTCAACTTACGATTTCCGTGGAAGTCGGCCAGGTTGTCGGATCGTAGGTTTGTTGCGTTCGCTTCCAAACCTTCGACAGATTCTACGGTAGAGGCACACGAACCAATATCAAAGTCCATCTGCAGTGACTCCCAAGATGAAGAAGGAATTCAGTCTGTTCTAAGGTTCCTACCGCAGCAGTCGTTTAAGCTAATGAGTCAAATTTTTGAGTTAGACTCGTCCAAACGGTGCGATATCATTGTATTTTACACAGACGAATGGTTTTCAAGCATTCCTTGTTGTGATAAAGCTCATAGATGTGGTATTGATCATACTATTGTAGTTAATAACTATACCCACAAGAACTAGACTAATATTATGGAGTTGATAGTTCCGGGGAATGGCGCGTGACTTAGCCAAATACTCTTCCCCGGAATTGCCATTTTTTCAGTGTCCAAGAATATGTGTCATCGGCACTAAAGCCAAAAATTGGAAGTTATTATGAATAATTGGAGAAATAGTATAACTTTAATCTGTAAACAACAATGCTTTCTACAACATTACGTACTTTAAGGTGCCAATCTAGAAGATTGCCAACCACATTATCCAGAACTTACGCTTTATCTGCCTCAGCTCAAGCGCTTATTTCAAAATCAGTTAAAGATGTTGATCCAGAAATGGCTGATATTTTACAGCAAGAAAGAAACAGACAAAAGAATTCTATTACCTTGATTCCCTCTGAAAACTTTACTTCAAAAGCTGTTATGGACTTATTGGGTTCAGAAATGCAGAATAAGTATTCTGAAGGATACCCAGGTGAGAGATATTATGGTGGGAACGAGATTATTGATAAAGCTGAAAGATTGTGTCAGAAGAGAGCATTGGAAGCCTTTGACTTGAGTTCAGAAGAGTGGGGAGTCAATGTACAACCATTATCTGGTGCTCCAGCAAACTTGTACGCTTATTCAGCTATTTTAGAAGTTGGAGATAGAATTATGGGTTTAGACTTACCTCATGGTGGTCATTTATCTCACGGATATCAGACTCCAACCGCGAAGATTTCATATATTTCAAAATATTTTCAAACTATGCCATATAGATTAAATGAAGAAACTGGGTTAATTGATTATGATACCTTAGAAGCCAACGCTATCTTATTCAGACCCAAAGTTATAGTTGCCGGAGCTTCTGCTTATTCAAGGGTTATAGATTATAAAAGAATGAGAGAAATTGCTGATAAAGTTGGTGCTTACTTATTATCTGACATGGCTCATATTTCTGGTTTGGTTTCTGCCGGTGTTACCGACTCTCCATTCCCATATTCTGATATTGTCACCACCACCACACATAAATCTTTAAGAGGCCCAAGAGGTGCAATGATATTCTTCAGAAAAGGTATTAGAAAGGTAACCAAGAAAGGTAAAGAAATTCCATATGAATTAGAAAAAAAAATTAATTTTTCTGTGTTCCCAGCTCATCAAGGTGGTCCACACAACCATACTATTTCTGCTTTAGCAGTTGCCTTGAAACAAGCTTCCTATCCTGAATATAAAGAATACCAAAGAGATGTTGTTTCAAATGCTAAAACTTTTGCCACTGAATTAAGATCAAGAGGTTTCAAATTAGTCTCCGATGGTACTGATACTCATTTAATTTTGATAGATTTAAGATCTAAAAATATTGATGGTGCTAGAGTGGAAGCTGTTTTAGAAAGGGCCAATATTGCTGCTAATAAGAATACTGTTCCAGGTGATAAATCTGCATTATTCCCATCAGGTTTAAGAATTGGAACTCCAGCAATGACAACTAGAGGTTTTGGTGCTGATGAATTTGCTAAGGTCGCCGAATATATTCAAAGAGCTGTTGAAATTTCAATCAACTTAAAGTCCAAGGAACAAGGGAAAGTATCAAAAGAATTATTAGCTTCATTTAAGCAATTAGCTGATGAAAGTGAAGCTGTTAAGGCGTTAGGTAAAGAAGTTTCTGAATGGGCTTCAACTTATCCAGTTCCGGGTGACTTATAAATGGCAACGAAAGGAAAATTAAATAAATATTAGAACACATATATGTGTATATAATTATCTCAAGACCTATGTCTTGCATAATAATAAATTTCAGTAGATCTTTATTGAATCCATTTTCTAGTAGTTACCGTATATCATCTTTAGAAGTTCGGGTATAAACTATTTTTCAGTGGACCGGAATAGGCTAAAAGACTTGGATTCATGAATCCAGTTCCTTTTCTTTATTTACTTAAACTATTTACCAGTGAGAACAAAGACTATTTCCTCTAATGGCGTCTCTTGAATCAGATAAACAACAAATAAACTCATCAATAATAACGTCATGCTCAGTTCGACCCAAGTTAGAATTCTCAAAATTGATTTCATGGTCAAAGAATGGATTTATAGCTTTTTCACCACCAGATTATAACTCCAAGAATAATCTATTACTAACATATTTGGAAAATATTGATGGCAATTCATGGCAATTGGCTAAATCTCAAAGTATTAATATCAAACTTGAAAATAACTTTTTGCCGAAATTGTCGTTAGTTTCATGGAGTAATTTAAGCACTGATTTAGCAATATCCGATATATACGGTAACTTCTATATTTTATTAGCAGGGGTTGGATTACTAGAAAGTGATAATAAAGAGAATAAAATAAATAATGGAACATCGGCATCTTCGCCAAGTTACGAACTAACATCCTACAATCATATGGAAATGATTTATCGTGATGTAATCAGATCACAACCAACCAATCAATCAGCTTCAACATCTTTTGTTATTTCATTCAAATGGTTGAATATTGAGAAACCACAAATAATAAATAAACCTGCTGTTTATGTTAACGTAGATCAGCATCAATCGCAATCAAATTCGTCTTTAACATATACATATGGGGTCAATCAATATCACCTTCAAACTGTAACCCATCCAATATCTACTAAACAGGCATGCGTTGCTCTCCGCCAAAACGGTGAATTTATATTATACTATCAAGGTGAGCATAAAGTCGAATATCATAAAACTTCGGTGAACCTAAGTGAAGAATCGATCTATATAACCCATGCTTCAATTGGCTTTTTTAATCAAAGAACGATAGTTATAGCGGCGTATGATTTAATTTCAAATATAATTACTACTTATTCGGTAGAAGTTGATTGGGGTTTTTTGGTTGAATCAGCTAAAAAGCAAATAGTTGATCCACATTATCATACCCCAAAAGAATCTCAAAAGTTACCTAAACTAACTTTAACGAAAGTATATGAGATGAGTCCATTTCCTATATATATTGATGATTTTAGCGAAAATGAAGATCAGATGGAGATAGGCGATGATTCTAATAAGGCTTCTCAAACATTACTTGGTAAGTTGTCATCCATTGACATAGTTTCGCCATTTCATGAAAAGGAATCAAAATTGAACATCTTGATAAGCTATGAGTCGGAGGATGAACATTCCTCAGTTTCGACTACTATTTACAGATATGAATTAGTGGATCATTTAGAATTGATTTCTGATGCATTTACTGATTTGGGATTACGTAAAAACATCTCAGTTCAATCTGAAGGGCAAACAAAGGATTTTAAACTATTATTACTCGATAAACTAAAAAGGGCTGGAAAGGTTCAATCAATTGAAACATCAATTACTGAGTCAATTATTCTTGTTATTTATACGAATGGTACGATTGATGCCATTGATAGAACATCAATGAAAATAGTGAATAACAGATCTGAGGAGAATAATAATAATCCTCCACCATATATTTCAAATATCTTTGATGCTGGATTTGAATTTCCACGCTTGGAAGTGGAAAGTCCATTATTGTTAGCAGTTTCTCCAAATTTCACATCAATTGTGTATACTGCAATCAATAATGAGTCACAAAACTTAATTATAAAGGTTGTTGAAAAGAAAAGAGAGCTAGGAGTTTCTCCTAAAGAGTTATTCATTACGTCAGTTGGGTTTGCATTTTGCCATTCTTATGCTTGTTATACAAATACTTACACGGATGACTTGATTGTTTTGATTCAGACTGAGATCAAGAGAATTGTCGAATCGTTAAATAAGACTACGAACAATAAAGTTGACCTAGTTGTTAATAAATTTGTTGAGTCAATATTATGTGAATCTCATAAAGCAATCAACTTCCAGCTAGATGCATTTAGCAAAGAATCAGTTGATAAATTGCTTTCTAATCCTCCGTTACAGAAATTATTGTCATTACAACTAGTTCTAGGCGAAATAGTAGACCGTAAGCATATTATCAGTGACATTGCATGGGTTGTATTAAATTTAAGAAGTACCAGTTTTGGAATTATGTTCCTGTTGTCAAGTATCTATAGACAGATTTCTAAAAAAAAGCCTGCAGATGATACTTTACAGGACTCAATTACAAGGGGTGAATGTATTATATCACTAATTGGAAATGTGAAATGGTTAATTGATTTAATGGTTTACCTCAATCAAGAACTTTTACAGTTATCTTATAGTAAGAATGATTGCTCAAGCAGTAAGTTAACTGTTGATAATTCAATTGCCTTACCAATAATCTTGAGTAAAGTTCCTAGACTCTTTTTGATGTATGCTTTGTCATCGATAGGCAAAACACACGAAATTTTAAAGAAGTTACATAAAGATCTATCTGAATGCAATAAGGTTTTTACACCAATGAAGGAAGCATTAAATAGGTATTTCACAATATGTAACCTCTCACCATTAAACTTGAAATTATTTGAAAACTTTTTAAGAGAATGTGATGCATTTATAAATAAAGAACTTGGAGCAAAATTAGCTCATAAAGATAAAGGGTATTCCTTGAAAGTTGAACAAAAATTAGTTTGCCAGGGCGAATTAACAAAGGAAATGGTTCAAGTAGCTAATATTTTAATTGAGAGGCATGCAATGAATATTAATAGAGACATTAAAGTTTCGGAACTTTATTTTTATGATGTTGATTGGATAGATATTGGTATTAACAAACATAGTTCTAATAATATACCTTTTGATAGTGACATAATCATTTGTCATTATCCCAACTTAAAAGATTCCATAGTGCCAAGATTAAGATACTCAGAAACAGAATGTATTGATGCATTAAGAAAAATTGTAATTACAGTTGATAATAGATTATGTTCAAAGAGACAAATAATAGCTTCTAGTCAAATCTCAAAATTAAGGAAATGTACAAGATGTAGATCAGTCTCACTAGTTTCTGATCCATTTGTATTTGATGCTGTAAATACTCTCGGTTTATGGACTATGGTATTTCAGAGAACTTGCATTTGTGGAAATGCATGGGTGAATTGTGAAAAATAAGATTATAAAAATGTTGGTATCAATAATGAGATCTAAATATGCATATATAGTAAATAAGAATTGTAGTGGACTTTAATAGAAATTTCAATCAACTTTCTTTATTCTCATCTTCATTAGTATCAGTTGTCGACTTTGACTCTTCAGTAGCTTTTAGTTTTTTAGCAGTGTAAACTGACATCCATTTCATAACGAATGGCATTGCTGAGTTTGTTAACACAATCCATACAAATAATATCCCTATATTTCTACCCATGGTACCTTTCCAAGCATTAAAATAAGCTACATGCATCAACTCATACGAATTACGAACTGGGATTGCATATCCATACCTGTAGAAATCTGGACATAGGACAATAGGAGAAACTGTCGGGGAAACATTTACAACTGCAATAAACAACAACGCAAATCCAATCAACTGAGGTTTGACAATAATTAAAATAAGAGCCAACATTTCAATAAGACTTCCTAAAGACGACATAGTCAAATAAGCAAAACTCCATACCACTAAAAAACCCAGTTTGCCAAATGTGGTGCTATATTTGATACCGAAAGCTCTATTCAAGACAACATAACCTAATGAAAGGACAAAATAAGCAACCTGGGAAGCCAACATTCTATAAGCAACATATTTCATTCCTTTAATCTTAGAAGCAATATACATGTGGATTTGAATCTGAAAGATAAATTGAAAGAAGGTAAAGATACATAAATAGATAAGACCAATTTGCAAAGGAGCTTGCACAACTTGTTCGATAATGGGAATTCGATCATTAACTTTGAATGTAGGTAACGTAGTTAATAAATCTGGAGCGTTATTAATAACATTAAGTTGTTCCGTCGAATTTAAAGTGTCTAATAGATTTATAACCAAGGGAGTATTAGGTACGTATTGATAGTATACCTTTAATATAGATTGAACAATAGTAGAAATATAATTGTTAACTGCATTATAATCTCTACCAGTCTCATAAACAACTTCTAATAATGTCTCTGCTGGAGAAAATGAATTAGACGCCAGTTTTAATGCCTGATAGAAGGTTAACGTTGCATTTGGTTTAACGTAAAATGCAGCCCAATAATTTTGATGATGAACTTGACGATACACTTCTTCTGTGACAGTATTGTTATGCGCAGAGGCTATTTCATTTATTTGATCCAGGTCAATGATATGAAAATCACCTAACAATTTCAAAACAGGTACTTCAGTAAAAAACGCTTTAATTACTGGACCCAATATTGCAGGGAGCTCACCAACATCGTTATCCGCAATAACTACAGCAAATTTCACGTTTTTATATCTCAGAGTTCTGTTATAATAGGACCCCCAATAAATACACAAAGCAAGCATAAACCCAATAATCAAATAAAGATAGTTATTAAGATAAGTGAGAATTATATTAATCCTATCTGCATGGAATTCCTTCTCCCAAAATCCTAATTTTCTAGTAATTGTTTGAATGGTGGAAACAACAGTACTTCTTCTTCTTCTTTGTAATGGTTGTGGTGGAACATTTCCATCATTTGTGCCGTCAAATCCATCATAGGTTTCTAGAGAGTCTTCTAAATCTTCATCCGTGCTTCCTTTAGTGAGCTGCTTTGTTACTTGCAGTCGACCAAACAACTCATCGTGAGTAATACTCTCAGTGGTTAAATCAAATAGCCCATCAGCTTCTTCCGCTACTGTCTTGCTTCGTAACAGCTCAGACAGATACGATATAGGACCAGAAGCTGCTGTTGACAACCTCCTCAATATGCTCTGCTTTCTTTTCCCATGACTGGTTGCATCCAATTGAATAGGTACGTCATTGCGGATATCGCTTGCGCTAAATGAAGCGAGAGATGATAACTCTGAATCACTCATCTTAAACCTTTGACCACTTTTATGCTTTATAACTGTTTATAATGCTAAATTATATATAGATTAACATCAAATTGCTTTTTGATATTCCTGTGCTGGTAAAACAATGAATTGAGATAACTCTCGATTTGAAATTTTCTATGAGACGAATTCTCAAAGTTTATCCATTGCAGTATTGGAATAAATATGTAATTCTTATATCCTTATTAATGTCATATTTAAATGGATAAGTATGTCATCAATAGAGAGTCAAATTGATCCTTTGGATACTTCACATAATTTGAGTGATTCAGAGAAAAGAGGGACCGATGCAGGCGAATATGACTATCACGAACGTTTAACGGGATCTAAACATGCAATGAAGTCTATTATGGATTCATCGCAAAGTGAAGAATCCAGTCCTACTGATAGCACAGCAAATAATAAAGCGGAAACAAATGAGAATGTTAAAACACAGAGTACAACAGTAGAGAGATGGAAATGGAGAGGAAAATTATCGATGAAGTTTATGAGTGTCTATTTGAAAATATTTTGTTTATTTTTAGGTATTTTGTCGGTATATTGGGGATCCCTCTTCCACAGGGAGAGAAGATATGGTAACATGAAAATGTTGGTTGTTTCTGAGGATGAGCCATTTTATGTTAACGATAGCCGGGTCGAACCTCTTTTGGGGAATGCTTTCTTAGATATGATTCGACACAATGAAACTGTTGTATCGTTAGCTGATTGGGACGTTGTTCCAGTTTCAAATATTAAGGAGTCAGCTGAGAAGCACAATAATACTGTAGAGGAGGAAATAATTAGGAAAATACATCATCAAAAGTACTGGTCAGGAGTTTATATTAAACCAAATGTAACCAATTTATTATACCAGAGTTTAGCTTCGGCTGATTATTCAATTGTTTCGAATGGTCAAATATCAGCATTAATAGACGTTATATACGAATCTGGAAGACATTATTCAGCATTAAGTCAATATGTTGTAAAACATTTAAATACCATTCAAGATGTTTGGATAAATTATTATGCTCCATCAAACGTTCAATCAGTATTAGTCACTGATTTCTTAACTGCAGCAGAGAGAGCTCAATTGTTATCGAGCAATAATACTATCAGCTTATTAACCGCTAAACCAACTTTTAACTTCATTGATGAGAGACCTTCTCCGTCGCCTGCAGTTCTAGGGCCATCTGAATTAGGTTTGATTTATGCCCAAATATTTTCGTTCCATCAATTTAATTTTTCACTTGAAATTCATTCCTACCTTAGAACTAGATTGAGATTTAGACACTATATTATTTATAGGCTTCTATCGTCTCAAGTTAACTGTTTAGTGCTATCTTTAGTTTACTCTTTAACTACAATTGCATTCCAAATTCCAGTTAACGGAGCTTTTGGAAATTCTGGTTTTTTGGTCTTATGGATGATCATGTACTTATTTATTTCGGCAAGTGGTGGCATAAATGAAAACGTGGTATCAATAATTTTGGCATTTGACAAAAAGGTGCTTCTAGCTCCATGGATGATTTTTAATATTGTCATTAATATTTCCCCAACTTTTGCACCATTTGTTTTACTCCCAGGATTCTATAAATATGGTTACGCATTACCTATGCTTAACACTTACGAAGCTTTGAAAGTAGTTTTCTTTGATACGTGGAAAGGTCATTTAGGTCTTAACTTAGGAATTTTACTTATCTGGATAGTAGCAACAAATATATTGTTGGTATGGAATGTTAAATGGTCACATGAAAGAACGAAGAAGTTGACTGCTGCTAAGGAAAGTGAACGGGAAGAGAAATTACAGCCAAAGAAGAGTATCGGCAAACAGGATTGAACAACTTTAAATTTAGAATTTTAATGTACATACTCACGTATAATTATAACAAAACAAAACCAAATCTTGAATTCATTTATTGCGAGACACGTTCAATAATACCAACTTTTGGTTTAATATCTTTAACGTTTCTTCCATGACACATGACCCTATAATTTAAGGTTAAACCAGCTTTCCAAACATTCAAGTCTATATCATTCTTAAATAACAAGTTTTCTAAAGTTTGTTTTTTTAATGACCAAATTTCGGAATCACTTATTTCTGAAGGCGAGTCTATCAAATAATTTGACATTATTGTCGGTAAATCATTAACTAAATATTTTGTTGAATGCTTATATCTCGAAAATTGGAGTAGTAATGTAAATAACATATCCATTGAAAGTTTTGTCAATGAAGCACTTGTTAATCTTTGATCAGTGACTAGTTCATTAAATATTTTTTCTGACTTTATTAGATTTAACAGAATAGGGAAGTATCTTTGGTTGAAAATTGATAAATACTTGATTATATCATCGTAAAAGGATTCATAATTGATTATATCTGGATTTATTTTGCTTAGGAGCTTGATGTCAGTATCCGAAGAACTTATATATAAATTATAGGATCTAAAGAATTCAAAAGTATTTAATAGCTCTTTTGTATATTGGATGATTTGGGGGATGGGAGAATATGATAAGGTGCTCAAGATATCAACAATTTCACTAGCGTAAAAAGATTCAATAGTAGAATCCGATTGCCTGAGTGTAAATAAGTATGCTAGATCATATATTGAATCTTTGATATTTTCAAAAATTTGAGTTTGGATGCCAATCAAATTTAGCTCACCAATGAACCTGTTATAAAAGTTGATTAGCAATACAACAAATAACGGATCATCGTTATTCATAAAATCTTCTTTAGTGAACTTATAAATATGAAAGGGTAATATATTGTCATCCGCTAATTTAGCCACATAAGGAACCAATATAACTATGTAATCTAGCAACCTAGTCGTCAAAGTTGTGTCCTTGCCATCCCTTGTTTTAATATAAAGCTCAATAAATTCTTTACTTAGCAATTGATCTTTAGCATCTGGATCAGAATGATCTACCAATTGGCCAATAAACAACTCTGTTTGATTTACCACTGAAAGAGGTAAATCTTTATTAGTCAAATATTTAGATATTATATCCCCTAATATATTCGTCTCTTTCAAAAAGGTTTGCATCCGAACATCTGTTATATTTAACTTTAAGATTTTCAATGCCATTTGGGCCAACTGTGGAGATGGTGAATCTATCGCCCTAATAATGAAGCCTTTGGAATAGATGCTCAAGATTTGATTAAGTGAAAGATATGATAGAATAGCTTCCAACAAATTTACTACAACGAATCCAGGATCAATTATATAATATTGTTCATCATTCAATAGATTATTAATAGTTGGAATAAAATTTTCAAGATAAGTATTATTTTCAAGTGATTCAACAGTTTCTGTGTTTGGGAAAATATATGATTTATTGAATAATTGGATATAGCTGTCAATCAACGTAGAATCAATTTGATTCTTATTATTGTATGCTTCTTGTAAATGTTTTAAAATATTAATTGATGTGTTGTCTAGCATTTTTCCCCTTAGCTATACGTTAAATTCCTGTGGTTCTTATTATTTTTATTGAATACGTATACACTTACTGTATTAATATTACGTATATGAGTGGCGTTTGAGTAAATGATACTTCAAAAATCGTTTAAACGCGTTGTAGGGTAATGAAATTTACACGAGTAGTTGAAATCAACAACAAAGTAAATTTAAAGTAAATTTAGATTTTCTTATACAACACCATTATAATTGGCAATATAATAATATATAATAAGTTCGAATCTATTCATTTAGCTTGGACAGCTATCATTTCTTTTACACCAAATTACTACTTTTTTCTCTTAATTTTAGACGCCGTTTTCTTTTACCAGTCCTTCGCTAGTGTCTCTTTGATTATTATTCAACAGGTACTACTATGTCGTCCCAAACTACAGTGGACTCTATGGTTACAGCTGATACAACTTTCAGCCCATCGACTACAATCCAATTGTCGGCTAATTCAAAAGCAACGTCAAATGAGAACATAACACCACAAACTATACCATCACCGTCAACTTCACAGGAAAAGTATCAGACGCAGTCGTCTAGTGCGCTGTTACATAAAGATACAATAACTCAAGTAAAAGAAGCAGAAGCGCAGGGTTTGCCTTTTGAGGAAACCAAATCGCCATATTTGAAAAGTAGCAGTCAGTCTGAGTATGAGGTAATAGCCAGAAAATTGTTTAGAGAAGAATTTATTTCCATCCAGCCTGAAGAGTATACCCAGTTTTTGGCTGCTAATGATGAAGAAAGCACGCAAATTAGAGACTATTATATGGATTTATTTAAGTGGGATGCAAATTTGTTGACTTCAACGAGAATGTTGTGTTCCAAATTATATCTTAAAGGGGAATCTCAAGAAATTGATAGAATTTTGTCATCTTTTACTAGATCCTATATTAAGCAATATCCAGTTAATATTTTTTGCACTAAAAATTTTGAAAAGATTTATATTATTAATTATAGCTTAATTTTATTGAATACTGCTTTGCATAATTCGGAATTGAACAAGAAGTCTAAAATTTCGGAAACAGATTATATCAAAAATACCTTTACTACATTTATCCAACAGAACCCTAAGAGTCTGAAAAAGCTATCTATTAAACAAAGAATTATTATTGAAAGGGAATTAAGTAATTTTTATGAAGATTTGTCTAGACATGAATTACATTTGAAACGATCGGAAGATGAAGCTTCAGAAACAAGGAATTATCAAGTAAAACAACTGCCACAGAAAGTTAAGCTTGCCCCTATCAGTGTGGGTACCAGTACAACTTCTACTTCAACTACCAACGTAACTGCTACGCCATTTGCCGATCTGCAGGAAGTAGATTTTCCTCCTTTATCAAGACCAATATCTGGTTCTTCAATTTGGTCAACGGATACAGCTAATAATCGCAGAGCATCCTTAATTATGAAACGTATGTCATCTGCAAATTCTTCTGTTTCTCAGTTTACTGCTGTCAATACAAGTGTAAGAAGTGATCGAGTTGGTTTTACCCGTGCTTTAGTTTCTGATCAGAATCAACAAAGATTTTACCAAAATGGGAATAACTCGCGTACCTCTAATGTCTCATCTGCTACTTACACTATCAGAAATCGTCAATCATTGGATCATTTGCGTGGTGCCCCTACGACAGCACAGACTACACATATTCATGGGTTGTTAAATAAAAGGGCTTCAAGAAGCTCCATAATTTCAAAAGAATCCGTTTCATCACATACTGCTGACGATACATTGTCTGTTTTGTCATTTGACAAGGTTAATGTAAATAACTTAGACTTTATTGAGGATTTCGGCAAGGAGCATACTCATCAACAACAGTTGGAAAATTTCAATATTGACGATTATCAAGACCAATATGATCTAAAATTGGAATTACAAGGTTCGCCATATCTAAAGGAAGGTTTGTTAAAATTAAAAGTTTTAAACAATGATCAGCAAGATAGTAGCATCCAGCCTGATATGTCTTCAACATCGTCAGTCACATCAACTGCATCAACTAGCAGTGCTAGTAAGTTTTTCTCCTTTTTCAGGTCATCTTCAAGTACTAACGCCAATTCTTCTTTATTTGTCAATACTACGGTTGGTACGCCAAATTCAATATTACCGAATAAATTTGTTGAAAATTTTGTTGTTGTTTCTAAAGGTGAATTGTCGTTATATTCCTTCGATCCAAAAATTATTAAGAAACATCAACAAAAGATTAGGAAATTGAAACAAAAACAAATTCTTACAATTACTGAATTTGATGACGAATATGATGATGATGATGATACCATTGGTGATGGTAATTGGCTAAAGAATGCTGCTAATGTTGGTACTTATAATTTATGCTTAACGTTCGCTCAATTAGAAATGCCAACTCATTCATCAACTTCACAATCCAAAAAATCTATTTTATGGTCATTAACGTTCCCAAAAGTGTCTAAAAAATCACCTAAGAAATTCATTTTTGAAGCCGGCACAAAAGAAATTGCATTAGAGTTTATTAATACTTGCAATTTTTGGGCCGCAAAGATCACTGCTATCCCAACTTTAGAAGAAAGTGTTTCATCGATTGAATACGGATGGACGGACTTGGACGGCCTCATTGCTAAAAAAGGTCAATTCAAGAAACTTAAGAATATTAATAAATGGGAGCCGTTGCCAACAGGTATTTATTTAAGTAGTTATGCTGTTAACGATGGGCTGGATAAAGGAGGCAGTCATCTAGGCATGATGAAACAGTTTGCTAAAACGTTAAAATATTATAACCATTTAAAAAAGCTATATTATGAATTTACACATATGAAAGTTAAATTTTTAAAGAATTTGCCAGCTAAACAATACGGTTGCTCAAATTATACTAAGATAGTGAATAATTATGATCTTAAAATTTTGGGATATAAATCAGAGTTGAACAAATATAAAAATTATTTAATAATTTTGGGCTTTGGTTTACTGTTGAGATTTGATTTAGAACAACAGGATAAAGAAGCTATACTAGAAGAAACTTCAAAAGCAAAAGAAAATGAGAATGAAAAAGAAACAACCTCCTCAGTACCTGATCCAAGTGTTGAAGACGATGATGGATTGACCAAAATAGTCAAATTTGAGATTAGGAGGCTATTCTTGAACACGAAAGATGTCGGCAACGTAATTCCAACATTTCAATCTTCAAGATCAATTCATAATTTAACTCAACTAACTAAACATCAGATATTAAGTGAGGACCCAAATGCTACCCCTTTTCCTTTAGTGAAGTCCCCAAAAACTTTTACTTTGTCAAATTATAAGGACAACGAAAGTCCGATTAATCAATTATTGCAATCTACTACACTAGATGAAGCTAAATCTGATATGATTCATAGCTTTAGCACTAATACAATTAAAGAAGAGGATGAGCCTGAAGATCAAGAACTTGAGAGACCTGATATAGAAACTAAAGTTGATAATTTAGAAGTTGCCCTTGATGCAATAGATTCAAGTACCTCAGTTAAAATACAATCGTAAGCATTGCCAAAGCTGCTAAACGCGCTTGAGAATGCAAATTTTACAACCTCAAGTAGTTCTTTTTATTCCTTCTTATGTGGTTGTCTATTTCTTTTTCTTCTCATAATTAATTCCATTCTTCACTTCTCTTCTTAAAAAGACTTTAATCGTGTTCCATGTGTTTATGTATAATCTTGTAGTAACAAATGTTAGTATAGTACTATTAGACATTATTGTAGAAGCTACACGACCCTCCGCCACCAAATAATCAATTTTATGAGGGCAAATCTCTAGTATCAACCTATAAACAGTATAAAACGTTAGATATTTGATTGAAGAATTTATTTAGATAATTATATCAATAGGTACTATACTAGATTATATTAATTGTTATTATTCCGTTTCTAATCACTTTTGTTTGACAAAAATTGTTGTAATTTAATTCGATTTAGTATCGTTCAATCTCACAAATAATAATAATAGAGAAATGTCTGATCCAAGTTCAATTAACGGTATGTACATATAAGAGTATATTAAGGAATAACTAATTGAATTATGATAGCATTTACTAACTATGAAGTTTTAAAGGTGGTGCTGCAGTTGCAATGGTTGGTAAAGATTGTATAGCCATAGCTTGTGATTTGCGTTTGGGTAATCAATCATTAGGTTTATCAAATAATTTTGAGAAAATATTCCAATTTGGTGACAAGGCATTTCTAGGATTAACTGGGTTGGCAACGGATGTTACTACATTGTCAGAGGTTTTTAAATTTAAGACTAATTTATATAAGTTGAGAGAAGAAAGGCAAATTGAACCTAAAACTTTAGCTAACTTGGTTAGCTCAACCTTGTATGAAAAAAGATTTGGCCCTTATTTTGTTGGCCCAATTGTTGCTGGATTAGATTCAAGGACGGATAAACCTTTTATTTGTGGGTTTGACTTAATTGGTTGTATTGATTTTGCTAAAGATTTTATAGTCAGCGGTACCGCTAGTGATCAATTATATGGTATGTGTGAATCCTTATACGAACCTGATTTGGAACCTGAAGATTTATTTGAAACTATTAGTCAAGCTTTATTGAATGGTGTTGATAGGGATGCATTATCCGGCTGGGGTGCTGTTGTTTATGTTGTCACGAAGGATAAGGTAGTTAAAAGAGTTTTAAGAACTCGTCAAGATTAATGGATTTTATTTAATTTTTTTATTACATAGCATACGAAAAAGTAATATCCTATAATATATATAGATGATTCAAATAATCAAAATTATTCATACATTAGCTAAATACATGTTCTTAAATTCTTCAAAACTATTTACATTACCATATCCCAGGCCCTAGAACCTATTGTGTTTACGTCTCCCTTTTAAACAAGAACTTCTATCTATATCGAAAAAAGTACCTATAAAGAAAATTGAAGACACCAGGAAATTAAGTTAACAATGTTCATAATTATTTACCTCCATTTAATTTCTTCTCAGCTTCTTGTTCAACCATCTTTTTTAAATAACCATTTTTACCGTATAATTCTTCTTCATTGTCTTTCCTCCTTAATTCGAACTTCTTTTGTCTATCTCTTGATTGTTTGATTCTTTCATTAGCATCATTAACCCTCGTATAATGAAGACATTTTGCTAACTCATCTTTTTCAAAATTACACATCCCTAACGCTTGTTTTAAAAATTCTTGTCTATGGCATTCTTCTAATGCATCCATTAGTTTTTCACATGGATCAAACCTATTTCTATCTAATTGTGGGTGCATAGTTTATAGATATTGGCTACACTGTAAGTATTATAAAAAAACTAAGTCCACCAATTTTGTTTAGAGCCACTAACTGTGCTCACAAACTTGAATGTGTGACGATTTCACTTAAGCAAGAGCGATACTGAACAGCATTGTCATAGTGCCACTTCCGTAATTGAATTAATCAGTTTACAAGCTTACAGAAATATTTATTCTACTGAGGAACCATGTCGCCAAAGAATGATCCAGTAACAGACGATGTTTTAGATTTTATTAATTCGTTACCTGACTCGAAGAATAGCACGCCAAAGCCTTCAAAAACAGGTAATTCAAATTCAGCAAATTCAAAAAGCAATGAGAACGATGAAGATCTCTTAGAATTCTTAGATGAATTAGCAAATCATGAAAAATCGAAGCCTTCAACTCCGACTCCATCAAAATTAAAGTTTGAACCAAAGAAAAAGCAAGAACAAGAGAACGACTCGAAGGAACAACCGACGGAAAAGCTTCAAGGAGAAGAAAAGCAGGAACAAAGTGAGGAATTAAAGGACAATAATAAGGAGTCGCTGATCAAAGATGCTAATGAAGAGTTAGATATTGATCCACTCAGCTCGATTTCATCATGGTGGAATAAAGAAGGGTCATCCAAAGTTTCCTCACTTTGGGGTTCAATAACTTCGAATGCTCAACAATTAAGTGAACAAACTTATCAATTAGCATCAAGTACTACTAATCAATTAAATCAGCAAAGGCAAAAATTTTTGAACGAAGAAACAGCAAGGAATGAACAGATTTTGAATGTCTCAAATAAATTGAATTCAATATTATTGAGTATGTCACAGCAGATTAAACAAGGGTTAATTGACGATGATGATGAACTATTGAATATTCTATTGATTTATGACTTGCATAATTTAAACTATTTAGATAAATTGTGTTATGATAAATTTAATAAAGTGATGAATCAGGTTGAGGGAGGAATTAAAGTTACTGTTAATAACTTCAATCATAAGGAAAGTTTATCTAATGACTCTAATGCTGATTTAAATATGTTCTACGGAAAAATTATCGATGGGGAAAAGTTATGTTTTGCAAATTTAGAGTCCTCGATTAAGGATTACTTAAAAATTACTAAATCAAGAGATGAAGCTAATGAACAAGGGGGAGAATCGAAAGAAAAGGAAGAAAATGAAGAATTGAATAAGATTAATAAATCAAATATTTTTATTTCAATTCAACCAATTACAAGCAGAATCAATCAAGACGAAGATGATGGTATTAAAGAACAGGAGGGTCCAATATTAATTGAATCAAATAATTCTAGTTCATTTTCGTTCACCTTCATTTTAAAAGATATTACCAATGATATTACTATCATAACTAAGACCCAACCATTCCCTTTGAAATGGGCAAAATGGTTAAATGGTGAGATTGAAGAATTTAAAGATTTAGAGGAAATTGATCCAAGTGAATGGGTTAAGCACTGGATCAAAGATGGATTAAGTTTAAGTCTTGGTGTCTTAGCTCAAGAGTATGTTATTAAGAGAATGGGCTATTGAATACGGTCTTAACGACAAATTGGATTTAGTCTAAAAACTTACATTTTGAGAAATCTTTTTAAATAGTCCTACGTTTATTATATATTTAATATTGATTACTCCTATCATGTATTATAAACTATATATCTTTATCAGAATATTTATCAAACAAAAAAAAAGCTAAAACCATATCGATATTGAAAAAAAATTAAAGAAACCAGTCCCTATATATTAATTAATTAATCTATAACCCATCGATATTCAACAAACCCAAAAAACTTAAACCAAAGAAAGTAAGAGCAATCAATAAAAAAATGTATTAAAATAAGTCAGCAAATTCAGCAACATGCGGATGAATGATATGGTTATATTTATGCTTATTAGAATTGGTTTTTGTAGTATTCAAAAAAATATTACTGGAATTTTGAATACCACAACTTAAATAGTTAGCCAAGATCCTATCAAAACTTTTATCGTCATTGGCGATCAAATTATTGCTATAATCAATAATCAAAGGCTCAGACAGATTTGAATTGCTAATTAATTTGTTAAACGAGTCGGGACTCAATGGCTCCATGTCATATGTTTTATTCAACTTCAAAACCTTTTCCATAATTATTTTATTATCTGGATGAATATTAGCACAATTATTTAAGATGAATAAGTAGTCTTGATAAGACAATAATTGATTAACTTTTAAGCTGATGTTGAATTTGGTCGTGTTTTTTGCCCCTTGGTTGAACCAGTTATTTGAGCCTTCATTGCCCTCTGTATACTTATTTGAAGTGCATGGCAATTTGCTATAGCTATTCAACTTATTTAATAAGTGGGCTGACAAAGTTGAATCTGTATTATGGTAAATTGTTATTGAATTTAACTGCTTAGCTAAAGGTTTTTTATAAGTATTAACCGAGCGTAAAAATGATTTAAACATTATCGATGACTTTGATATTCTTACTTATGTATTAAGTTTCAACCAATATTAACTATTGATGGATTGATTAATTATTTATTGAGAAGAAGAAAAGAAAAATAATAATTGAACTTAGGAACAAAGATAAGCTCAATTATTTATACCACACCGTTAAAAGAGGGGATCTTGAATTTCGCAGCTGTTGTTATTTGTAAACTTAAAAATATCAAAAAATTAATCCGTTGAGCTCAATCAAAAATTCGAATTTCTCCGCCACTGAAGCCCAACTACTTTTTGTTCTATGCAGACTGAGGCTGTACTGTTTTGAAAAGTTCTTTTCTTTCTATTACTCATTTTTCTAAAACATCTCCTCACTTAAACGATTATACGACTAATAAAACTTACAAATACTACAAGAGGAGTACGGTGCGATACCTACTGTAATAGAACTGAGAGGAGACGCCCTATGATACAGCCAACAAAAACAAAATTTAAAATGGGAACTATTTATTTATTCCTAGAGTTGCTCCTAACTTCGACAATTAGTAATGGTCAAATATCAGAGCAATTCTAAGGTTATCTAATTTATCCGATCGACTACCTCGTGGTTATCAGTAAATATAGATAAATAAAATTGAAGGCGAACTACGATAACAGTTACACGCTACTGTTAGTTACACAAAAAAATATGTATTTGGATACTGTGATAATCTCCTCTTTTGTTTTGTATTGCTCAACATTACCCCTCCCTCAGTACTGATAAGAGTTTGTGCAACTCATATATATACAACGTGACGTGTCTCGTTGTTATCTATGAATCTCAAATATATGTATTTACATAACACGTATACACAATATAATATATGGACGTAGATGTCTACGTATAGAGATATATTGATGTATCTAGATATATCTATATAAATTTATTAGTATATAAGTTAATGTATATATAAATTATATGTAACAATTACAAGACACCACAGATTAAATCTCATAGCCAAATACCTCTGGTCGTCTATGATCAAGTAACGGCATGTTTCTTCTAATGGACTCAATAAATTCTAAGTCCAAATCAGCAACACATAACTCATAATAATCTCCGTCCGGATCTACATTCTCTGTTAAGTCATCGCTGTATTTTTTACATTCAGCAATCTTTTCGCCCCATGGATTGATGATGATTGATTTGCCATAACTTACTCTTTTCTTTATTCCAGCTTTGGGAGGATCAGCCAAATCCGCATACGTATCATGCTCACCGCATTGGGCCGCCATTATAACGTAACATTGAGTATCAATGGCTCTTGCTTTACCTAGTTCCTCCCAATGGCTCTCACCAGTTTTGGTAGTGAACGCAGAGGGGTAGGTTATAATATTTGCGCCCAATTTTCTTAGCCTTAACCCTAACTCAGGAAATCTGATGTCATAGCAAATTCCAAAACCAATTTGGAAGTTTCTAAAGGTTTTGTTGTTGACTCTAAATGGTTTTAGAATTGAATTGCCCGGTTCAACTGAGTTTGATTCCTGTAAAATAGGACCATTCTTGATGTTGATGTCAAATAGATGTAATTTCTGATACGTGTGTAAAATTTCACCTTTATTATTGATCCATAGTTGATTATTTCTAACTTTCTTCAATTCTCCTGAGGCGCTTTTGGAATTGGATGGCTCATGAACACCAATTGCAATAAATAATCCTTTATCTTCTTCACTGCTGGAACTACTGTCATAAATTTCCTTTAACTCCTTTTGAATTATCGATAAGAAATTTGAATGGGTCAGGTTTGCTAGATTCATTGAATGCTCTGCATCTCTTGATATATAATCTGATGCTTCTGGCAAAAATAAAACTTTAACATTCTCCTTAATTGCTTTATGGATAAGCTTTTTAATAATTCTTGCATTCAGTCTTAAATTAGATGATGAACATAATTGTCCACATGCAACCCTGATTGTATTGCTAAATGTTGTCATTATAGGTTCGAATAGTGATCTGTTAGAGTATAACCTCATTACTCATCTTACTATTTATAATCGTTCTCTTGAGGAACTGTGGATCCCGTGCGATAATGAAAGAATTATCTTCAGCGAGGGTAGGGATTTACATAACCATTTTTCTCTTATCATTAATAATTTATTTATAAGATATAAATAGATTTATATAAGTATTCATAAATAACTTCCTATAATAAACGTCAGTCTACTACTTCATGAAGGAAATTTAATAATTCGTAACATAAAGTCAAGAAAAATTCCCAAGTTTTAAAAATCCAAGTTAGAACCAAAAAATGCAACGATAATTCACTCAACTATTAAGCTTTATTGACTGGACCAGCAGTATAAATCTCTTCTGATGAGAAAACAGTAGGTTCAAAGTTTTCAAAATCGCTTGAACTAGTTTTTTTGATTTCTTCATTTTGATCAACTAAGATATCATCATTTGAAACTAGGTTTGAGTCAATTATGTTATTAAAATTGATGCATCGTTGCCTTGATGAAAAATATCTTATACTATTGCTATTTGAGTTCCTAATATATTGATTTATTGGCAACCAGCACCTTGAAGCGGTTTTATATGATGAGATATTGAAAAATTTCTGAGTTGACATTATAGAAGAAATTGATTTATTGTATAATTCAAATTTATAAGAAAGTAGTATCAACATAAAGGGGGAATTATTGCCAATTTATATTGGGAGAACAATTTAAACGCTTATTACCCCGGACCCGTATATCGGGACTTTTTTTATTCATGACTCAAATATAAACTCAAATATGAATCATCGGAGCAACGGCTGACATAATAATTATAATTTTCTAATGATACCTTCCTCGGTATAAACGTTTATGCTTCGTGTTATGGCTCATTTCACCTTGTTCTTACACATTTAGGCCGCTACAACCCCACGAGGTTCATGACAATAAGGTAACAGATCGAATGCCTAGAATTTTACTTTTTTACAGAACAGCAAAACAGCAAGGACCGAAATGATTGGACTTTCATATGTTTAAATTGTCTTATATTCAGCTTATACTACTTGATAACCATAATAATGGCTTCATCGGGAAAACGGAAGTTACTATATGCAGTATTTCCTGTTGACCGATTAATTATGTCATGAAATATTTTTGATGGAACGAATCAATTGAAAGCGTTCAAAATATATACCGTTCATCCGCTCAAATGAGACCAAAGAGTATACGTCATTCATATAGTAGTTGATGTGTAGGTGGGTTGATATTGATTAAACACTTGCATAATATTCTGTGTATACCAGTTGAGGACTAGCGATTAATGAGGATACCCAAGATTGAAGTTATACTATCCAGCCTTGTGTCTTGGTACCAGTATTGACTACATTCCGCCTTACGCGTTCAATGCATTATATTTTTTAATGATTAGCATTAGTCATTTTACCGCCACTTCAAATATAAGCATAATTGTAATGCAAGAAAATTGAGAATTTCAGTGTTCCCTAGTACTAAACTTCCAGGAAGCGAAAGTTCTTCAATTTTCTTTCAGTTACGTCACAATAAAGTATTAGCAGATAATATATGGATAAATAAATATATAAATATAGGGATCATACATAAGAGGCGGTCTAGCTTTCTGGAACTTTCTATTAAGCTACTATTAGTGTCTTATTGTCATACAAAGTATCCCCGTATGGCCGATAATCTAACTACTAGGAAGATATTGTAGAGATTGATTCAATTAACACGTGCTCATAACATAATCTGGGGAAGATGTGAGTAAATCAAAATCTCCCGACTGAACATTCAATAAGCTTTTATCCTTAAATTTAATCAACTTGTACTAAAATATCAATATACTTGTAAATATGGGTACATGTTGGGAGCTAACTAAAGTTTTGCGAGATATAATATATAAATATGCATCCTATCCCCAAACGTCGGTATCGTTGAGGCAGATGGTTCAATTTGGACCAAATCCAAGCCCAGGGTCAATTTTCCTTGCATCTCAGTTCATAGTCGAAGAGCTACCAATCAGACTAGCATTAAAAGTCAAAGATTTAGATAATGCTCCGTTGGGCTTAGATAAGATGCCATCGACTATCAAAGTTAAGAACTGGTATGCACAGTCGTTTCAAGAGTTGACAGAGTTGCCGAAACCTCAAGTTTCAGAAAAATTACGAAGTTTATTGTTTTCAAGTAATGGGAATTGTGAAAATCGAACTTTGAATGGCTCGGCAACACGGGAGGTTAACTCAATTATTGAGGAGACAAAGAACCCAGCCAACGGGGAGTCTGTGAATCCGGCAATTAATAATGTGTTCAGCGACGATGGAATAGTTGTGCATCATCCTCATTTGTATCAACCGGGTTCATCAGTATCAATAAATGAGTCACCTACATTTGGTAAATCATATTATACCCCTTGTCCTATCAACATAGTTTGGCCAAAGGAAGTTTATGATTACAATAAGTTGGTATTTGAAGCTTTATCGAAAATTAAGAAAAGACATGATGCTACAGTTGCTACAATGGCTCAGGGTGTTCAGGAGTGGAAAAATGAACATAAAAGAGTGTATGTCAATTCACAAATTCAAACATTTTTAGACAGATTTTATATGTCTAGGATTGGCATCAGAATGTTAATCGGCCAGCATATTGCATTAAATATGGCTCAAGCTTCTCCAACAAAGCAAAGAATTTCCTCATTTTTGAACGGTTCAAAAATTTCCCCTACGCCAAAGAAATCAAATTATGTCGGTGTTATTTGTACTGATTGTAATGTGAGTGAAATTGCTGAAGATGCGATTGAAACTGCTAAATATATCTGTGAAGAATACTACGGCTTATTTGAGGCCCCAGAGATCCAATTGATTGCCCCTAAAAATGATATTAATTTTATGTATGTTCCTGGTCACTTAATTCATATGTTATTCGAAACATTGAAGAATTCATTAAGAGCAACGATTGAGTTCCATACTCCTAAATTGAAGGCCAAAATGATGGAAGAGGATCCAGGTCTAAAAAGTGAAGACATTGATATAAATGATTTGAAATTCCCTCCAATTAAAGTTATTATATCCGAAGGTTATGAGGATATCGCCATTAAAATCAGTGATGAAGGTGGTGGAATTGCAAGAAGTGAAGTACCATTGATTTGGACCTATTTGTATACTACCGTTAGTAAGGCTCCTGTATTAGAACCAGAGTATAATCAAAGTTCATTTAAGGCACCGATGGCTGGTTTTGGTTACGGTTTACCCATTTCAAGATTATACGCTCAGTATTTTGGGGGCGATTTGAAGTTAATTTCAATGGAAGGTTACGGTACTGACGTATACTTACATTTGAATCGATTAAGTAGTTCATCCGAGCCACTTCCTTGAGTACAAGTAGTTGATGTCCTAGTTTACCATTTATTTATTAGATTATTCGTACTACCTACATCCTATAGCAAACATTGAAAATGAAAAAATGAAAAAAATGAAAAAAATGCTCTGTTTTGCTCGAACCGAGGATCGATTAATCTTATATTGTTGGTTGATTTTGTAGATTATATTACTTATTTATACTTACACACTTAGAAATTTATTGATATAACTAAAAAAGCTTAAGTATATACTATTAATGATACATTATATAAGTCAAGCTTGAAATATATGTCTTACGAGTATAGGTATGTCTTCAACGAATTCACTTTATAAATCAATGAATCTTCTCACGTGCGATATGACTCCAAAATTATTCGCACAGAGGTGTGCTCCCCAAAAGAAGTGTTGAACTAGAAGCAATACTATAAAACTACTTAGTCTTTCACATTAATCTATTATTTATCGAAAATGTCGGTCCCTAGAACTAAACCTTGGGAAGTATCGACTGGTACATCATCTGCAGCGGCTTCAGGAGGCGACGCGGCTTTACCGAACCCAATAAGTAATAATAACAATATGTCGGCTTCATCTACAACAGCGAATACCACAACCAATAATTCTAACACAGCTATACCTGATAGACCTAGTTCATTAACTTCAGACTTTACATCTATTTCAAATGCATCACCATATGCCACATCTACCGGTTATGGGTCGACTTACGGAACTGGCTATGGATCAAGATATGGGGGATATGGTTCGTCAATGTATGGGGGTGGTTTAGGATCATCTATGTATGGGGGTGGTTTAGGATCATCTATGTATGGAGGAGGATACGGGTCAAGCATGTATGGCATGGGTGGGTATGGCTCCAGTATGTATGGTATGGGTGGATATGGCTCCAATATGTATGGACAACCTGGAGGTATGGCAGGTGGGTTAGCTGAAGGAACGCAGGCTACTTTTCAACTTATTGAGTCAATTATTGGAGCAGTGGGTGGATTTGCTCAAATGCTAGAAGCTACATATATGGCTACTCATTCATCATTTTTTACTATGGTGTCGTTAGCCGAGCAATTTGGTAATTTGAAAAATGCATTAGGTTCATTATTAGGAATATTTGCGTTAATTAAATTTGTTAAAAAAATATTATATAAAATAACTGGTCAATCTTATAATTATGGTATAAGTTTAAAAGAATTCTCTAAATTTGAAAAAAATCAAAAAAAATTAGAAGATAATTTAAGAAAACAACAAACTGGATCCAAGAGAAGAATTTCCTTTAAACCCTTATTATTATTTTTAGCTGCATCTATTGGTTTCCCATATTTGTTAAGTAAAGCCATTCAAAAAATTAATGAGCAACAGCAACGTAGACAACAAATGTTAGGTGGGCAACCTTCAAATAATGGGGTTATTGATCCATCTAATTTACAATTTGCAAAAGCTCTATATGAATTCAATCCAGAAAATCCAAATATAGAAATTGAATTAAAACCAAATGAATTAGTTGCAATTTTATCAAAATTGGATCCTCTTGGCAATGAAAGTAAATGGTGGAAGGTTAGATCAAGGCTGGGTAAAATTGGTTACGTTCCTCTGAATTATTTAAGTGTGATTGAGAGAAAGGCTCCACCAAAACAAGTTGAACCTCCACAACAATCTCAAATGCAATCTCAAGCCGATCCAAAACTAGTCGACCACCAAAAACAATTTAATGATAAATCAGGGTTTACATTTGATGAATTTCAAAAGTTTCAAAGCTGAAATTAACGACTAATTTTATTGTCAATTTGCATATTTGGGTATTAATATATAATATTTTACATAGTAACTCTATGGTTTTCTACAGCCTTTTAGTTCTTATTTAATTTATAGTTCTTGTGATATTTTTTTATAGTATTAAAAGTTACATACTATCATTTCTAAAATATAATGCCTTATGAAGAATGCTCTGCTCATTCAGCAAACTCCATTGCAAAATTTGGATCGAAAATTGTGGTTAAAAGCCGTCCTCAGGACGATTCTGTTCACTTTCTACCTTGCTACCCTTATCTTGTAAATCTTTATAGCCTTTAATATTATCATTAACACGTTTTTTAGCTACGTCCTCACGACTAGTTGGTATTGTCCTCTCAGCTTTTCTAGCAGCATCAGCAAAAGCTTCTCCTGTTTTATCTTTTGCTGTTTTAGCTGCGTCAGATAAATGAGTATGCTTTGGTACGATGTGTTCAGCCTTTTCTATACCTTCAGCGGCAACTTCTCCAATCTTTTTATTTGCTTTCAGTAAAACTTTTTTAGCGCTATCAATTACTGAATAATTAGTTCTCAAACTAGTTGAAAGTAATGACCTTTGATAATTAATTGAAGATCTTAAAATTGTCGATTGTTGTAAAGTTAATTGACGAATCATCTTCTAAAGTTGTAGGATAAATAAGCTATATCTCTTTAATTATTGAATAAATTTATAGTTATATCGGTGTATATATATTAAGTGAAGTAAAATTTGCATGCGTTCATGACAGCAATCAACGATTGCGGCAAATCAATGCAAATCATTCACACAAATAATATATAGTAGTTTAATCTTAATTTGCTATTTATCCCATTCTTAAAACCTTCTTGTATGCTCTCATCAATTATTGGGGTTCATACTAAATGACTAATCATCCTTTTTTGTTTTTGTTCATCACTTCTTTATACCAAACTATTCTACATAACAATATCAATTCATTTTTTATGCGCCACATATTTGTTTTTCTTTTATATAGTATTAAATCTGAAACCTTCTATATGGAGTAAGAATCCTCTTACTCCATCTTTCCTTCCGATTTCCGATAGGATTCAAGAAGCTTGTTACTTTAGGCTACGTTGAAATGTATTTGATTTTAACGTAATTTTCCAAAAATAGAAAATTTACCGGTGATCAGTTGCAGCAATCAAGAAAATATATGTATTACACAATGTCAAATCGGCTGTTGAAGTGTAATTGTAGTTTAATTGAATACGAGTTCCTGCCATTAATTTAATAAACTAAAAGTATTAATACAAGTAGCATATAGAATGAACCCGATTGTTATGTCTTTGGTAAATTTTAATAATCATTTATTAAATCTATCGAGCTTAACAAGGATAAGTCAATGTTTAGCGAATACTATTCAATACTACTACAAAATTGTCTAAGAAATTGGTAAACGTTTATATAGAATTATCACTCAAAAAATGTTTCAGGTATTAATTATTCTTCGGTCGATGGTCTGGAATATGGATGAGTTCTTCCACCTGATGGATTGGTTCTTCTGGACCTTTCAGGACCACCTCGTCCGCTTCCCAGTAAATTTAGTGAACTGCTCGAATTATTGCTTTGTGTATCTTGACTAAGATTTTGATTTGCATCTGGATCATTATCTTGTAATGCACCTCTTGGTTCTCTATTTAAACGGTTTAATATGCTGAACGGTGAAATGGTATCTCTTGAGAGCGGCCGATTACTATCTCTGTTGTTATTAGAGGCATCGCCCTCTGTATTAGTATTATCTGATCTTCTTGTTTCTCTTCTTAAGTCTCTTACTCTACTTCTGTATGGAAATGGGAATGGGTGCACAGACGTTTCAGGGAACGGAAATCGTCTTGGAAGAACTAGGTTTGGCTCTCTAGCATTTACCCGTATAGAATTATCATCATTGTATGGTGTCGCCCAATTTTGATGCATGAATGAGTCTGTTAATGGTGTTATCACTGGATTAAACGGCCTTCTAAATGGACTAAATACGTCTGTGGAATGATTTGCTATATGATCAACCACAGCATCTTGATCGACATTAAAATTATAAAAACTATTATTACGAATCTCATTCATTTTGACCTCTTTAGGATCAGTTTCCTTTGAAGCTTCGACCTCTTTACGACATAATGGACAGCTTACATTGCTCTTTAACCACTCAATAATACATGACCTTCCAAAAATGTGACCGCAGTTGGGCATCTTCGTCGGCACATGTCCTTCACTCTTCATTTTATCCAGCTTTTCTTGTTTAGCTTTCTCTTCATCCACATAGCCCGGCAAAAGCTGTTCGAGCGTTGTTTCTTCCAAAGTAGACAAATTCCTAATTGGAAATCTTGAATAATGCATGGTGCCTTCATCAACCGGTAAAAAGAGTGAAGGATCATTAAATTGATTGCTTTGCTCCAAAGATTGGATATTACTGATGCCATATGTAATCTTTAGCTTATCTATCAAAGCAGAATTTGTAGAAAGTAATAATTTATAATCTGATTCATTTTTTTGACTATCCTGTTCGTATCTGATATTTGGTCCCTTACTACTTCTTGTTTTCGGTGACTCGTAAGGATCAAAGCATATTGGACAATCTTTATCTTCGAGCTTGGATAGATCAACTTCAGTGAGGTTTTCAATGGCTTCATCTGACGCCACTTTTCTCTTTGATTTGAATCCACTAGCTGTTAACGCTCTATCAAGCACTTCTCTGAGCCAAACAGGTAAATCAGTATTGCCGTTATTAGCTGAATCAATATCAACGTCAATTATGGTTGTTCCCATAAAGTTAGAAGGTCTATCTGGTGAATCCATAACTATATTTTAAGCAAATACTGCTTTGTATTGTAGAAAGAAGTATAAAATATAATTAGTAATAGATAATCACACAATTTGTACAAAATCTGAGGTTTCGATTTGCGCGCGAAGTGCTCTCTAAATGCTCCAACTAAATGAACTTAGACTCAATCACTCTACAGTTGACTGATACAGATTGATACAATTCAATTAATAAGCTTTCAGGCTAAACTAAGTCATATTCTAATATTATTATGCTTCCTGAAAAATGTAGAATTGCACTATAAACAAAATTATATATCTGCTAACAGTATAACTTTTATATAGCCATTAAATCGTAATTACAAATACTGCGCTCTTAAATTTATAACCATTGATTGCTTATCTGGTGGCAAGGAACTAATTTGATCAGCTGGCAACGATAGCACTTGCGCGACTAAATCAGCTTGTTCGGAGGCCATTACAGCTAACTTAGCCTGAGTAGCGGGTGGTAAATGTGGCCATTTGGTAGGTGGTTGATGCTGCTGCTGCAATGGCTGACCATAATGATTTGCAGCGGGAGGTTGAGCCTGGGGAACTGGTGTACTAGAAGCCGATTTCATTGACTCATTGATCACATCACCATCTATAAATCCCATCAATAATAGAGCTTGAGCCGCAGCAGTAGCCAAATGAGGCGACAACTGAAAGACATCCACCGCTCTACTTGAATTAGGACCGTTCAAAATATTCTTTAAATTAGCTATTAATTCAACTAGTTGTGCTGGAGGTATCTGACTCAAAGTCTCATTAATTTTATCTGGTACTGCAAATGGAAGAGTTGGTGGTTGTGGCAAAATTTTAGTTGCTGTAGTTAGCTTAGTTCCCATTTGCGGACCGGTGGCTCCAGTTTGGCCATAAGACATAGGTATTTGAGGCTGAATGGGAACGGTTTGAAACGGGCTTGCGCTCGGCGACTGATTGAAAGTACTCGGTGGAATTGGAGGACCATTATATATCATCTCTTGAGGCAATTGCACGTAATTAGGTAAACTATTTCTATCTAACATCAAAACTGGTTTATTTTCTGATGGAGCATTTGACCTTAAACCTTCTTTTGACAATTCGATTCTCAACTTTTTAAATTGCCCATTTGCGTTAGGATTCAATAATTTGACCTGATCTAACAAACGTAAAGCTTTTTGAGCTTCTTCAGAATTCTGATATTCAATAAAACAAAATCCTTTGTTTTTACCAGCATAATCAAACCCTAACCTAACATCTACAATTTTACCAGAACCACACACTACTGATTTGATGGTCTGTTCATCCCAGTCATAAGGAAGTTGACCCACATATAGGACTGTAGACGCTGCTAAGGAAGACTTTCTTGCCATTTTGAGGACTGGCTACAGATAATGTATATGAAAAATACTTGGTTAGTTGTCTAATAGGTCAATAGGTAAAACTTTGGTCTTCTAAAGTCTTAAAACTATATAGTATTATCGAGAAATTATCGAGATCATAAAGTCGTGCAATATTCGATAATGGAAACAAATTTAAAAAAATATTTTCCGATACCGGGAGTCGAACCCGGGTCTGCTCGGTGAAAGCGAACCGTGCTAGCCGTTACACTATATCGGATGACTTGTTATTTAAGTAATAATGCTAATTTAAGTCATATACAAATATTACAGGTGACTTTAATAGTTGTTCTTGAATATATTGAGATACTAACGTATTACAATTCTTTCTGCTTTAAGTTAAAGACTACTTTAAACAATTTGAAAGCATTCTCATGTAGCTTTGAGTAAAAGCTTGTTGAAAGCAAGCTCTATCTTAAAATTTCAGAAGTAATTTTATAGTAGCTCACTGACTAAACAGGTTTTATTAATTTAGAATCAATTTATGAAGGTTAAACTAATGGCAAAGTATGTCGAATGCGGGTAATAAAAAAAGATGGTTTATAAGTCAATAGCACAGTAATCTCGCACTTAGAGTTAACGTCTGTGAATAGAACTTTACAAGTTTGCTTTCTTAGATATATACCAGATGACATTAGCAGGCTTTAACAGATTGTCCACTTCGTTTTTGAACTAGATATTCACTTTTTATTTTTAACTAACTTAAATGTCGGACAACTATTTCATCGGGACGAAAAACTAGCCGTATTAGTTCTAATTGAAAATAGTTACAGAGCTAGTGGAAACTACTACAAACTGTTAAAATATTGACTATGCCAAACAAAATAATGCTTAATCGCCATTTTAAAGGTTCAATAATTTTAGTAGAAAAGATTCATGAATGCTCTCTATTTCAAAGCTCAATAATCGTGGAAATCTGGTGAGATATTCGGTTGCAAATACTCGCGTCCTTCTGTTCAAACGATTTTCAACTACGGAAAACCAAGTATTGCCACAAAAATACATATTAAACGCTATACTAAACGCTCTACTAAAATACTAAAAAGTCATTCTATTCCTTAAATAATGTCCTTCAAGTGCAGTTACAACATTGCTTTAACTTTATATTTCTAAGTATATGTATAGCAAATGCCATGAAGTGGAAATGCCATGAAGTGGAGATTGGTCACGTGTAAACAGTTTAATCTCTGGTTCTCCTAAGGATCCTTGGAATACCGAAGCTCCCGCTTTTGCTTTTGTCTATTCTATGATCCTGGTCACAAGATAAAAGATCAGCTAACCTGAATATTAATAATGACATTGTATATGAAGGATAATTAAAATACTGTTCTAAATGGTGTGACAATTTCTAAATGGTCGAATGTGCAGAGCAATGACCGGAAAATGTCCTCTAAAGCGTCGTGTAGTCACACGTATGAATAGAAAACAATCTCGGTCAAATAGCCAAATCCGAGCATTCATTTCTTTCCGGTCACATCAAATTAAGTTGTGCTGATAGCTATTAAAGTTCTCGATTCTATGATTATCTGAGGAGATCGATAGAGGTAGGATCACACATTATATATTTAGGTGAACAACATTTCCTTCCTTTTGTAAGGTTTTTATAGTCTTACATGATAAAAAATGACATCGAAAACAGCTTTAGTTGTAGTAGACTTGCAAGAGGATTTTTTACCTTCTGAAGGTTCATTAGCAGTACCCGATGGTAGATCAATAATTCCATTGATTAACAGTTTATTAGACACTAAAAAATATGACTGGTCAGCAATAATTGCTACTCAAGATTGGCATCCTAAAGACCATTGTTCATTTGCATCTCAACATAAAGTTTCTCCATTTTCCGAATTAGAATTTGAACATCCATTAGGAGACAAAGATGAATCGACTGGCAAAGTTAAAACTCTTAGGCAGATAGTTTGGCCGGATCATTGTATCCAGAACTCTTTTGGTTCATCAATTGATCCACTGTTTTTAGGTAAATTCAATCTGGTCGATCCTAAGATACCTACGGCGGTGGTAAGAAAAGGCTATTTACAGGACCGGGAATATTATTCATGTTTTAAAGATTGCTGGAAATTACATAAAACTGAGATAGAAGACTTCTTGGTTAAGAATGACATAACCGATGTTGTTTTTGTGGGGTTGGCTTATGATTTTTGCGTTTTAAACTCTGCAATTGACTGTCTGGCTGCTGGTTTTAAGACATCTGTTATTAAAGATTGTTGTAAGAGTGTTTATCCTGATAAAATCCCAGAAACTGAAGAACGCTATAAGGCTGCTGGAGTTAAAATTATTTCATACGATGATGGTAAATTTTTCGATAAACTCAAATAGTTAATTTTTAATACCCAATTTAGCTTTTAGTTCTTCCCTCTTCTTATGAACGATCCATTTTGAAATTTGATCATTGGTAGGTACTGTGGTTTCGAAATCAGCAATAGGATTATTTGAGCTAGTTTCATTTTTTGCATCTCTATACATTTTCGATAACTCTCTATTTCTCTCTTGCTCGAATTCAATTAAATTGTCATCTAAATCACTCACCAGATTATAATTTTGATTTATATCATCAAGTGGTTCAATTACTTCATCACCTACAATTTCGTTAATTTGATTAATGATATCTCTTTCTTTTGTATTAATCGTACTATTGGCATTGCTAGTTTCATCGTAAAATCCGTAATATGATGTTTTAATTCGTTCTACCCTCTCCTTGAATTTTTTTTGTTCTTCTTGCTCTTTGTCTTGTCTGGACTTTCTACTAGATTTTTGTCTCTGTTGTGCAATTAATATTTCTTTAACATCCAGTAACTCCTTAGCTCTACCAAAATATCTATATCCTTTAAGTTTTACACCTGCTGAGTCAATATCTATTTTGCCAATTTTGTTAAAATCCTTATTGAAAGTAATGTAATCATTCCCACCTAAATCCCTAATGTGATACTCCCATGCTCTTTTCTCATTAAACAATTTATTCAACGAATCATTTAAGTCTCTTATTTGGTATTCATTTAAAGCAGGGTCTTGAATCCTAGTCAATTTATTAGAAATCTCTCCAATAACGGTTGATCTCCATTTTTCGGCCTGTGGTAATGATTCAACTGATTGCACATATTTTGGTCTTAAACTTGGATTGGTTTCTAATACACCAGCTTCTTTATTTTTATAGCTTTGAAATCTATTTAATGCAGATTGGGCTTTCTCTATGTTTCTTGACATTTTAAAAAGTTGTAATGGTTCTTATGGCTTGGGACATATATTGAAGACGGTGCCTTTTAAATTTGATGAGCATCCAAAAAAATTAACTTGTTCTAACTACAATGGAAGGGCATGAACTATGCAAATTATTAAATTTTATTATGGCGTTTCTATATATAATGTACAAAGTAGACTATTAAGTAATATATACATATCTCTACATACCCCGGAAAGCGTTTTTAGAAGCTCTTCTACGACCTTCAAATCTCTGTTTAGTTCTCCCATTATTCTTAGATTTTTCTGGATCATCATCTTCATCAGATCTGAATTTAACTTGTTTCTTTTCCAGTTTTTTAGGAACAAATGTTAATTCAGCTTCACCTCTTGCATGATGATGTAATCTTGAGTCATTTCCATTTTTCAGTTCTTTAGTAATTTTGTTAACCTTTTTGACTTGTGATCCAAATGATTCAACAGCTTTTTGTTTTGGAATATCCTCAGCCATGACTTTCATCTTATTCATAAATCTGCTTGCTTCTTCTTCAGCCTGCTTTTTACGGCGTAATTTTTCCATTTCTTTCTGAACTTTTTGCTTATTCAAGAGTTTGATTTCTTCATCTTCGGACTCATCTTCAGATTCTTCATCAGACTCGTCATCAGAACCAGAGCTGTTGCCAGATCCTCTTTCTGCATGCATTCTCTCTTCATCAGATTCTTCGGCAGCAGTTAAGGCACGAGATTTATTATTACCAATAATATCTTTACTTGATTTAACAGGGTTAAGTTGTTTATACTCATGAGATTGTTCATCAATAGCAAAATCTGGGTTTTCAAACATTTCTTTGAAACGGTCATCGTTAATAACAGTTTCTGCACCAGCTGAACCTTGTCTGTCTTGTAATTTCGTGGCCAATTCTTTGTTAACTTTGATTCTAGTGTTGTTAACAGCACCAGTTGTTCTGATTCTTGACTCTCTTTCTTTTTCAATTCTCTTTCTGATTTCTCTTTCTCTTTGATCTCTATATGAATTAGGATTAGTAATTAAATTGACCTTATCGTATAGTTCAGTATCGATAAAGAAACCATGCATATATGAACGTAACACTTTAGAACCTATTAGGTGTGCTAAATTCATTTTGGCAACTTCATCTCTAGTTATGAATCTATAGTTGGAATAGACAGTATCTGATGGTTTTTCTTCTAATTCCTCAGTAACATTATCTAAGAATGAACACCATTTTGGTGCAGGACCAATATTAGGAATGTAATATGTATGCATTGGTATACCCTCATTTGCGATAAAAAACATGCCCGAATTCCTAATATATTCAACATCATTAATATCGACACTTGGTTCCATAGAAGCAAAAGGCTTACCGTCATTTCGATCCCAAATTTTAGCAATTCTTTTATCAGAAGTTAAAATCTTATTTGAATCCGATTTATTTTCATCTAACCATATAATTTTTTTAATCTCAAATCCATAGCCTTGATCTTTAATAATTGATGGATTTGAAGCTCTTAAATCATAAATTAGTGACTTACCACTTGATGTACCGCATGCAAAATTCAAACCGTCATTTCTAAAAGAAGTAGCGGTTACTTGTGTTGATTCATTTAATTGGTCAGCAACATATAATTTAGCAGCTCTTTGTCTACTTCTTGGATCCCAGAATTCAACAGTACCATCCTCCAAACCAGCCGTTATCAAACCATGAACCGGATTTACATCAACTGAATTAACACCTTCATTGGTGTTTAAGATGTAAGGATTTAAGAAACGACCTTGGTCTAAATTTAATCTATACAATTCATTGCCGGATGCACCTACTATAAGATCACAGTTGATAGGATTGTAAACCATACTCCTACCAAATTTAGGAATCCTTGTTCTGTAATGAATACCCCCCTTTGTTTGAAACTCAATAGACCTATCGTTTTGCAAATGGACCGATTTAGTCCAATCGTTTGATAAAATTATGAAATCCACATTTTCACAGTCGGTATGTCTATCAAATTTTAATGATAAATTAGCGAAGTCGTACACATGTATTTGTGGCTTATAGGTACCGGTGGCCATAGCAAACTGCCCATCTGGTGTCACTTTGATTTTATTCGATGCTTCACTAAATTCAAAATCCTGAATAAGTTCAATTCGATTCTGATATTCTATATCATTCTTTAATGCTCTCTTTCTTTTCTTCGCAATCCAATCTGGTAATGAACGTGAAACATTGGTACCAGAAACCTGGTAAACAGATATATTCCCAGCTGAAGTCGATTTCAATACCATTTTGTTTGTATGAATGTCTTTTATGGAACTTCAATGAAAGACATATTCAAGGTTCACACTTAAGTGATGAGGTCCAAAAAAAATTACAAATTGAAAAAATAAATAATCACGTGCAGATAAAAGAAAGTAGAATATACTTAAACCAGTTTTATATATTATAAAACTATATGAACACAACATATACCTCAAATAATATTATATCTTACCGAATTGATCGACATGAACACTTTGTTGTCTTGCTGAGTTGGTAACATAATTTGGTCTAATTGGAGTGGACATATTGTTAGCTAAATCTTGATCATTATACAGAATTGCTGTTGAGGTTGGTTCCATTTCAGGAATGGAACTTCCAATTGCATTAAAAGATTTAGGACTTAACTCACGATTTAAGTACAAAAATTTATATTCATCAATTGGAAGCTCTATGCGTGAGCCAGATAAAAGAGTTTCATCATGAATGAGTTCTTTGAAAATTTCAAATTTGGTCTCACCTTTGTTGAAGGTGGCCACAAAAAACTCTAAACCACTCTTGACTAGTGAATTTTCAAGGATATTAAGGTCTTCATTAATCAAATAGTTATATAATTTTTCAAAAACTGAAACGTATCTGATATCAGAATAACAAATATCATTAGTGAAATTAACTAAGCTAATCCAAATTAAGGAATTGTTTATAGTCATCAAGTTTATGTTGACTAACTCATAGAAAATCTTATAAATCAAGCTATTAATAATCCTAAAATTCAAATTACCATTATCATGAAACTTTTCAATAAAAGCTAAAGTCGAAAATAATGAAGACATGATTAAATCAACAGTTTTGAATACTAATTTTTGATATATTTGATTTGATGCAAAAGTACTCATAAATTGAAAAGCACTTAGTTCATCCTTGAAACATTTTAGCAATATGTTCAAGTTCAATATTAAGCTTTCAAGCAATTTATTGAAATTTCCTTTATTGTTTGTTAGTTGATGGTCAATTTCAAAAACATCTTTATCACACAGTTTGTCGAAGAAAGAATTTGACTTTGGTAATGGTTGCAAGAATAGTTGATTGAAATTAACCAAAATTAATTGTGGAATATCGACATTATCGAAAATATTTAATAAATTTAATGAAATGATAAAATTTAGATTTAATGAAACTGTTGTAATTGATAATTTTGACTTGAGAGAATTAAAATAGGAGTATAGCTCCAACTTGTTATTTATCAATCCATTAATTTGCTTTAATGACAACAATAGATAGTTCAGCAAATTATAAGACGCTAAATAATTTAAATTGGTACTTTGATCTAAAAGTTCTAAAATAAATGTAATCGAATTCGATACTTGCTCTGAAGTAACTGTTTCAAAGAAAGTAAATTTTAGCAAATTTTTGTTTCTGATTTTATCTTTGAAGATTTCTTTTTTACTAAGTAATAAGCCAGGATATTGCACAATTAAGGTATCTGTCACAATAGTAAAGATCTTAGATATACATTTTTTATTTAATACTGAAAACCCATCACTTGTAGAATGTTCCAATGCATCTAACTTAATTAATAAATCTTTCTTGTTAGCTATAAGCAAAGAAATTAATTCTATATTATTATCATTATCCATAGACTCGATTACTTTAGTTAAAACTTCAAAGAGACGGGAATTTTGATCTTTAATGACATCATCCTTAATATTTAAACAATCATTTAATTCCATAACTAAATAATAGAATTTTAAAAAATTCTCCTGTAAAAAATATAGAAATCCTAATGAAGATTCGTGTAATATTTTCTTGATTGAGGCATTTTCTAAACCTTCTTGCTGAAATATAAATTTCTTAGAGTTCCAGAATGAAAATATGCCCGTTTGTGGTTTATCTGAACTTAGATCTAAGAACGACTTAGTGAAACTATTAAAACCAGATTCTTTATTACCATCAAATGTGAAAAACTCCATTAAACTATTAAATAAATAAGGTTTAGCTAAATGCTGCCAAATCAAAGAAGTAAATATTTCAATTAGTTCAGTACATTCATCAGTTAATTCTTGCTTCATAACAAAGGAAATTAGTTTAACCAAAGGATCAATTAAATTGATTTCATGCGCTTGCAAGTCACCCCAACCGTCCATCTCAGTATCCTTGCTTAAAATGTTTAACAAACTCTTGTATAACCTCTTAAATAATCTTAGCTTATTATGGATAGCATTATTATCATATATATCTTCTGCCGTTGACAATTTATGTAACTGATTGCTCAAGTTAATTATCGATAACTTCATTATCTCTGATTTTTTTGGCTGGTTTTTTGATTGTTTACAGCCAACATCTTCCCCATTTGAGATCATTTCATGATCTTCCCTGTTAAAGAATGATGGATGCTCTGAACCGCTAATTGACATTCTGCGCTTGAATACAAGGGCACGAGTATAAAAGTGGTATCTATCAAACTAATAAGAATGTGAATGTAAAATCAATTAAATTTAGAGAGATGTTGTCACTTATAAAGAACATAAGTTTTACCACACAAGCTATATATGCTGCTCCTTACCACAGCGAAATGAACCTGTAACAAATTTTCTCAAACAGCAATTTGTTGCAAAAGTCGATTTTTGCAGGGGTTCAGAACACAAAACAACTTAAACAGTACCAAGCTACTACTATAATCCCCACTATAAGCCCCATATAGTTATAAATAAGAGTTTCAATTACAACTAGACCTCCTTGTACCTGTTCTTCGGAGTTCATTACACGCCTCCATAAAAAACATTATATAGGTATTGGGATGCGGGTTGACGTACTTGGACAAATATTAGAAGTTCTCAGTTATTTGATAGCAAAGTTAACTATGAAGTTATTATTGACGATAATATTTAGGATCTAATTGGAGTTCCGGTATCTAGTTGGAGTTCCGCTTTAAAAAATAAAATAGCATGATTGCGCTAACCAGAGGTATGAATAATAAAGATTGACAATTGCAATTTTTAAGTGAGGGGAGATGTTGCTCAAATGATCTATTCTTACTGGCAGTACATTTACTAAAATATCTCATTGTTAAAACGGTTTACGTAAATAGATTGCTTAAATAATAGTTATTATCGAATGAGTTGGTGCACTTCGCTATAACCAACCCATATTGTTATTATCCTCAATCACTGTTACGAAACCTAATATGTAACAAAGATAAGACGTGATTCATACGCATAACAGTGTACTATACGCTTTTTAACCGTAACAGAGAGATTATTGAAGCTCGGCTTGTAGTTCTCCACATTTGTCGTTCAAATTTGTCAAACTTTCAAATCATTGATTATTACGGTTACTGTAAATTGAATTGTTTTATATATGTATATATATGAATTTAAGAATTTAGTTAAAGTATGGCGTACATGTAAAACTTTACCTCGTTAACTTTTATGCATCTCTCTTCATATCGCTCATCCCCACTCTCATCTGATGAGTGCACTGATTTGTTATGTGATACGAGAAAAACGAAGAGGCAAATTTCCAGAATTGCTACTTACAGAGCACTAAGAAAGGTTTCCCGGAGAAACCATGTTTATATCCGTATATTTCTAGACTCTGAGCAAAAGTAATAAAAAGTATCCAAGAAAAAGTGAGTGTAAGATTGGTTCTGGAAACGAACCGCCGGCCTTATACATGTTGACTATATTCGAGTCCGAGACCCTTAATGCAATTGCAGGCATAACTTTGGGGTTAAGGGCGCAGTACCTTTGCAATTTTCTGACTCGTGGTACTCGTGGTATCTTCAGAGTGGTTCGTGAGGCCAGCTTCATAATACTTTGGGGTACATAAGTAAACATATGATAGGTTTAAACGACTACGATAAAAATATTCACTTTATATCAAGATTAGTAATTTCAGGGTTCAAGAGAGACTGTTATCAAGTCTAGGATATCCAATATATATATATTGTCCTCTTTCCCTTAGAAACATTTGAAATATTGCTTTAGTTCTTTCTTTATTTTGTGATTTGCTATCTTAAATCTGCAATGCTAAATTTTAATTATACCCTTGAACATGCCAGGAGCCACCCTGAAAGAAAGACGGTTTCACTGTCAAATAAACTTTTTGAATATCATATGAATTCTCATATTTATCTGCGAAGAAGTTCTCATCACAAACGATCTGATTCAATTGATTTTGATAATCTGCAACAATTAAAGAAAAATTCTATGGGAGAAGACTCTGATTTCAGTTTATACAGAGGAAACTCTAACGTCACTCTACCGGATTCTCCAATATCGACTGCTAGACCAAGTTTTGCCAGCTTTCATTCAGAACCAATTATAGACTTAGATGAGGTTACCAAAGACGCATACAGGTTCAAAAGAAAATTGAGCCAATCGTCGTTTAACAACTGCTCTAATACAAGGGCTCCTCAAATGACAAAAGCTAGTTTAAAGGAGGAATCCAAATTCGATGCTCCTTCCACTTTTAACTACTCACATTCAGTTCCCACAACTTATAGGAATAGCAGTACAGTAAGAAACCAGGAGAATTGTACACATACACCCCGTAGCTATATACGGAAGAGTGGAAGTGATATTTTAATAACTGATGGCACCTGCAATTCAGATGATGAACATATCAAAAGATCTTTGTCTCAGTCGGACACACATCAAAAAGGTCCAGATTTTGATTTGAAGGAGTTTTTAAAAGAACATATTTGGAGGCAACATCCTAAAGAAAGTGAGAGACAGGAAATTAATGAAAATTCCGATGATAAATCATCGAATGGTAGTAAAAGAGAGTCAATATCTTCAGAAGTAGCAACACTTCCGGAAAGTTCTGAAGAACTTATCAACAAATATCAACCAAATAGATGTCAATGTATAGATAGTTACAGCAGAAAAAAGAAATTAATAGCAAGGACAGTAAATAAATTAAGAAGTAACTTTAGAAATCTTGGAGACTCTAAATCTTGGAGACATTAATTATAATTTTTTTTGTTTGGATATTAGAAACATTACAGTAATAATTAGGTAATTATAAATGTTTACACTTAATAAAAAAAAATAGTAGAAACTAATAACGCTTGTATCTATATAGAAAATATATGTGTTTATTACCCTTGTACATTTAGTTCAATTGTGATTCTAAATTCACCAATTGATTCCAAACAGCCGATTTTGCGGTACCACCCACAGCAGTTCTTCTTTCAACACTAACTTCAAAGTCAAAGACACCCTTAACATCATCTCCAAATCTTTCGTCTATTTTTTTGAACTGTTCTAAGTTCAATTGATCAATACCTGATAATTTTAATTCCTCTGCCATTCTAACACATTCTCCTGAAATGTGATGAGTTTCTCTGAATGGAACCCCTTTTCTAACTAAATAATCAGCTAAATCAGTTGCTAGCATATCCATAGTTAAAGAACCTTCCATTTTCTCTTTGTTAATATTTAATGTTGATATAACACCTGTGGCAATTAAAACAGAATGCTCGACAGTAGTTAATGCGTCAAATAATGGTTCCTTATCTTCTTGCATATCCTTATTATAAGTGGATGGAATAGATTTGATTGACATTAGGAAACCTGATAAGGATCCGAAAACACGCCCTGACTTACCCCTTAACAATTCTAACGAGTCTGGATTTTTCTTTTGAGGCATTAACGAAGATCCCGTTGAATATGCGTCAGCTAACTTAACAAAACCAAATTCAGCAGTAGAGTAAATAATTAAATCCTCTGAAAAACGTGAAATATGGTTCATAAATAAAGTTGACCAAAACAAGGTTTCAACAACAAAATCACGATCACTAACGGCAGTTAACGAGTTTCCAATTGGGGCTTGGAAACCTAATCCTTCAGCTAGAAAATCTCTATCAATACCATATGGATGGCCAGCTAAAGCTCCAGCACCCAATGGTGATTGATTGACTCTTTCTAAAATTTGTTTCAATCTTTTATAATCTTCTGTAAAATAGGTGGCATATGACGACAACCAATGTGACCATCTAATTGGTTGTGCTCTCTGTAAATGTGTGTAACCTGGCATCAAAACATCAATTTCTTTAGAAGCTCTTTTTAAGATTGTCTTAATGAAATCTGATAATAATACTAAAAGTTTAGTGAGGTTCTCACGAACATAGATTCTCATATCTGTGGCAACCTGATCATTTCTAGATCTACCAGTATGAACTTTACCAGCGATATGTTTACCAATTATTTCACCTAATCGTCTTTCATTTGCAGTATGGATGTCTTCATCACCTGGTTTTTCAACAAACTTTCCAGCTTCCCATTCTTTTTGAATTTCAGTTAAACCTTCATGAATGGCAGACAATTCTTCACTGGTAAGTAATCCAATTTTATGTAATCCTTGAGTGTAAACTTTAGTACCTGTTAAGTCTGCTTCATACATTCTTTTATCGTATGGTAAAGATGCATTATATAAATCCATTAATGGGTCAGTAGCTCCAGTAAATCTACCACCCCATAATTTACTTTCTGCTGGTTGATTTGATGTCATATTTAATAATCAAAGGTAATTTTTAAGTTATTTTCAAGTACATGTAAAAAAAGTGAAAAACTAGGACATTTATACATTCCGTTGATAGGTTGATTTATCACCGCGCTTATTTTTTTTGAAAATTCTTCTATTTTAGGAAGTACTTGTCTCATTGGTCAGAATGCAAATTGTTAATTGAGTCATCAAAAGATTTGAAGTCCCATTTTGCAAGTTAAACAGGGATATGACTAATTAAGCGTTTATTTCCAGAGATATCAAGATGATACAACACTTTAAACTAAAATTATACATATTTATTATAACTATACGGCGCAGATGTAATAAAATGTATATCTATGGTTTACATCTACCAGTAAATCTTGGGTATAATGAACAGTCCCTAACAGTAAATCTATCACATAACCAAGCTAATATTCTTTCAGTACCTAAACCGTAACCACCATGTGGGCAAGTACCGTATTTCCTTAAATCAGTGAACCAGTAATAAGACTCTAAGTCTAACTTTTCTCTCTTGATAGCGGCAAGTAACTCGTCGTAGTTATCAACTCTCATAGAACCACCAGTAATTTCACCAACATTTGGCATTAATACATCAACTGACTCAGTAACTCTTGGATCATCAGCACACTTCTTCATATAGAATGATTTGATTTCAACAGGGAAACGAATTAATAAGATTGGGACACCAATAGTATCAGTCATTTTACGTTCAGCAGCTTCAGCAATGTCATCACCAAATTTGAACTTTTCACCATCTTCATTTGGAATGCCATGTTCGTTCAACCATTCTAATGCTTCAATATATTCCATTCTTTTGAATGGCATTTGAGGTGGGACAAAGTTAGGGTTTAATTGTTTGATTAATGGACCAGCAATATGATCTTCAAGTACGTATTTAATCGTTTGGGTAATAAGACGTTCTAAATGAGACAATAAATCATCAAATTCTATAAAGGATAACTCACTTTCAATATGAGTATATTCGGACAAATGTCTTCTAGTATGTGATTTTTCAGCACGGAAAGATTCTTGGACACAGTAAACATCACCTAAAGCAGGTAAACATGTTTCCAAGTATAATTGAGAAGATTGGGTTAAGTAAGCCTCTTCACCATAGTAATCCATTTTGAACAATGTGGACCCACCTTCAACTTGGGTTTGAACCATACATGGGGGGGTAACCTCTAAAAGACCTTCTTCAGCAAAGAATCTTCTGATCGCCTGTAATAATGAAGCTCTAACTTTCATAACTGCAGATAAAGTTTCTCCTCTCAAAGTTAAATGACGTTGATCTAACAATAATGATGGATCGGCGTTCTCTTGAACCTTGTTAGTGAATGATTCTTCACCAGCTGGAGCTAATCCAACAACTTCGTAGTAATCAGCCCTCAATTCAACTCCTCCTGGTGCTGATTTACCTTCTGGTAATTTGTTAATAACACCTTTTATAACAACAGTAGATTCTAAAGTCAATTCTTGAGTAGATCTACATTTAGCCAAATCACCCGACAACACGGCTTGAACATAACCAGTACCATCTCTTAAAGTGATAAATGCTAACCCCTTTTGCAACCTTAAACGGTGAACCCACCCTTGGACCGCAACTCTCGTATCCAAGTTCTCTTGTATTGTTCTTAACTTAATCTTTTTAGCGTTAGGTAATGATTCATCCTCTTTAATAGTGATCAAGTCCAATTCCGCTAACTTTTGAGCTGCTTCATCTTCTCTTTTCTTCTGTTGCTCTTGCAACTTGGCTTGTTTTTCTTGCTTTTTCTTTAAGCCATCAGCTCCTTTTTTTGCTTTCTTTAAAGCTGACGCTGATATTTCAGTGTAATCGAATTCTTCTGAACCTTCTAATTGTTTGTAAACAAAAATTTTAGCATCAGGCTTTGCAAAAGCAGCGAATGGAGCCGTTTGAAATGGGTGTTGTTTAGTTCCATCGATGTCTGCACTGTCAACACCACTTTTTTCGTTAACATAAACTTGAGTCATTGTCTACTATTAGTTAGTGTAAAGATATAAAGAAAAAAGTCGGTCCAACTTCCATTTACCAGCAATTACTCACTACAATTTTTTTATCGCGTTAAAATGACAAGACTGGTACTGAGATTTACTGATTATAGCGTAAATATTGGAATATAGAACAAACTGTAAAATTTTCATTTCTTGAAATTTTCTCTAGATTTTACAGTTTCTTTGTCGACTCATTGAAAAGTAGTTTGTTATCTATATGAGACAAACTTAATTAATGCATTAATATCTACTAAAGTTCAACTATCGCTCAAATGGCTTTAGAACAATCATTAGTTGCTTTGTCATTGGCTACCGCCTCACCAGAGTTTTCTATTCCAACCAAAACCTTAGTTTTCAAACCTAAAACTGCTAAAACCGCTACACCAGTACCAGTTGTGGTATTCGCTTTACAATCAACACAAACACAATCTTCGGTGATTGCTAAAGCTGCAGGGGTTAAGGAACCAAGATTAGCCAAGGATGACTTAATTCAAGAATTCTTTTCTACATCAACCAAAGAAGTTTCTATTGCCAACTTGCATAAGGACTTAGCGGGCAAGATCAAGGTGGTGATTGATGAAAAAATCAGCAAAGCTTCAGATGATGTTGTTTTAGAATTAGCTACTGAATCTGCTAAAGCATGTATCGCTGCCAAAGCCATTAATGAATATTTAATCTCTACTGGAATTGAAGTCATTTCAGTTGATTTCTCTGCTGAGACAAGTTCAACGCCAACTAGCACTCCAGCTGCCTCAAGGAAAGATGCTTTGAAGAAAGAAAAGGAAGCCGCTAAAATTGAGGATGCTAAATTGATTGGTATCACTGTCGATAAGGCTAAAGACTTTTCATCATGGTACTCTCAAGTTGTTACAAAAGGTGAAATGTTGGATTACTATGATGTTTCGGGTTGTTACATCTTAAGACCAAACTCTTATGCTGTTTGGGAAGAAATTCAAGATTGGTTTAATGCTCGTATTAAAAAGTTAGGGGTCCAAAACTCGTACTTTCCAATGTTCGTCTCCTCAAGAGTTTTAGAGAAGGAAAAAGATCATATTGAAGGTTTCGCCCCAGAAGTCGCCTGGGTTACTCGTGCTGGTAACTCTGAATTGGATGAACACATCGCTATTAGACCAACATCTGAAACTGTGATGTATCCGTACTATGCTAAATGGATCAGATCTCATAGAGACTTACCATTGAAATTGAACCAATGGAACTCTGTTGTTAGATGGGAATTTAAACATCCTCAACCATTCTTAAGAACTCGTGAGTTTTTGTGGCAAGAAGGACACACTGCTCACCTTACTAAAGAAGCAGCTACCGAAGAAGTTCAACAGATCTTAGATTTGTATGCTGGTATTTATGAAGAATTATTGGCGGTTCCAGTTGTTAAAGGTAAAAAGACTGAAAACGAAAAATTTGCTGGTGGTGATTACACTACTACTTGTGAAGGCTTCATTGCTGCTACTGGTAGAGGTATTCAAGGTGCTACTTCACATCACTTAGGTACCAACTTCTCTAAAATGTTCAATATTTCAGTGGAAAACCCTGAAGGTGCCGATAAACCAAGAGTTTATGCATATCAAAATTCATGGGGTTTGTCGACCCGTGTTATCGGTGTTATGGTTATGACTCATTCCGATAACAAAGGTTTGGTCTTGCCACCAAGAGTTTCCCAAACTCAAGTAGTTGTTATTCCAGTCGGTTTAACCAGTAAGACTACTGAAGAACAAAGAAAGGCTATTAATGATGGTGCTTCTCAAATTGAAAAGAGATTAAGAGAAGCGGAAGTTAGAGTTACTGGTGATTACAGAGATAACTATTCTCCAGGTTGGAAGTTCTCCGACTGGGAATTAAAAGGGGTTCCTTTACGTTTAGAATTTGGTCCAAAAGACTTAGTACAAGAACAAGCTACTGTTGTTAGACGTGACAATGGTGCTAAGTACGTGGTTAAATTAGCCGAATTGGAAAAACGTGTTCCAGAAATCTTAGAAGAAATGCAAAAAGGCTTATTAGAAAAAGCTCGTAAAGAATTTGATGAGCATCGTGTTATTGTCGATGAATGGAAAGATTTTGTTCCAACATTAAACAATAAAAATGTTATTATTTCACCATGGTGTGGTGATGCTGATTGTGAAGACGATATTAAGGATTCTTCTGCTAAGAAAGATGACAGTGAAGATGAAGAAGTTGATGAAAAAGCTCCATCTATGGGTGCAAAGTCATTATGTATTCCATATGATCAACCAACTTTAAAACCAGGGCAAAAATGTGTCAAATGTTCTAAAGCTGCTATCACTTATTGTATGTTCGGTAGATCTTACTAGACTTGTAATTATAAATTTAACGAAGTGGGGATGTATTTTATTTAATATATAGTTTATTAATCGTTTAAGTATACGTTATTAGATCTTATTCTTAATGGTATTGATCCCAAAATGTAGACTTGTCTAAATCTGACAATAATTCCTTTTTGATAATGGTATCGTTCCCATCACTCAAATCTAAATGATAAATATAGTCTAATTTCAAAATATTTTTGGCATATTCCCAAGTTTTATGAAAGTTTAAGCCGACTTGATTAATTGCATGACTATCGTCTGAAAGACAGAATCTTCCACCACCATACTGTTTGATCGCTTCACTTATATCTTGTTTTGGATATGGTGATAACCATCCTTTTCTAAGAGCAGCAGAATTCAATTCAAATAAACCTCCATATTCGTTAACTGTTCTAATGTTGCGAATAATTAGTTCCCAAATCTCCGGCCAATCATTCTCAAGGTCTATATCTTTATTTAATTTGCCAGTAGTTGGATCAACCTCGTCAGATAGCTCAAAGAGCCTAATCAAATCAAAATGCCCTATAACTTGAGGTTTTAGAGCTGAAATCACTTTATACTGAAATTCAAAATATGCTTGATACAAAGATCTTGTCGTTTTTTCTGGTGTGGAATCACGAGCTTTTAACCATAACTCTGTTGAAAAGTCAATTGGAATTTTATTAACGTAATGGACAGAGCCAACTGACATATTTATTGATCGATTACTTAATAGGGCATCTCTAGCATATTGAATATGAGGATCGTCTATACCTTCAACTTCAAACCCTATCAATATTTTCATACCATTTTTTTCTTTAAACGCTTTTTGTACCTCGACTGCATGCCTCAAGTATTTTTCGAAATCTCCGCTAAGATCTTTATGAGTATATTGTCTCTCAATCTCCTCTGGATACAAAAAATCATCATCTAAACGTGGCATATGCTCAGTAAGGCAGAAATGAGTGAATCCCATTGATTCTGCCCGAGAAACTATAGACTCTAAATGATCTTTAGCATGGCTCACGTAATCTCCACTATGACTATGATGTGAATGCATGATATTGTCTCGACGGTTTCTATAAGTTTAACTTGTTTAGAACAGGAGACTACTCTGTTGTTTTGTAGACTTATTCATAGATAATACTAGCTATTTCAGTTGAAATCAATGTAACCCATTATATACCGGACTTGAAATTTTAAGTAGCCAAAATTTGATTTGAGGGACCTTGGTACTAATTATATTCTGATTGTATGTGGTGACGAAAGGTACTATTCTTAGAGATATATGAGGACTTTGAACTATAAAATAGGTGTTTCAGCTACCAGGTGCCTTTTGCTAAACCAAAAGGCTTTTTTTTCGAGTCTATCACCGACTATTAAAGAATTATTCATTCATCCTCCACAAGTCAATACAACTATATCAGCTCAAGGCCATATTAAATCAATTCGCCAGTTCAAGAACATCGGGTTTATTGATTTGTCAGATGGAACTGCTCATCAAAATCTAAGTGTCGTTGTGAAAGATCCCGAGACTCTACTTTCGAATTTAAAGTTAAAAGTTGGTCAGAGTATTTCTGTCAAGGGAAAGTGGATTGAATCAAAGGGTACTCAACATTATGAACTTTTCTATAGTCCAAGTGAAGGCACTCATAGCATTGAAATCATTGGTAACGTTCCAGAACTGTATCCAATCCAGAAGAAATCGCAGACATATCAATTTTTAAGGACTTTACCGACCTTAAGGCATAGAACTTCATCTTTAGCATCCATATTAAGATTTAGATCATACATGGAAACAAAATTTATTGAGTTTTTTAATAGTAGGCATTTTGTCAAAGTATCTCCCCCTCTTATAACAAGTTCGGACTGTGAAGGCGCAGGGGAGCAATTTGAAGTTGAACCATTGCATAAAAAAGAAACAATTGTTGATGGTAAAGTTGAAGAAGAACATTTTTTTGGTAAATCTGCATTTTTAACGGTCTCTACACAGCTACATTTAGAAGTTTTAGCGCTATCTCTAAACAGAGCTTGGACTTTAACTCCATGCTTTAGAGCTGAGTTCTCAAACACTAACCGCCATCTAAGTGAGTTCTGGATGCTTGAGGCAGAAATCTGTTATATTAATGACCTTAAACAGTTAACTGATTTTACAGAAGAAATGATTAGATACGTTACAAGCGATTTAAAGAAACAGGCTGCGACACTTGCTGGAGGCGATTCTAAGGACTTATTAGGTTCAAGGTACAAAAAGGAAGAAATCAATTCCATGAAAAGTAGATGGGAGACGATACTTTCAGAAGAGCCATGGCCATGCGTTGCTTACACGGAAGCAATAAACTTAATCAACAACATTAAAAATAAAGGTCGACTGAAAAATCGATTGAATTGGGGCGATTCGCTTCAAACTGAACATGAAAAGTGGTTGGCAGGTGTTCATTTCAAATCTCCAGTTTTCGTAACTGATTATCCATCCTCCGAAAAGCCTTTCTATATGCCTAAATCAAGAGATTTTGATCCCGAAAAGCCAACTGTTGCATGTTTTGATTTAATTTTGCCCGAAATTGGCGAACTAGTCGGAGGCTCAATGAGAGAACATAACTATGATAATTTAACTGAAGAGATGAAGAGAAGAAATATGAATATTGACGATATGGAATGGTATCTTTCAACTAGACTTAATGGCACTGTTCCTCATGGGGGCTTTGGTATGGGTTTTGAAAGATTATTATCTTATTTAGGTGCAATGGAGAACGTAAAGGACGTTATACCATTTCCCCGTGTACCACAATCATGCAATTGTTAAACTTGTATATATAAATAACATAGATTGAACATTCTTGTAATAAGTATTTAACATGTATATTGATTATGTAATATATTATGTAATTTTTTTGATACAATTGCCTTCAAAAAAAATTTCAATCAACATCAAGCGACAATATAGGCACTGACATACTTAAACCTTGCAGTTGAACCCATCGCTGAAGTTTTATCAAAGAACATATCGTTAGAAAATTTACATAATGGACCAATTAAACGTGAAAGAACAACAAGAATTTCAGCAAATTGTTGAACAAAAACAAATGAAAGATTTTATGAGATTGTACTCCAACTTAGTCTCTAGATGTTTCGAAGACTGTGTTAATGACTTTACCTCAGCCAACTTGACTTCTAAGGAAAACTCATGTATCCAAAAATGTTCTGAAAAGTTTTTGAAACACAGTGAGAGAGTTGGCCAAAGATTCCAGGAACAAAAGTACGTAAAGATGAGAAATCAAGTGGAAAGCTTTTTATTTGAAATATTTATACTAACTTTATATTTAGTGCTTTATTGATGCAGAACATGCAAAAACGTTAATGACATTTTATTTCTTGTGTTTATTATTTATTTAATAATGATTGCTTAAAAAAGATGAAACCAATTCGTTGATAAGATTGTAATGAAACTTTTCTTATTTAAATGTTTGAGCTTTTCACTTTTTTGCTATTTAGCTTATTATTTCCTTTTTTATTGTACATATTTAGGCTTGAATACACTATTTTAGATAATGCTATTATCATATTATAGAGTTTTGTAGTATATCAGTAAATATGGGGAGCTAATAGTGCTATAATAGATTCAATTACACAAAGTCATATATCTGTTAATGTAGGTGAAACATATTTAGCATATATTGATTCACCATCAGCAGCAAGTTACTATCCATAAAATGCCAAGTACTACTTTGATGAACAAAGAGTTAACCCTGTTATTCATAGCATCAACTTTAAATAAATCACTTAAGAATTCTCATGATAAAATAACAGAATATAAAGTTGAATTAGGAATAGATAGTTTTTTGAAGGAGTTACATAAGTTGATGCAAGACTATACCGTAAGGTTTAAACAAGATATATTTACTAATACGGCGATCGATAAAGATAAATTGATATCTATAATAAATGAACAAACGTTTTCAGATTTTATACAAGTTTCAAAAGATAAGCTAATAGTGGAAGTTATACCTTCGAAATATGAAACTTCATTAAGCAATATAATTCTTTCTTCAACTATGGGATATTCAAAATTGTTGATAAAGAACATCAATGATATTGGAAAAATGTGTATTCAAGCTAAAGAAACTACGGAGCAGCCTGAAAGAAAAGAGGTTATCCATGATGAAATTAAAGACGATATAGTTGAAGAAACCAAGGTTCCCATACCAGTAGGAACAGATGATGAAAAGACATCAGAAAAGTTCCAGCAAAGCTCAAGTAAAACACACAAGGAAGTAACAGTCATAGAAATAGGTCAAGGATCTACAGAGCCTAAGGAAACTGAAGATAATCATAAGGCACAAACCAAAGATGTTGACAAAGAGCTCAAAGTTGAACCTCAAGGATCAAGTGATGAACAATCGAATGAATTACTGAATGGATCTCGAGAGGCAAATAAAGAGCCCGAATTAAAAGAAGAAATAAAAGAAGAGCCTGAATTAAAAGAGACCAAAGAAGAGCCTACGGAATCGCATATGAATACTAAGTCACCAACCCCAGAACCTAAAGAATCGCGTAAACGTTCATTGTCACCGTCAGTTGCATCTACACAACATAAGAGATTTCAACATATTGCCGTTAATTTAATTAATAGTATTCAAGCTCATAGGTTTTCATCACCATTTTTGCAAGCAGTCAATAGAAAAGAAGCCCCTGACTATTATGACTTAATTTATGAACCTAAAGATTTAAAGAACATTTTGAAATCAATAAAGCTGAAGAACGATCCTCCTGAATATAGTCTGATTAAGCAACTAGAAAGAGATATAATGTTAATGTTTGCGAATTGCATTATGTATAATCAATCAAATGATAGTTTGGTCGAATTAACATTAAGCATGAAGAACGATGTTAAAAGCTTGTTTAAATTATTTGAAGAAGCAGAACTGGATATTAAATGAATTTATTAAATAGATATAAACTATATATCTGTATTTGAATATGTATTTGATTTTACTTCGACAACTGTTGAGTCCTTTTTACTTGTAGACTCCACAGATTTTTCGTCATCCCCAATATTCAAGTCACCGTTACTTATTGTAGCTAATCTTTCTTCTCTTAATTGCAAATACCTAATAGTAGATACGACTATCACACTTGAAACTGTTGTACATATCATTGCAATACATCCTTTTCTAAACTTTGGTGCATCAGAAGCAACATAAAATAATAAAGACCACCATGCATTAACAGCATTACTAAACATATTCATTGACGCTAGAACCACAGCCCTTTCAGCTAAATCGTTTTTACAAACAACGTTAGCATAGGCAAAGAAAGTTGCCTGACCAGCATAAGAAACACCACTTAAATAGTGAGCAGCAAAAACAAAACTACCACTTAACGGTCTAGTGAGTAATAAAATAGTTGAAATTAACATGCAGATTGCTATAAAGATTCCTACTCTCCAGTGATATTTAGCACCAGTACCATCAACATAAAGAGCAAATGTAAATGTTGCTAAAACTCCAACAGCATATACTCCCATTGGATAGTGATTTCTTTGAGGAACGGTGTAATTATAGAATTTCAACCAAAGAGCAAATAAAGAATTAGTTGCAAATGATTCATTTTCTCCACCAAGGACCCAAAGAAACGAAAATAGCCACCAATGCCAACTACCAAGTACTCTCTTAATTAATGACCAGTCAAGCTTGGCTATCTCAGGTTTATTTACTCTGTTTTGAGCTAATTCAATTTCTTCTTTACTAAAATAAAAAGCTTTACATGAATTCGGTGTATCAGGAAAAAAAATAAACCCATAAACAGCGATAGGAATAGTTATAACAAAGTCAATAATGAATAACCATCTCCAACCAGCTATACCATTCTTGCCATTCATACTCGTATATATTGCGGCTTGCATGGTTGAGCTGAAAATATTTCCAATTAACCCAGCTGAGGTAAAAATGGCACTTCTTTTGGTCAATTCATCCTCCTTGTACCAACTACCTAATATCAAGTGTACTCCCACGAAGGTACTTGCTTCAAAAGCGCCTTGAAAAAATCTGAGTACACAAATTTGCTGAAATGAGTGCACTTTATAAACACCTAACGTTAAAAAAGCCCAGACTATTGAACAAAACGAAAGCCAATAACGAGGTCTTATCCTCAACAAAATTAAGTTATGAGGAACTAAGAAAACAATATAGCCGATAGTAAAACAAGTGTTAATAAGATTAAATTCATTTCCTTTCATATCGAGATCTTCTTGCATACCTGATACGTATGCATTGGAGATATTTAATCTATCCACATAATTAACCCAGTAGAGTAAACATGCAAAGGATAAGACGAACCAATCTATTTTAACCAACAACTTAGCTTCCTTTGGATCTTCTGGTGTTTTTCCCCAAAGCAAAACTTTAGCTTTATGTAATAATGATATCATTTTTAGCAACAATATTTGTTGGAGAAATTAAGACCATAGAAACAATGTGAAGCTATTGTATTTATATCACTATCAGTTTATATCTTAAGTATTACTAATAATAATTCCCTACTTTTACGGATTTAGTAAAAACAACCTTATCTATGTAATCGTTGAATTGGCTGATAAAAATTTTGTACGAGCTTTGTAACTTAGATCCGATCACTCACTAGGATTCTCATATCCGCTTGCTTCATATGGATGCCAAATTCCGTTTTAATTTGAAGTTATAATCACAATCAGTTCATTCTCTATGAAATCAATGAAGGATATTGTAGTTTCTACAAAATTATACAATTGAGAAATTTATAATTGATGCTTCTATTGTTATATAGTATTATCTTATATACTCCTAAACACAGGAATCAACAAGTTTAGAAACAACTTTCATCATTTCAATAACTTTCTCTTCTTGAAATCTCTTTCCGATCAACTGTAAAGCAACAGCACCTCCATGACTTTCTTCTGGATTGTAATCTTTCCAAATTTTGTAGTCAGTTTTACTGTAATTGTTGCAATGTTCATCAGCAGGGTCTAAATCTTTATCAGCTCTAGTGACAGGGAAGATACCAACAGAATAATCTAAAACATTGAATGGCGAACTGTAGCCAACATAATCATGGAACTTACCATTTGGATTTCCGGGGAATGGAGATGCTGGCATAATAATGGCATCAATAGGTTTTCCATTTTTAGTTTTTGAAGCCGTTTCATTCCATCTGTCGAGATACCTTTTGATTAAAGAATTTCTTTCAGCGTGCAATTTCCATAATTCAGAAACTTTCAATTCTGGAGTACACCCATACATATGCATATATGGAAATAAGGTCTCTCCAGTTGACTCAATTTCTTTCTTAACATGATGACCACCGTCACTAAGAAAAAAAGACGTTACGATCTGTGATAACCGTAAATGATCGGTAGGTTCCCACTCAATGACATCATGTCCAACCTCCTTCAATTTCTCAATAACAATATTCATTCCCCTACGAATTGGTGGGGTAGGGCGGACATATCCATCATCAACACATACAGCAATATTCAACGTTTCCGGTAGGTCAACTTTTCTCCAAGGAATTTCAACAACCTTTGGATCAAAGTTCCAAGGCTCATTATTAAGAACCGTTTCGCAATAGAATTCTAATGAGCCTAAGGAGGTTGATAAAGGACCATTCACACTATTGACTGATTCTAACCCTGGTAAACCAGAACGAGCACCGTGGGTTGGAAACCTTCCAAACGTTGGCCTTAAAGCATACAAGTTTTGAAATGAAGCAGGAATTCTGATGCTTCCACCAATGTCACTGCCAATTCCAATAGGAGAACCTTTCAAAGTTAACAACGCTGCTTCCCCTCCTGATGAGCCTCCCGCACTTAACAATCTGTTCATAGGATTTATTGTATTACCATATATATGATTGATTGATTCTGGCATCATCATGGCAACAGGAACATTGGTTTTAACGTAAAACACAGCACCCATATCTCTAAACATCTTAACCAAGACAGAATCTTCTTCAAATTTTTCTGGATTAAAACAGAAATTAACAATTCCAATTGTAGTAGCTTGGCCCTTAATATTGAAATTGTCTTTTAATGATATTGGTAAGCCATGCAAGGGACCAATAACATTACCATTTTCATCTTGATACTCATCCAACTCTTGTGCCTGTTTGAACGCTTCTTCAAAGAATACTTCAGTTAAACAATTTGTCAACTGATGCGCAATGGAAGCCCTATGACAGAAGGCACTTGTAACTTGTAATGATCTCCATTTTCTACTTCTGATGTTGTTGATGATATCAGTAGCTTCTGACTCCGTAATTTCGATCTCTTCCTCAGTCAAATAACCTGATTCTTCAATCCATTTGGTGACGTCTCTAATTTTGCTTGAGGGAAGTTTTTCTAATGGGATCAACCATTCTTTCTTAAAGTTCGAATCTCTAAATTGCACTTTTTTCAATGCAATTTCCCTAAATGTTGGGTTTTTAACAGTCATTGCTACTAGGATAATTAAATTGACGATAATTATTGAAACGAATAAATTATGTCTTCTACCATACTTTAACAATTTCAATTTATAAAATCAAACTTTATACCCCCACCGTCACCGAAAGTAACAAATTCCGTTCTTATCTTATCATGGAAAATTATCTTTAATCTCTTACTTCTTTATCACTTTTACTTTTATCTGGAAACAAATATAAATACTTCCCAAAATAACCTCAAGTCACAGGATCTAATCTTTATATTCAAACAATAAAGTAACTATGAAAGGAGGAGCTGGCTTTCCGCTCGTCGATTCCACCTTGCCATAATATTCTACTTATTTTAGGAATGTTAACCCTATCTTAAATGTATAGTTATCATATGAAAGCTAATTATCGATTTTAAACTTTAAGATAAGAATAACACAATGTATTGATTTTATTGAATTGAAATATATAACGAAAGAAGAGCCAAATGTTCTGGTAGAAATTTACACCATTGTTTTTAAAATGTATGATTTACTTAAGTAAGCTGCAGAAGTGGTGCTTCTTCGAAACACATTCAAAACTACGAAGTAGAGCATTATTTAGCTGGAATACTAAACTACTATTTCAAATTTACGAAAGGACCCTAGGTGTTATCACAATGTTCTGAACAAAAAAATACTTGGTTTTTTAATTTTCTATTAGATGGTTTTTAGGTAATTAACTATTCTTCATTATCTGAATACCTTTTGAAATACTACATGTTATCCAATAATGCTATAACACTTCGAATTCGAGTAGAGGACTATCTCTCATACGAATGAAAATGCTTATGCTAGCAAAAATCTTCTATTTCTTAAATACAGGGGTAATTGCATTATGGATTAATTGTACCATTAAAGAATCAAAGGGATCCGAAAATGGAGATGGGATTTCAACTACCAAACATATAACGATCTAATGACAAGTTTACTTTATACAATAAAGACCATTTACTTTCCTTCTGGAATATTCTATTTTATTTTGTAGTGTGCCATTTTTTGGGGCATTATGCTATAGTATTTAAGAAAGCTTCCTGAATGAAAATGTTCTAGAGACAAAAGAGAGCAAGGGTGGAGCCAATGTACTTGAAAGAATGAAAGATGTGCACAATCTTAATAAACTCTTTGTATCAATATATTTTAGAGACTTTTATTGCGGCCGATATTGAGTTTGATCAGATCCATAAATAAATGCTTTTTCTGTTATTTCAGCTATTCTAACTCTATGGTTATTGTTGTGTAACCCTATGGAAATATGGTGGTTCGCTACTAAGTACATTTTAATTTTGACTGAGTAGTTTCTATTTAATGTTACCTGACGTTCTACTATATCTTGTAATATCTGAGTAAGAGGTACGGCTTTAAGAATAAATTTTCAAATATTGGTGTATCCGAGTTTTAAACAAGTCAAGCTGATGCAAATATAACAAAATTAATATAAGGCAATTATTAGTTCTACTATTTATTATTTCTTGTAGCTTTAGATGTGTACAATTTGACTGCTATGGTGATACCAGACAGAAGCGAGTAACAAAGTGCATCGAAATTTTGTTCTCGCTAAAAATGTGAACATACTGCAAGTACCAAACAAGCAAAAAACTTATAAGTGGTACTTTCCTTTCTTTATTCTTTGTTCCTTACCTCTTTCGCTAACAAGATATACTTAAAATTACACTCCTCCCTAGTCGGACAACCAAGTATTTATGCAAAATGGCTTCCACTTACTCGAAATCCCATTTTGTTAAGCAGTCGTCTTTCGGCGTTGAGTACGCTCCATCACATATTACTAAGTGGAGATCAGAGAGAACAGGACTACGGATTACATATATTAATCAACCAACACCAGTTGTTAATGGTTATTTTGCGGTTGCTACCGAGATACCGGATGACTCAGGGTGTCCTCATACCTTAGAGCATTTAATCTTCATGGGATCTAAGAAGTATCCATACAAAGGGCTATTAGACAGTCTAGGTAATAGATTTTTTTCATCAACTAATGCATGGACGTCAGTAGATCAGACAGTATATACTTTAACTACTGCAGGATGGGAAGGATTTAAAACCCTATTGCCTATTTATTTGGATCATTTATTTAATCCAACTTTGACTGATGAAGCGTGTTTGACAGAAGTTTATCATATTGACGAAAAGGGTAAAGAAAAAGGTGTTGTCTTTAGTGAAATGCAAGGCATTGAAAGTCAATCCTGGTTTATTTCATTCTTGAATATGCAACAGACTTTATATGCTCCGGAATCTGGCTACTCCTCAGAAACTGGTGGTTTAATGTCTGAGCTACGCCATTTAACCAATGAACAAATTAAACGGTTCCATAAATTATTATATAGACCAGACAATGTATGTGTCATTATTACTGGTTCAGTTAATGAATCTGAATTATTAAATATTATGGCAGAATTTGACAGCGAATTATCGCCATTGCCATCTACTCCAAATAAACGGCCGTTTGTTGATTCAAAACCGGATTTACCTTTAACTGAAACGATAGTAAAAGAAGTTGAATTCCCTGACAATGATGAATCTATGGGAGAAATGATGATATCTTGGATTGGACCAAAAGCTGATGAAACTTTGGTTAATGTTGCCATCGATATGCTAGGTTCATACTTTACTGATAGTCCAATATCGCTATTCAACAAGCATTTAGTTGAAATTGAAAGTCCGTTAGCTACTGAAATAGACTACAGTACCGATGATTATTTAAGAACCGGTATAAATTTCTCTGTTAATGGAGTCCCAACTGAAAGGTTGCATGAAGTTGATACTAAAATCAAAGAATTAATTAAAAGTCAAACTAATCCAAGTAACTTAGATTTGTCATATTTAAGACAAATTATAAACCAACAAAGATTAAAATTTATTTTTAATACGGAAAAGTCACCAGCTGCATTCTCAAATATTGCGATATCAGAATTTATTTATGGGAACCCTGATGGATCAGACTTAAGTAAGTGGTGTAAAGACTTGAGTGAATATGACACATTATTGACTTGGACAGCTGAGCAGTGGTGTCAGCTAATTAAAGAACAATTGGTTGATAATAAGTCGGCTACAATCTTAAATAAACCATCTGCAAAACTAAATGAACTGCAAAAACTCCATAACAAAGAATTACTGAAGAAGATCAAGGAAAAGTATGGAGAAGATGGTTTAGCAGAATTAGGTGAAAAGTTAAAAAAAGCTCAAGCTAAGAACGATACGCCAATTCCTGATTCAGTCTTAACTCAATTTGGTAAGCCTGACCCATTAAAGATATCGTTTATTGAAACAAAATCTTACAAAGCTGGAGCGAATAATGTAGAGTCAAATTACATTGAAAATGATTCGTTCAGTGAGATATTAGAAAAGGACACTCCACCAAACTTCCCCATTTTTTTTCATTTTGAACATTTTGAATCTCAGTTTACGACGATTAATTTAGTAATGTCTTCAACCAAAATTGATTCAAAATTTTTGCCGTACATGTCCATTTTAGAAGAAATTTTTTCATTATCTGTTAAGTTACCTGATGGAAAATATATTCCCTATGATGAAGTTATATCTCAAATTAATGACGATTTAATAGAATTTCAATTGGATAATGGATTCGATGATCAATTTTTAGAGCTAATTAATGTTAAGGTTAAGTTTGATTCAATAAAGTATTCGAGGGCCATTGAGTGGTTATTAAACGTTTTAAAATATTCACTTTTTGAAGAATCGAGGGTTAAAATAATTATCGAGAAAATTATCAATTCATTACCCGATAAAAAGAGAAACAGTGAATTGATGATGTATTCTTCTCAATTCAGAACATTATTTACTGAGTCATCTTTAAGAAAAGCTCAAGATTCCCTTAATACGGAATTCTTTTATAAAAATTTGTTAGAAAAAATCGAGAATGGTAAATTTAATGAAATTGAAGGCGATCTCAATAAATTAAAAAATCAAGTTTTTGACTTAAATAATTTTAAGGTATTTATTATTGGTAATACAGCCACCTTACCTAATCCAGTTTCATCATGGTCAAAGTTTGTTGAGGATTTCAACGATGGTTCAAACTTTAATCCAGATCCCATTGAAAGGTTACCAAGATCTTACCAATTTAAGTCTGAGATTGGTAAACTCTGTTCAAAAGAAGCGTTCATGATTACTACCCCAGCAACTGAGTCAACACATTTAATTTCTTCTACTCCAATTCCCACTAATTATTTGGATGAAGATATTTTTAAAATTGCCTTGGCTAGTGAATTTTTGACTGCAGTAGAGGGCCCGTTTTGGAGAGGTATCAGAGGTACTGGTTTAGCTTATGGTGCTAGTATTCGCAGAAACATTGAAACTGGTTATTTAAGCTTTATTATTTACCGAGGTGCCGATGCTGAGCAGGCTTGGTTAACTGGTAAAAGGATTGTCGAAGATCATAGTGATGGAACATTGAAATTCGATCGAATTAGCATTGAAAATGCGATTGCTGCTATTGTTAATGAACTTGCAAATAACGAATCTAACAATTATGATGCAGCAAATTCTAAAATCAGTGATAATTTATTTAAAAGGAGAGGTCCTCATTTTGTTAGTTTATTTTTAAAAAAATTACATGAATTAACTTCTGACGATTTAGTCTATGTTATGAATAAGTACTTTAAACCGTTATTTTCCTCTGAGAAATCTGTTTTGTTCACTTGCTTACCTTCCGCTAAAGTTGAGCATTTTGAGAAGTTTTTACAAAAACAAGGCTATAAGACAAGCGTTGAAGAGATTAACGCTGATATTGATGCTGATAGTGATGCTGATAGCGACTTTACTGATATCGCTGACGATACTAGCAGCGAAGAATCTGAATCTGAATCTGAAGATGAATTGAAAGTTGATTAATAGACAGAATAGATTTATATAGAGCTTATAATTTGTATTTAATTGTTACCTGTTTTATTGAAATCTGCTAGTTGGAAATCATTAATAAGGCTGGAGCTAAAATTAATTATGAATTCTTAAATTTCATCATTGAACAATGAGTTAATGTATCTAATAACAGTGCCAGGAATCGCAAGCTACATTTCGTATATTTGAACTTTTCACCTTCAGATTTTATTTTCTCTCTTCATTGTCATCGAAAAATTTACCAAGTCTCGTTGTATGTATATTACGTTTTGGATGAGTTGAACTTTTGCCTACACTTCATAATTTTAGGACAAAAAGAAAAGTTTAAGTAATTTTGTTGTATTTTTATTTAGTACAATAGCTAGTACAAATTTCTAATCAAATCAGTATATCGAATGGTGAAAGTATTCTCTCTCAATTTAGACAAAAAATAGTTTGAAATAATTAAAAAGTCTGAAAATTCTATAAACAAGAACAAAATCATAATAATGCAAAATAAACGGTTTCTAGGTCAACCCTTTAAATATTTCAATTCACCAGATTTTATATCTTTGGAATCCTTCTTTAAGAATTCAACGTAGTCGCTAGCTTTCTGGCAAACTTCAGCCTGTTTCATTTTGGCAACATTATTCCAAAACAGTTCGCTTTTTATACCATTACAAGCAATCCATTTTGAAATTGAATGGAATTTTAATTCCCAGTCAGTTTTCCCTAATTGTTCAAAATAATAACCATGTAATCCTAGATTTCTTCTTGTATAAATTCCGTAGTTTCCATCTGTGGCAGCATTTAAAATTGGATTAATCTTCGGCTTATGAACATGCAAAAAGAAAACATCCGGCAATTTATAAGGAATCTCTTTTTTACCATTGATTTTGTTACCCTCATCATCAATTTCTTCCACCTCCTTAATTTCAACTTTATTTCGTTTAAATTCATTAAACAAATTTATGCTCCATGGGTTTCCTTGAAACGGCCACAATCTAGTATCCATCTTTTTAACATTCGCTAACCAATCTTTCCAATCTTTAAAAAACTTAATGGATTGTAATGGGTCATATTGGACAATTGTAGTTTCTTGAGATCGACCATCCTGTTTTTCACCTTCTTTATAACCTGCTAACCAAACATCGTGTTTAACTAGATGATATGGCTCATTAAATACATGCAAAGCAGGGATAAAAGTTTCTCTGTCTCCTTCACCTGGCGTACCTTGAAATAATAATCTGTAATAATGCGAATAACCGTAAATATTATAATATAAAGCCAATAAGAAACTGTTAAAATGTTTTCTTTTTGAGAAAACTAGTTGACCAGTTTCAACACTCATGGCAGGAGGCGAACCCTCCAAGTCATGTAACAGAATTTCTTTATTTTTATCTTTCTTAATATATTCGAAGTAATCCCAATCATTTGCAATACCTTCGCGATGTACTGGTTCCCCAAATTTCAATCTAGCAATCTCGTAAAATATTGGAGAAGTTGCCTTGTGCCAAATATCGGGCCATAAAATAAATTTGGAAGAAAGAAAAGGTTCACTAGTCAATAAAGTATCTACGTTTTTAAGAGGCATATTATCTGCATCTAACGCAATGATATTATCAAACGAAGAAACGAACAAAGCCAAAATTTTCATTTGAAACTTTTGTAGATTTAATTCCTTCAAAAGGTCTTCACCAATTTCTCTTTCAATAACTACGCATTTGGCGTTAAATTGTTCTGGTAGTAATTCTTCACATATTTGTTTATCATACTCTTCTTCGGTATTGATCACTAATTCAATAGGTAACTTTGATCCCATTTCTCTAATTTGTCCTATAGTTACTAATGCACCACCAAAGTAGATACCTCCACCACTGATAACTATTCCATCTCCATTTATAAATTCTCGTGGAGGATCTTCGAGATTTTTTAACAGTTTCACTAAATTATCATGATTTTTTTGAAAATCGATGAACTTTTCTTCATTTAGTTCAACGTGACCATCAAGTAATTCATCCCTTGATAAAGGAGGTTCTTGAACATCTCTATAGTAGCGACCGCCAACATCCCTACCTCTTTCTTTATTTGATAAAGGTGCACTTTTGGGTCCGTTTGCGATTAATAGTTCCTTTAAAATGGAAGAATAAAAATGTTTTCTATCAATTATCGAATTCAATTCACCTTCAAGTTTCTCTTTAACTTCTGAACTTGATAATTCAGGATTTTTTTCAAGCAAATCCTTAAATGTCTCCAAAAATGCATATTTTTTAATTTCTTCCTTGTTCTTCAATAAATAATCAAACTTTAGATCATTAAATACACTGAAGGTCATTTCTCTTTCTCTAAATACCTTCTGAGTGAATTCTGAGTTAACTTTTTGTTTTAGCTCTTCCTTAAATTGATCTGTGTACTGCTCTTCAATCGATTTCTTTAAATCATCTAAAATCTTACCTTGGTATTCTTCCTTCACCTCATTCTTTAACTTAGCCATTAACTCCGCTTGCTTGCTATTCTTCATATCCTCCATTAGCGATTTTAGAAATTCTTCACTGTCCACTTTGTCTACAGCAATTTGTAATTTGGTATCACTATTTAGCTGGTAATTTTCTCCATGGGAATATTCTGAAACATAAGATGGAATCGAATGACTTTCGTATTTATATAATCCAACATTAAAACTGATTGTAATTAAAATAATACAACTTAACAATATATGGAACGGTGACCAATATCTTTTAGGAAAGTTAAATTTTATAAGGTTCATAGCCCATAGGTCTAAGATGCGATGTACTGGATCAAGTTGGTTTAGGTACTTATGGATACCTTTTCTATTGTTCTATAGATAAAGTATTTGGGGCAGCAACTCTTTATATATGAGTTTGACTATATATATATTTAAAGAAATATCACTGCTTAAAAAAATTCTGGAAAATTGTTCAATAAATGAAATCTTAAAAGAGCCTTGTTAGGGGACTTCTAAAAAATATGGTCCAAATTATACTGTGCAACAGACCCGCCGTCCAAACCGGAACTAGTTGTAGATATCGTTGCAACCCTGAAGATAAAAACAATAAGTTAAAACGCTTAAATATAACTTACAATAAAAATCATTGGTAGAAATAATAAGTGATAAATGAATTCCTTATATAGCATCGAAGAATCTTTATTAAAAGTTATATGACAAGGTTGTATCAAACATAAATAATTACTCTCAGAACCACCCAAACAATTATTTATATTTATGACGTTTGTCGCAATCGAAGAATAGGGGGCTATGACGCGCTGAAATACGATTACCGGTAACTCCTACTCTATTTTGATTGACATTATGACATAATGGAATTTTATGGTACCTTAAGGATTTACGGTTTCATATTGATGTCTTATAGCTTAAGTATAAAAGAAAGACTACTGTCAATATTGCAAAGATGTTGTCATATTTTCTTTGACTATAGAGTAATCAAACGCTGTTCAGCAAGTGCTATCAAGATTTGTGTGGTGATTGAATTGCAAAGCCGAATTCTTGTAAAATGCTGAAGGACAGTTGACACGGGCGTGTGGTCTAGTGGTATGATTCTCGCTTTGGGCGACGGTTCAGTTTACTGGATTGATTACTACAAGTATGCGAGAGGCCCTGGGTTCAATTCCCAGCTCCCCCCGTTTTTTTTCTACTTTTATGTCCCTCTGGAGATCGAAAAGTCGACGGCTCATATATAATTCCTTGCTAGTTGTTGGTCTTAGGAAAACACCATTACGATAGTGTAGTTACAACACCGTTGTATTATAACCTACTTAGCAAGATAGCTTATACCTGTTCAATAGCCAATTGGATCATTTATCGCAGGCAATCGTCATATATCAGCGTAAGCAAATGTTGCAATCGTTAGTGGCGAGATCTATGGCAAAAATATGCAGCTTTAAGGGGTGAATATCGTCAGAGTATTTAAAAGGATATCTCTTTGAAGTTTGACGTTTCAATTTAAGATATTCAACAATAGTTTTAGATTAATTGTTAGAGCTGCGCTAGTTTATCGGAGATGACTAGTTCACCAACCAAATACGGAGCCTTAAGTTGTATTTAGTTCTTGTTGATACCGATACCTATATATTAGATTCATGGATATATAACTAACAATATTATGAGGCTGCTAAGTCAATGAATATGCTTGCAATCTTAGAAATACCATATTTCCAAGGAGTTGCTCAGATGAGGTTATATACAGTGCCAATATTTACAATATATTTTTCTTCTAGCATTTTCTCTTTCGCCACCACCTTTATCTGTACGTAATTTTAAAAGATCAGAATTCTACAGAATTGTACGAACTTGTTCAATCTAGGCATGAGTTCTGAATTTACTTTAGATGTTGAGGCTTCATCTAGCTTACCACCGTATTCAGATAAAGCAATACTACCACAAACGGTCTTGTCGACTATTCTAAATAGTTATCCTGAATCTAACTTACCCTACCCTTTGATTTTTAAAATTGCTAACATAGAAGATGAAAGTTTCACATACATTGGGGTTAAGGAATTTTCATCCTCGAAGGAAAATTTAATAATTTTACCACAACTAGTACTAGAAAAATTAATGTGTCCCAGTTCAGTATCGATAAAGTTGATTGAAAATGTACCGAAGGCAAATTTTTTAAAATTAAAGCCTTTACAATTCTATTCAGACATTAAGAATTGGAAATTCTTTTTAGAAAATAAGTTAAACAAATTTTATACCGTTTTGATAGAGAAAGAAAAGTTAGTTATAGAGGATAATAATTTGAGATATGAGCTAATTATTGAGGGTCTTAATGAAAAAGTTGCATGCGTTATAGACACTGATATTATACTAGATATCGTTCCATTGAATGATATGATGGCCAGTCAACAATTAGAATTCAATAAGATCTCAAACAATTTAGAAAATGTAGTAGAAATTGATAATGAAATGATGATTAGTGGTTTAAAGCCATTCATGGATGGTCAGTTCATCCCAACTATTTATAAAATTGATTTGGCAAAGTTTTCAAATAAGTTAATAATTTCATTAGAAAACTTAAACTATAATGGTTATGAATCAATATTTAATATTGATCTAATTATTGGACTTGATAAATTGGTCAATTTGGAAAATTTTAGATGGACTACTTTGGATCAAGATTTTAATATCCAATACAGTTTAGATCATAATAAGATTTCCAAGAGTAAGATAATAGAATTTGATTTAAACACTGACGAAATCACAAATAAACTAGCCAGAAATGATGATGATGATGGATATGATAGATATTTGTACTTAATTCCTTTTACATGGGAGTTTGAAAGTGACGTCAAAATATCAATAATAAATAATTTGGCACCTGAAGAAACCGAAGAATCTATAGTTGATTATCATAAGAAGTGTTCGAATTGTGAAAAACAGATTCCGATTGATAAGTTTTTATTACACGAATCATTTTGTTTAAGAAACAATATCAAATGTTCATGTGGATTAATATTCCTCAAAGAGATCCCATCGTATCATTGGCATTGTGACAAATGTCTCGGCTATTATAGCAACTCAAACCTACTAAGAATTAAGCATAATAAGTTATACCATCAGAAATACAAATGCAATCAATGCTCATCAGACAAAGAATTTTCTAGTTTTGTTGATTTAATAGTGAATCACAAATCAAGCGTTTGTCCAAATAAGTTGCATGAATGCAAGTTTTGTCATCTAATTGTTCCACAGGGTGAACTGACTTATAAAGATAGATTTGAGAATTTGACAAATCATGAAAATTCATGCGGTAACAAAACGTCAGAATGCTATAAGTGTAATAAAATTTTGAGATTAAAAGATTTATCAAAGCATTTAAAATTTCATGACCTAGAGAAGTTGAAATTACATGAGTTGAACAAAATTATATTCAACAAATGCTGCAATGAAAACTGTATCAATTTGTTGAATGATACCAATAATGAGCTAGGTTTATGTAATCTATGCTTCGGCCCATTGTACGTCCCGCTGCATGATCCCACAAATATTAAGTTTCAAAGCAGAATTGAAAGAAAATATATACTTCAGTTGACAAAGGGTTGTGGTAATGCTTGGTGCAATAATAAATATTGTCTAACAGGCAATCCAGCATCCCACTTAAATGCTCAACCTTTTAAAGAGCTCCTCTCTTTTGTAAACCAGGAACTACTTACCGAAATATCGAAGCCGCTGCTACCAGTAAATATTAACAAACATCTTTCTCATGATAAAAATAAATTTTGGTTTTGTACCATTGAGTCTATACTGAATAAGAAGGGTTTGTTAGATTTGATTATTTCAGAAGGTCAATATGATGAGGAGATAGTTTACAAAGCTATAAATGAAAGGTATACTGAAATGGACGTTAGAAATTGGCTAGATGAGAACGCGATAAAAATCAACGGTGTTTCCTAATTTAGGTAAATAGGCATATAACCAGCTATCAATATGTAATTATTACTTATCTTATCTTTATTTCTGTATTGGTTCATCCATCATTACACAAAGGCTATAGTGTGGTCATTTTTGATATACTCACACTTCTCTTCTGTTGAGCCATTGCTACATTAAGGGCTCAAAAAATATGCTCATATAAATAGATTCTTATCGCCACCCGCCTTTTTTTAAAATAGTCTCCTGGTTTCTTCCTTTTAAATCAATCTAATTGTATTCTAGCTTTGGATATATATTCTGGGTATATAACTGAATACAATTAAACGTATATCTTGAATTAATTTATTCTTTAATCTACAATGTTGTTATCGAAGTCTATTGCTCTTTCTATTTTAGCTTCCTTGGGAGTTCAAGGGTTAGTTATTCCATCAGTGGATAATGTTATGGATGTTTTTTCGTTAGAAAAAATAGACAAATCTTCAAGTGTGGCATCCAAAGTTAAGCAATCATCTCAAGACGTTTTAAATGTTTTGAATATCAGTTTGTTGGACGAACAAGTTCCAATAATTAACGCCGAGACCGTTAGAGATGTTATCCCTAACAAGTATATTATTGTTTTGAAGGACAACTTGACACCAGAGGAGATTCAGTTCCACCAAGAATGGGTTGCTGTGCAACATGCTAATTCATTAACGGAATTAGATCCATCGCATTCATTCTTTGAATCGACTAAAGAATTTAAAGCTGAAGGTGGTGTTACGAATTCGTTTAATATTGATAATTTATTGACAGGTTACTCTGGTTACTTCTTGGATGAAACTATCGACTTGATTCGTAGAAATCCTTTAGTCAAATTTGTTGAGAAGGACTCTGTTGTTTACGCGAATGAGTTTGAAACTCAGAAGGGTGCTCCATGGGGTTTAGCTAGAATTTCTCATAGACAACCATTAAGTTTAAATTCCTTCAATCAATATTTATACGACACTGAAGGTGGTAAGGGTGTCACTTCTTATATTATCGACACTGGTATCAATATTGACCATGTTGAATTCGAAGGTAGAGCTAAATGGGGTTCTACTGTTCCGTATGGAGATGCTGATGTCGATGGTAATGGTCACGGTACCCACTGTGCAGGTACCATTGCATCTAAAGCATATGGTGTTGCTAAGAACGCTGACGTTGTTGCTGTCAAAGTCTTAAGATCCAATGGTTCTGGATCAATGTCCGATGTGGTTAAGGGTGTAGAATTTGCTGTTAATTCACATCAACAAGCGGCTAAAGCTCCTAAGAAAGGTTTTAAGGGTTCGACAGCCAACATGTCATTAGGTGGTGGTAAGTCTCCAGCTTTGGATTTAGCTGTCAACGCTGCGGTTAAGGCTGGTATTCATTTTGCTGTTGCAGCTGGTAATGAAAACCAAGATGCTTGTAATACTTCACCTGCAGCTGCCGAAAATGCAATTACCGTTGGTGCGTCAACCATTTCTGATTCTAGAGCTTATTTCTCGAACTATGGTAAATGTGTTGATATCTTTGCACCAGGTTTAAACATTTTATCTACCTATATTGGTTCTGATTCTTCCACTGCTACTTTATCCGGTACTTCAATGGCTTCACCACACATTGCTGGTTTATTATCTTACTTCATCTCATTACAACCAGGTGCTGATTCTGAATTCTTTGTTTCCACTAAAGGTGTTTCGCCTGATCAATTAAAGAAGAACTTGATCCACTATGCTTCTAAAAACGTATTAACTGACATCCCAGATGAAGAAACTCCAAATATTCTAGCATTTAACGGCGCTGGTCATAATTTGACTGAATTCTGGGGCTTATCAGCTTCTGAAAAGAACGAAGCAATTGTCAATAAAAACTTTAATGATTTAGAGTCAAAAGTTGACCTTTTGATCGATAGAGTTGATGCTGATACTACAAGTTTCCTTAAAGATATTAAGGAATTGGTTGAAGAAGCTTATCATAAATTATCTGAAAATTAATTTAATTTTCAACTAGATTTATTTTTTCTTTCAATTCTTTTATGAATCTCTTATTCATTTCAGTTTATTTTTTTGCTTATGATTTTTTTTGCTTTGGATTCTTAAGGAAGTTCGGGTTGTCATTCGTTTGTAGTTTTTTTATATATGTCTCCATCATAGTAGGTTACTAGTGGCATGATTCCACATTGAATATAAATTCTTTCTATATGCTGTTTGGTTTGCCACCTTTATATCACTATCAGTTGCGTGCAGGACGTTTTTCCAGAACATACCGGAGTTGTCTAATCTCTCCTTCAAGGTTTAGCAGTGGCAATGTACATGACAAACTATATTTCTCTATCTATTAATAAGAGTATATTTAGTTTTGGATTCCACCATTCATCCTTCTAGTTCATATTAAAATCCTGTTATTAAATTTGTTTAGATTCAGCTATTTAAGTTAAAAGAAAAATGTCTACTCCAGCTAAAAGAAGACTTATGCGTGACTTCAAAGTAAGTATATGTCTATGAATGAGATTAAAAAGATATATTCAATGGATCAAATTACTAATTATAATAAAGCGTATGCAACAAGATGCTCCGAGTGGGGTCTCAGCTTCCCCATTGCCTGATAATGTTATGAGTTGGTAAGTATAATTGTTGAAAATATTTATATCCGCGATATAGAATGTAATACTAACTTGTTCTTGATAGGAATGCAGTTATTATAGGTCCAGCAGAGACACCGTTTGAAGACGGCACGTTTCGATTAGCACTTCAATTTGATGAGCAATATCCGAATAAACCACCTACTGTCAAATTTATAAGTGAAATGTTCCATCCGAATGTTTATGCTCTGGGAGAATTATGTTTAGATATTTTACAAAATAGATGGTCGCCAACCTATGATGTATCAAGTATCTTAACCTCCATCCAGTCATTATTGAATGATCCTAACATTAGTTCTCCGGCTAATGTTGAAGCTGCTAATTTGTATAAAGATCACAGATCACAGTATATTAAAAGAGTCAGGGAAACTGTGGAGAATAGTTGGAACGAAGAGGATGAAGAAGACGACGAAGTTGAAGATTGTTAAAGAAAATTGAAAAGAGTAATTGATAGAGTATAAAACAGAGTATAATGACATCAGCATAAGTGTAGCATCTTCCTTCTTAATCCCTATTCTTAGTTGAAACTATTTTAAAGTGACTCATTGTAATTTTTTCTTCTTGTTATGTGTATATATTTTATTAATTGTGCATTTTTTTACAGTTTTGATTATTAGCTTAGAAATAGTTTAATAAATTTACAAGCGTTTTTTCTATATTTACATTATTTTAACCATAAATAATACCATTTGCGTTTGTTGTGACTTTCAAATGCTTCTTTTTGTCTTTCAAGTTCTTGGTTTTCTAACTGTAACTTCATTTGCCTATTCTTTTCATAAGGATCTTCGATTATAACCTCTGCGGGCTTACCGGCTTCACCGATTGTTTTATCTCTATAAATTGCAAACATTGAAATGAATAAGGTCAAGTAAATGAAAAATTTTGAAACACCATCCATTCTTTTATAATCAAATTGCTTAGCCCTGATTGGAGTTTCAGCTAATATAACAGGTGGATCAAGCTTTCTAATTATGGTGCCTTTAGTCGGTTTGGCGGCTTTTAAAATAGATGGTACTCTGAATGGTAAATCATACGGAGGTTCGTTAGTCTTCCAATTTTTAAAGTTCTCACGAACTCCCCAATCACCATAAGCAATGTAATATCCTAATTTTTTATCTTCTTTGGTTAATTTATGCCATTTCTTGTCATATTTGTCCTGTAATTCCTTCAAGACTTGTCCTTGGTGTAATAAGCTTAGAGATCCAAAAAATTTTGGATCATTAAAAATTGGCCTCGTATCAATGGGTTGTGTTGCATCATCAGACGAAGATGATGAAAGCATTGACCCAAAATCTTTTAACGACTGGATCGCTAACTGAGCTGCTTCTTTTCTTGCTTGTTCCGGCGATTTACTAATATCTTTTGAATTGATGTTTTCATTTGAGTTCTTGCTATTAGCTTGAGTTGTGGAAAATAATCTAGTGGTTTTGCAAAAATATCTTTTTTTATTTAAGGAACTAAGAAATAGTTTCCTGAACTCAACTGATGCCATTTTTTATGATATTAGTGGTATACCTATTATAAATTTTATTCATTTAACTATTGGATTTAAATTATTTCATACAATCAGTGAAGTTACACAAACTAATTAAAATGTTCATAAGATTGGCTCTCACTGAATAAATATTTTAGGAAACTGGAACTTTAGAAAGCTGGAAATAGATTCTAGTTTCTACGTAGAAGAACTCAGTGGCCTTTATTAAGCTTTATATGGTTCCAGTTTTCTAACACAGTAGTTGTTAGATTATAGTAGAATTTTATAACACTTTACTATATTGTGATACTCTCAACCTTCCAAAGTAGATCATATAGAAGAGTATCTTTCTAATTTATCGAGAAATATATGAAACATAGATTAACATAACATACTTAAAAGGGAGATGTATAACATGATGTATCATCATGTCACACATCATGAAACATTCAGTGTAACACATTTAGATAATGACTCGTGATAGTGTAGATATCCATTCGTTTCCTAGTAGTAGTGATATATTGCCTGGCTAGCTCAATGGCTAGAGCGTTTGACTTTTAGTAACGTTCAGTGGTTAAAAGGCATCAAAAGGCTGCGGGTTCGAGTCCCGCGTCGGGCTTTTTTTTTGCATCGATTCATCTGTATAATGGTTTGCAACCACTAGTATATTGGCATGTTATCCTAAATGGATAAACGCCTGTCTTTCTTATATGCTGGTTATCGGAAAGATGTAACTAATAACAGATAGGAAGTCAAATTTGAAAAGACCATCTTTTCCTTTCAACAGAGTTGTGCTTGTGCTTGCGTATATAGATTGCTTCTCCCTGTTTCTATTTTATCCTCTTTATATACTTTTAACACAAGTATACCAATATTGTATTATAAGACAACTCACACTTATCTTAATAATTTTGGTTAATATGATCTTTTTTGCTGGATATATCCTTGATAACCTGAGTGGATTATCTTATCAGTCAAATTGAGGAATATATACAAAAAATGGTAATATTTATCAAAAAGTTACTTTTTAAACTCTTGAAAAGGAAATTTGAATTGAAGCGTGAAATTTTTCGTATGTTACATTATGGGCTCATCTAAATATTAATAGATTAAATAAAGACTATGGATTTGCTCAATTGACACTTTGAAGGTATTCATTCATCGTTTTTTCTCTATACTATATATTTATAAAGAAGGGAAGAAATATCAAACAATAAACTTTAGATGCTTATAAGATTAAGTTAATAAAAATACAAAACAGTTACCATTCTAAAAACATAGTTTGAAATTAAGAAACTGTAGCGTGACAGAATAATGATTAGCTTCTCATCAACTAGAAGAAAATAATTTTTGCAATTGTTCATTTTTAGATTATATGACGGATTCAAGTATAATACTTGAATCCACCCAAAAAAACTCCAAACCAGTACAAAGGAATCATTGGATAGAAAATTTAAAGCTATGGATTACCAAACTTGAACTTATTGAGGATAATTTTCATTAACAATCTAAATTTTCTACATAAAATGAAAATTCAAAATGATTTCCATCGGATTCCACTACTTTTCAATTAAACTCAACCTTTACTGACGGTCTCTGAGTACAATTTCATATTCTTTCACTTTATCTCTATGGTTGATTCACTTAATTCTGTTGAGGGTGTATGATCTAGATTCTACAATCAATGAAGAACAGCCAAGTATATTAATATGCAAGATTCATATGGTCAAGTAAAACAAAAATCATGTCTGTATTGAATATACAATTTGAAACCTTGAAGAATTAAGAAACAAGAAAAACTGATTCAATTATAAGCTACTTAATTTTGTAAAAAATTAAATAGTATCAACAAATAACTACATGATTCTGTTCATGAATCTCCCCATTGCAATCATTGGAGCACAAATAGCCTTAACCATCATACATAAAGCATCAATTAAAAGGCTCACTTCATATAAAATCCACAAAAATATGACTAATTCAACCAAGATGACTATAGTTTGTAAATTTGGGAAACTTTCAGCTATAACATCAATTGGAGCAAATATTATTTTCATAATTCGGATATTCTTGATCAAGGCATTAATATTTGATATAATTGTTACTGGACCACCTGAGGTATCTATTAATCTTCCATTTTTCATCGATTTTTCAATTTTCATTGAATCAGAAGCCTCTAACGCAGCAGGATCTAATGAGGAGTAAGATGTAGGAGGGGTTCTCTCTAGTTGTTTAGTTATTGGGTTGTAGTATAGTTCTTCATCTACATAGTCACCATCATCATCGTCAAGCTCAATTATAAATTCTTGAGAATTTTGATTATTCATTTCATGTAGTATCGTTGAAGGCACTATTCCTGAGTATCTTGAGGATTTTTTAGACGCTACTATCGACTTATTAGTAGAGAGCTTTGCAACAGCATTTTGGTCAACAATTTGGTCATTGTTGAATAACGTCGAAGCAGGTTGATTCCATTTGGTTACAACATCTTTATAATTTTTTTTTAATGCCATGAAATTTAATTTCGTACTAGTTTTAGCAGGAGTATTAATTGGCTTTTGTGATTTTGATTTAGAAGATTTAACTATAGCCTTCCCAGATTTCAAAGATTTTGCTGAAATAAGGGATTTTGGTTTAGTTTTTTTACTAGAAATAGTTTCTGCATCATTTGTATTCTTTGGAGTATCTTCCCAAGTCTTCACATTTGATGGTTCAATAACTTTTTGTGATACAGTAGCCGAATCATAAACTAACCAAGATAAAACATAATTCCACAAGGGGTGAAATTCATGATTTGACCCAACAGTTTCATTAGATATAGCTACATTTTCATGGTAATCAGGTTCTATAATTTCAGGATACAAAGTATCTTTATCTCCATCATTTAGTTCACCTATTACTGATTCTTTTTCAGCTGTTTCAGCTATTATTTCTTCTTCCGCTTCTTTGGATTCTTCGCTATTTACTTCACTTTTTTCTGCCTTTTGAGCTTTTTTTTCATCCATAGCTAATCTTTGCTTATCGGCGTTAGCTAGATAATCTTTACTCAATTCTTCTTTTACTTTTTTAAATCTTTTCTTCCATACGTTTTTAATATTTTTTGTCTTTTTCATTTGCTTCTCTTCTTTTTCACTAATATAAATCTTTTCCTTATTTATATCACTATCCTCATCGCTTACTTCTTCAACAAATATTTCTTCAACAAGACTTTTTTTTTGAGGAGAATTTTTATGTTCATAGTAATCATAATTGTTATAATCATCTTTACGCATTTTAACTTTTAAAGCTTTAAATGTCTCTTTTAATTTTTTATTATCATTATATTCACCAAACACAAACTCCATAGGATTATATTTATCCATATTCTCTTCTTTATCTTGAAACACATCTCTAAATGTTCTATGCGTATAAACCTTAGGCTTGTATGGTGATTCATCATATCTCTTCTTCTGATCGATATAGTAGCTGCCATAGTCATATTTGACCGGCTTTTTTCTTTCATTCTGGCTGCCCATGTTTGGCTCTCTTGTCCTCTTATAAGGTCGGTGCCTGTTCATATTTTGAAGTATATTTAGCTGCGCTGGTGTGATTTCTTGCTCCAAATAGTCAGGATCATAGCTTATTTCATCCCTCAACGAGCCCCTATTGCTTCCTGATGTGAACCTTGGACTTGGCGAGATATTTGGTGTTGGCCCAGCACTTGGTTTGCTAGCTACTTCACTGGATTGGGGACGAGACGAAGTATCTGGTAGGTCTTTTTCAGCAATATAGCCTGCTCCTAGTTTAGGTGTATTCATTAATTTTTCAGTACCAGAGAGAATACTTGCATCAGAGAAACCAGAATTTGAAATTTCCTCTTTTGCATCTTCAATTAGACGAGGATCATCTTGACGAATGTGGTTATCATTGTATTGATTAGGGCGGTGCGATTTAAGTTTATGTCGATCAAGGTATTGTGACGAGTAATATCCATTTCTAGTAACATTCATGGTTGGATTAGAGTCCAAATAAACCTCTGAATAAGTTTACATAGCTTTAAGGTGCCTTAAAAGAGACAATTAGAACATCTAATAAAATATAATGGTTAGTGTAAACATGAATGGCTGGCTTCTGGAACATCCTGCGTATAATTCCTTCAAATCAGGTAAGTAAGGCTAAGAGGGTGACACTTAATATGAATATATACTAATACTTCAGGGGCTAGATCAAAAACTAATGAATAAGTACTTCAATATATGTTCCCGATATGAGATATAAGACTAGAATAATGAAAGTTATTAGAATATCGTTCATGTTGAACTATACCAGCGTAAGATGTACCTCAAATTATTCGCCGATCACATCACATTCATATATAGATGATGATTTTTTATCCGTGGTAAACAAACAGGAGATTGCTAAACATCTTAAAAATTTGGGGCCATTTCCAACATACTCCAATATATTGAATCCGCAACATTTTCACCAAAATAAAGTGTTGATGGAGTATCTGAAGAGACTGCCATGTCCAGTTTCGTTAAGACAATTGGCAGGCTATGGTAAAACTTTAACAAAACAAAAGATCTTAAATAGTGCAAACTTCGTTAGGCTTGAGTTGCCGATAAGATTGGCGATGAGGATCAGAGATTTACAGACCCTTCCGTTTGGAGTAGTTAATAACTTCCATTTGGCTCAGATTTATGAAAGTTATTACCACCTGTTTAATGCATTCAGAAAAATTCCAACCATAACAACATTGGAGGAAAATGATAGATTCTGTGAAATTTTATCAGCTATGCTTGACGACCATGTGTTTAATTTATCACATTTAATGATGGGCGCATTGGAAGTTTCAATTTTAAAAAATTTACCACAATATGAATTGGACCAGTTTATGTCTTCCATGTTAAGATCTAGAATCAGTAGGAGAGTTATTGTTGAGGAGCATTTATCGTTGACCGAAAACTACAGAGCTTCTCCATACTCAAAAAAACCTCCAGATTATATCGGGGAGATCTTCCACCAATGTAGAGCTGTAGAGCACTTTAATATTGTTGCCGACTTAGTTAAAGATTCAATGCTTGACATGTTTCCCAACAGAGAAAACATGCCAGACTTAGAAATCGAAGGTAATCCAGAAACTAGTTTTCCATTTATGGTTCCTCATTTACATTATGTAATGGGTGAAATTCTAAGAAATTCATATGAAGCTACAATCAAGACGCATGGGGAAAACACATCTCACAAATTACCATCTATCAAAATTACAATAATAAATTCAAAGAAACAAGTTATATTTAGAATATCTGATCAAGGTGGGGGTATCAATCATGAAAAATTGAATGACATTTGGTCATTTGGCAAGAATCCCCAATTTGCCAGACAGAGTCTAGCCAATTTTCATAGCATACCCGGTTTACAGATGTATTCAGATTTGAAGGTTACACCAGCTGGATCGTCTATAGTTTCAACCCCTTCATCTGACCTACTAAAACAGACTTCCTTAGGTGAAATCAATGAACAAACTAGTTCCACTCAAGCTAAGCATTCAACATTAGAAACCTTGATAAAAAGACCCTACAAGTACAAATTAGGGTTAGGATTACCTATGTGTAAAGTTTATGCTGATTATTGGAATGGTGATTTACTGATGAATTCACTAGAGGGTTATGGTAGCGATACATGTCTTACGTTAAGTAAATTGGGTCATCATTCCAATTTTGTTCAATTAGATAGGGCTTGAAATATATCTATAGAATAGTATAAATAATTTCCAATGTGCGCAACTATCAAAACATAAAATATCGACGGAAATACCGAATAGCCTTGATTAATCTAACTAAATACATATGTGATAATGTCTTCGTCCAAACGAAATGTGCCCATATCATCTCTACTAGATTCGTCATCTGATGATAATTCAAATCTAGCTAACTATCACTCAAATTCATCAACAAAAGAATCGACGGCAAGTGTACAGTTACAAAGTTTAGTTTCAAAGTTTCAGACGACTATTAACGTATCACCATCGCCACTAGTTAGAAGAAATAATACAGTAGTGATAGTCGATGATGAAGAGAAGAACAAAGGCAATAAGAACAGTGGTAATAAGGAAATAATATATGTTGACGATAATGCTATGACATCAGGCGAAGGACATAACGCATTAGGGAACAACAACCATAATACTAGTATTAGTGATACTAAGCCCAAACAGATAGTTCCAATCAGGCCGTCTCCTAGCTTACCTTTATTAATACCAAAACCAGTTAGCCTTAATTCAGTATCGCCAGCGCCGATTAGTCAGAATAACGAAATTTCAACGAATACAAGTACATCATTTGTTAGTGATTATATCAAGAAATTTCAAACTAACTTCCAAATAGGTCCTAGTCCTCAAGCGCCATCATCAAATCAAAGTAAAACGTCGATTAATTCAATTATTAATGTTGATGATGGTCCCGAAATCAAGTCTGTCGATACTCCTGTTGTAGCTACAACGGCACCCCCAAAGAGAAAAAGGGCCCCATCAAAGAGAAAGAAATCTGAAGATGAAACGGGAGGTACTGTCAGTAAAAAGAGAAAAACCACTACAGAGAGATTGGTGGATGGTTCTAAGGATAAAGCTGTGACGGTAGTGTCTTCATCTACTGATGTGGATAATGAAAATGCTGCCAATAATAGTATCAGTCAGATAATCAGCCCTACTAACATCACTGCTACTAAAGATGCTAGTACTACTTCTACTTCTACTGTCACTACAATATTAGAGGATAATAAGAAGAAATCAACCAAACCGAAAACAGCGGGCTCCAAATCATCAGAATCTAAAAAGCCAACAAAAGGTAAAAAGAAAGCACCAGAATCTTTAAATAAAGGAACAACTTCAGCACCATTAAATACACAGTCAGTAATAGCAAAGTCTGAGAAACCATTAATTCACCCAACCATGACAACAGATATAATTAATATCTCACAAAACCTGACCATTACATTACCACCTCCAACAGTGATTGAAGTAAATAAGCAATTAATAGATAATAAGGAACATGAAACAATATTAGTTAGAGATGAAGATAAGGAGAAAGAGACGGTTAAAGAAAAAGATAAAGATAAAGAAAAAGATAAAGATAAAGAAAAAGATAAAGATAAAGAGAAGGAAAAGGAAAAGGAAAAGGAGAAAGAAAAAGAAAAACAAGAGCCACCAATAATTGCGCTAAATATACCCTTGATTGATCCAAAAGACCCAAAGCCAGGTCAATCAGAAGTGGTAATTAATGTATTAAAATTGGCTGAAGATAAATATGGATGGTCCGTCATTCATCCTAAAGCAAAATCGGCAATTGAAATGATGGATGATATGATTGATGAAGAGGACGATGGCATTGAAGATGATGAGGATGACGACTTAATTGCGGATGATGACAAAACTAATAAAAAGAAAAAAGATGAAGAAGGTCTAACTGAAGAACAACTAGTCAGAAGGCATGAAGTGAAAATGAATAGAAAGGTGGGGAAATATGATTATGAAGATCCATTTATTGATGATGAAGAGTTACAGATGGAGGAAGAGATTACTTCGACGAAGGAAGGGTTTTTCGTCTATTGGGGTCCACTCATCGATGATAGAAGTTTGACTAGTTCACATGCTAAGAAAGGTACATCGAAGACAAAAAAATAGGTAAAATTGTACATTATTTATTTATATAAGTTATATAAATGTGCTTTACTATTAACAACATAAATTTGTAAGAAAAAACAACTTGAGCTATAAATATAATAGGTTGTAGAATAAACATATTAAACAAAAAAAACATTCAAGATACGAAAATAGACTAATTGATGCACGTTAGCCTATTCTCTAATCACAAATTTATTCTTTCAAGAGTAACATTTAAAATACCTGCCGCATTTAACTCAAATGAATTACTTTCATTCTGCTTCTTATTTAACTTAATTATTGATACGTTTTCCTTTACCTTGTCAATTATTGAATTCAATTGATGCCTATTTTCAATAATTATTGGATCATCTTTAATAACAACTAGGAGGTTTAAATAAGCAGATAAAATAGCAAATTTACTTTGATTAATATTGATAATCTTACCAATATCATTCTCCTTAGTTTCCGGTTCTGATTCAATAAACGCTGAATCAATTGTTGAATCAATCAACTCGAATATGTCATTTGCTTTTTCCTTGTTTAAAGTAAAATACTTTGAACATGTGCAGTTTATGTTATCACGCGGTGGTAAAGATGGTTGCTTCTCATCCTCAACTTTAGAATTATCTATTTTGACTGCTGACAATTCCTCAGCTAACCTATCAGTGTCTTGCTTTTCCTTAGTCAATAATTCCTTCAAAACTCCGATCAATGTAGCCTTAATATTATCAAAAGGACAATTAATTAACGAATCTCTAATAAAAGAATAAGCAATACCTTCTGGTGACAATGCTAAGACTTTAGTTAATAAAGTTAAGGCAATGTATCTCAAACTTTGAAGATCAGAGTTTGAGATACAAACAAACAAAATCACTTGATAATAGATAGTCAACAAGATTTTGGGAATAATCGAAATCTCCATCTCGATTTTTTTATTGTTCAAAACCAGTTGATGTATTGAATACCACGACCAGAAAATGGCAATATCTTGACTTGATCTTGAAATAAACGATGATTGAATCATACTAGGTATAAGCAATCTCAAAGTAAATACTAGAGCATCATTAAAGGTGACATCAATTCTGTCAAAAGTTCTTTTTGGAGAAATTTGATGAGTATATAAAATTAAACATCCAAGAATTGAATCATTAATATTTTTAGCATCGCTATCAATAATTGAATTAGCTAAATTTTTTTGATAATCAATTATTAGTTTTTCAAAAATATCACCATTTAAGTCATCTTGATTTGCTTTTGAATAATTAAACGAGTGAAATATTATATGCGCATCAGTTATAAACTGTTTAAATACCTTTGCTAGATTGATATCAAAAGATAAAACCAATTCAGCTAACCTATCCATTACTGGTATTTGAACTTGGTATTCGAAATACTTGTTGGATTTATCCCTATTTGGTTTCTGTAAATATGAGAAATGATCCAAGGAGTAGCCACTAATATGTCGAATGCCAACTAGATTAACAACTTGTGTGATAAAGCCAGTTAATAATTTTCTTTGTAGGTATTCCTCGTCATCCTTTATTTTAGATAAGTCCTCTTTACTTAAAGTTGGATCAATTTCATCAGGTAATGAAGGACTAATATAATTTCTGGCAAAACTATAAGCTCTTTTCATTATAAAAAAACTGTTTTCATTAGAATTCTCAGTACAATTTACATAAACCAAATTGATAAAGGATGTAACCGTCATCGACAAAAATCTTGATGGATAGTAAGTATTGATCCTTTTCAAACAACTGTCAATTAATTCAAATATACAATACAACTTAATATCAAAAAATTTCTCCTTTGCTGATTCATCGTCGGTAGTTTTTACATCGCTTATCTTTATATTAGTTAATAGTTCACAACTTTTTAAAAACAATTCTTTTGGATTACCGTTTAATGCCAAACATTCAAAAATCTTTAATATCTTATAAACACAAGGTGCACTTCTTATGGATCCACTGAAATCATAGCTTGATTCAATATATAGTATTAGCAAACTTGGTAAGTCCCAACCAATTTCATAAGTCAATTCTTTATGTTCACCTAATATATTTAATATATGACCTAGCAATTCTTCTTTTTCCTCATTCGAATATTTGGTTGGTTCGCTAAGATAAATGTCTAACAATGTACTATAAGATAAGAAGTCTTTTGTTTCAATAACATCGTTAGCCGCCAGCTGTAAACTTTCCAAAACTTTATCAAATTGGAAAGTACCAAGAGTAGATTCACTTGTTTCAGAGATAGTTGAAGTATCTGATTCAGACATTATTAATTGATTAGAACTAGGTAGAACAATTAGGAGCAGTAGTACTAATATAACAAGAATTAATGAATATTATGATTACGTTGGTAGTTAAAGGAAAGAACAGAAAAAAAAACTTTGTGTGAGAAACAATTTTGCCTCCAAATATATCTATGCGTGTTGTCCATAGACGTAGCGATTACAATTAACAAAGTTAACCATGAAATGTCAAGTATAATACAATCAGAATCAGATGACTCATCATACTCATCCTCGTCCTCATCATTGTCTTCAAAATCACCATTAGCTTCTGATAAAGTAATTAAAGAAGAACCTAGAGTGGAGGCGAAAATACCGCTATCGACCTCGATAATATTGGATAAATTACCTATCGATAAACAAACACAGTTAAATAAAATTATTAAAGAAACAGAAGTTAAAAAGGATAAAATAACTATCAGGTTTCAACCAATTGGGTCTACTCCAGCAATTGCTCCTAAAGTCTTTAAAATTTCGTCGAATCAAAATGTGTCTACAATCATTAAGTTTTTGACTAGGAAGTTAAAGATAAAGGATAATGTAATCCATTTATATGTTCAGAATTCATTTCAGCCTAATCCGGACGAAAATTTGGGAGATTTGTTCAATCTATTCAAAATTAATAACGAATTAATTATCAATTATTGTAATGCTATTGCTTTTGGGTAAAAGGTGTTTGTTTACTCAATTGCCAGTTTGTAGGGTCAGAAAACATAGGATCTTGATCGACTAAGACCAATTGACCTCTTTATAGATATTTTACCACTGAAATTATTGAAGAGGATGAAAATAGGATCACATCAAGAGATTTCCTAAGAGTGAAAAGCTATATTCATACAACGACTATAAATTATCCATATATGATTACAGGAACACTATTTAGATGACTCTATTGAATCTTTTGCCATCATCAACGAAATTGATTAAAATGTGAACAAAATTATATCATCTATCAATATAGTCACTAGCCATATTATTTTGATCTTAAAATTTGTATTATATTTGATATGCGTTTTGAAATGCCTACTTCGAATGGTTTCCGTTAATCAAATTTAAAAATTTTTTCTTATGATTAATATCTGAAAATGAAACCTTTTAAATTGTGTGCTTGTTGGTTAATTTCCTACTTCTATAATACTATTCTTAATAAAATTCAAAATTAAAAGTTTAAAATGACAATACAGATAGAAATTAGATGGATCAGCAAATTGTCGATAAAGTTCTCCTTTATTGAAATTTAGAGGTTTCCAACAAAAATTTTTGAATAAATATCCAGTTGTTATTTTATTTAAGTTAAATGGTACCAAAATTTCTTACTTGCACTAGTCTGCTGATATGACTTTAGGTCCTGGGGAATATTAGAAAAATTTAATCTTCCCATTGCTAAGACTTGATTAACGTAATCATAATTCTATTGAAATTTAACTGAATAACTAATTTGCTAGCAAATTCGTGCCTCTTGAGTTAAATAATCATAGCAACATTTCCTCTCGTTGGTTGAACCACCAACAAATTTAGATAAAACTTAGAATCAATAAATTAGGTAATATCAACAGAAATGTTCTCTAAATCCATTGTTTGTGCATTTGGGGATTAAACATGATTTCTTAAATCTATACTAAAACAAAGCTTTTGTGTTTCCCTGCTTATAACATTTGTAACGCTTTTAAAGTGAACTTTTCCTGAAAATACATCATGTAAAACAGTGACTGGACGTTTCCTTGATTTAAGTAATTTTTTATTTTTTCAATTATACTTTTCAAATTCAAAGTTAACAATTGATGGATATAAATTAGGCTTCCTAACATTGGTTCTAGTTTTTTATATGTTTATTGTATGCAATTAAGTTATCAATATATCTTAATTGAAAAACCGACTTTGCAACTTTTAAATTTTAGTAGCATTATAGCGTATTTTGTTAGAATAAATCATTACAGAAGATAAATGGATTAATCCAGATGTATTCATAACAAAGCACTTATTGAAATGAGAAGAAAGTAAGTAAATTTCAACTCTGAAACAGTTTCTAATAATCTAACTTAGTTTCCAGCCTCACAATGAAAACATAAATGATCTGGCAAATGGACAATAGGAGGACCGAACAAATCATGCTTGGAATAATAGAGGCTGTGATAGCATAGACGTTTCATTAGTTAACACTACGCTTAACTTTATAACGCTGTTTAATCTACATTGCGATTAATCAATATTAAAATGATAAATCCAATCCCATTTATACATTTATAAAATAAAAATAAAGAGAAAAAATTAAGGCAAAAACACAATCAGTTCTTCCTTGATAACTTTTAAAAACCAATCAGTTTTTAAAGAAAGAAGATATAAAATTTGGTAAGTAATACAAAAAAATGTTTTGAATTACCACTGACGAAAAAGAAATTCAAAACAATAAAATTACAAATATAATCTTTGAACGAAAAAGGTATAAAGTGATATCAAAAGAGGAACCCGCCTTTAACGACAGTAATTCTAGCAAATCAATAGTAGATTGTAGATAAAACATGAATCTGTTTAATAGAAAACAAACCTGGCTTTACCTGAAGTAACAGTAACAGTACAGCCATCGGAACCACTACCATTGTAAGTGCCACCTTCATATTTACAATCACCAACAACGGAAGCACCATCTTCACCAACGATCTTGATGTTGTAGTTTGGAGCATCTTTGTTGTTTGGATTTGGAATTAATGATAAGTAAGTTTTACCGTCAGTAACACCGGCACCCAAAACAACTGGAGCCCAGTTACCAACACCAGAACCTTCGGTACCCCAGATACAACCATCTTCGACCGAGACGCCTGCATTATTAACATAATATTGAGTAGAAGTTTTACCACCCTTCCATGTGAAGTAGTTACTGGAATCAACAACAGCAACAGGTTTTTCACTTCCAGCAGATAATAAAGTTGGAACATTCATGTTTTCGGAACCTGGGTAATCAGTTCTGCAAATAGCAACGTCTTTAGAAATTTCAGAAACAAAATCAGCAGTTTGAGAACCCCATTCACATAAGTAATTGTTATTGGTGTTTGATCTGTACAAGTAACCATCTTTACAGTATAAACCACCTACAGAAATACCGCTAGATGGTTGTTCAGATGGCCATTGGGTCTTGGACATACCTGCTTGACAGGCGTAGGAACAATAGAAACCATCCTTACAAGTAGATGAAGTATCACCGTTTTCGTTCATAATAGTTGTCCAACCTCCCTCTAATCCTGAAATCCAATCAACAGAAATAGCACCTTGTCCAGTTGGGACAGATGAACATTTGTATTTACCATCTTCGAATTCGACGCTTGGATCATTGAAATCAGATAAATCACCGTCAACTGAGCTTGAACCACCGGATGACGAGGAAGAGCCGGTTTCAGTAGCTGCTGCTGAACTGTACTTTGTTGATAAGGTGGTGGCAACACTTAAAGTCGAACTGGCTGTAGAAGCTTTTGCAGCATCAACGGTGTTGCCTTGGCCATCAACATAAATAACCTTAGTGACAACATCTCTTTTGTGTTGGTGGGCGTGGTGGTGTTGACCTTCTAACGGTGCGGCCAAACTAGCGGTAGCCAAAGCTAATAAAGAAAGAATTGAGGCTTTCATTTTCTAATGTCTTGTTTAACGAGAGTAAAAGGTATTCAATTATAAATCAAAGGAATGTATACGAATAGTTGTAAAAGGAAAGACTATAGTTGGTATAACTAAAAGATAGACACTGAAATCTTTAATTTATGGGATGAATCTAGTTATATTCCAAAAAAAGACAGCAAATTCTATGAATCAACGTTGTATGAGATTTGGAGCCTTTTTAAATGAAATGTGTGTGTTTACTCTTCCTACAAAAAGAGAGAAAAATTTTCAAACTTCCTTCAAATTTAAGCTTTTCTTTGAGGCGCATAATTACATAATCGCATTGCATAGAGAGTACAAATCTAGACTTTTTAAATCTCTCAATAAAAGATCTCCTAATTAGGATTAATTGATTATTACTAAGTGCTTATCTAACAATTCTATTATCCTTTTTAAGTACAAGTAGCCGTTAAAAGGGCTGATATTGAATATTAACTTTTGAGTTGGCCCGTGATAACTGCCTTTGTAGATACGACAGCATTTAAGAAATGATTTACAGGGGTATCTGCCATTAGCCGAGTTATCATATTGTGTGAAAAAAGTAAAGGGGCTACTTGGCCAGATGGAGGGCGCCCTAGATCTCATTGTGTACAAACACAATCCTACGTATAGTGCGCTCATAATACCATTACTGACAGTTTTTGCAAAATGACTGTATTGGGAAAAGATTGTAAGGAAATCGCAAACACCAGAGAGGGCTGCCATCAGATATGACACAGAGCAGCTGAAAGGAGTCTACATGTGCTTAATCCAATAGTTGAGCGAGGGATCATCAATTAAAGCTATAAACACAAATAGGGGATAGATAAGTTACACAAACCCAGCAGCCAATAAGTAAAGGCAAAAGTCTAGATCTCCGTTGAGAAGAAAACGGCCTCCTTTTTTTTACTTGACCAACGGTTATGCTAAGCACCATTAAAATAAGGAACCGGAATACAGGAAAAGTCTCCTTTTGGCGGTCTAGTGGGCAGACACAAGCATTATTTTACTCCAGTCTAACGTTGTTAGTCGAACGTCTTGGATGGTATAGTAGTTGCGGGTGCATCATGTTATAGTACGAAGAAACTCGAAAACTATCCTATAGCAGTTATGAATATAGCGAAGAAAACGCTTCAAACAAAATGGTTGATACAGGATTTAGGGATAGGATACCAATTACTCTTCCTAAATGAGTAAGCTAATTACACAAAGAAGGAAAAAGTTTTTGCTCGGTGCATCTATGCGAGCCATGTAGTAGACACAGTTTGACCCGCGTTTAACACCCATTACATTGATCATACGGAAGTGATATTACATGTTACTTGATGGCAATCAATGCAACGTATTACTAAAATTTTATTTTCTTGGTTCCGAAATAACAATACGTAGATTCAAAATTGGGATGAAATATTGACCACCTTACCTTTTGGTATGCCGATGTGGATCTACCACATATTCCAGGATGTAGTTGCTTAATTTTATATAGAGGATAGGTGATCCTTTAACGTAATTACAAATCGAGAGGTTCAAACCCCGGACATTTAACATTGCAACTTTGGGCAGCATATTTGTCACTTTGACCATTAGATGTTTGAAACTAATGGTCAGTCAGATAACAAATACATATACGTAAGTTTAGATGATCAATTAAGCTTAAGCTTGTATGGTTAGGGCCAAAGTCGGCCCTGGTCTACTTATGTTGCGTCACATCAAAAGCTGAAATCTAGGAAACCTTTATGCCTAGCGAACTATGCCAGCTCCGTATTGTCATATTTGTGTGGTAACTAGCATATATATTCATTATGTCTTGAATACTATGACACACATATAATGGAGCGGAGATAACATTTGTGTATGATATAATACTATGCTCAACTCTGAGTGTCCTACTTGTAGCTCTCATTTACAACTAATTACCGGATCATACCCTATAATAGCGCTTTACAAGTCACAAACTTGGATCTATACTTGCAAGATTGACCGCTATTGCAACCCGTAGCATATATTGTCAGACAAAGTTAACAATCTTAAAATAAAACATGGAACAAAAAATAACACCCTATATATTCAACACTGCAAAGCAAAACACCACACAAAATAAAGGAAACGACGATGTTTTTTTAGTTATTCCTTTTTACCAATGAAACAAGAGAAGAAAAATAGAAAAAGCCTTATATATAAAGATGAAAAGCATTAAAAAGAATCAAGAACTGAACCAATAAAAAAAATAGTTAAAAAGAATTAAAAATAATCTCTCATGTACTTTAGAATTTCCATACCACAAATTAAAATAATACAAGAAAGCACCAAAACCTAAAAAATATCACGTATTGTTCAAAGTTTATTCATAAAGTACCCTCATCTTCAATACCCAAATTAAACCAAGGATGATCCAACGCCTCTAAAGCAGCTATTCTATCATTTGGATTAATTATAAATAATTTTCTTAATAAGTCAATAAAGAACCACCAAAAGGTAAAGTTACCAAAATTGATTAGATGCTTATTTTTTTGGTAGTTTATGGATAATGAATAGTCAAAATTTATATCTAGTCCAATCCTTAAGCTTATGAATAGATCAATTCTTGATAATTGATCAACACTATTTATAAACTTGCTTGGGGTTGTACTAGTTGGGAAGATTAATGTCAAGGAATTTTCCTCGGAAGATTCATCATCAATAAGAACATCGTCATCAGAAAAATCTGACTCTTCCTCCTTATCATCTTTACTATATTCATTTGCGAAGTACTTTAAACCACATTCATTTTCTTTCTCCTTAGATAATTTAACCATCGACTTGTCTATTCTATAACCACAAACCTTTTCAATCATAGCTAAATGTTCTAAATTATCATGTGTCTTAAAGAGTGGTTCACCGATAACCAATTCAACTAATATACATCCGATTGACCACATATCACATGGAAATGACCAGCCGATACCTAATACAATTTCAGGAGCTCTATAATGTCTAGTGGAAACTATTGATGAATGGTATTCATCATTGAATATTGCACTACCGAAATCAATTATTTGAATTAACGGATTTTTCAAAATCTTTGAAAACTTAGGAACTTTCTTGTTGGTCGAATCACCCGATAAATTCAAATAAGATGAAATTATTGTTGAACTATGCAAATTTTTCTTGTAATATGAGTCATCATGCAATAAAATATTTTCAGGTTTTAGATCTGTATGGATTAAGTTTAGATCATGCAAGAACGTAACAGATCGAATTAATTGCTTTGAAATTGCTTGAATATGTGATCCAGGAAATGAAATAAATTTATTTTTCTCTAGAAAATCATACAATGAAATCTTTAATAAATCCGTAACAATGCAAATATGGCCCCTATAGTCAAAGCATTCTCTTAAGTGGATGCAGTGATTCAAATTCTCATTATCAAATTTTTTCAATGTTGATAAAATCCTTAATTCAATTTTAGCAGCATCTCTATATTTTGGAATATTTCTAATCATTTTGATTGCCACATGTTCTCTATTGACTTTATCATAACATTCAACAACTTTACCAAATGTACCTTGACCTAATAGTCTCACAATAATAAATCGGTTGGCAAACAAATCATTGATCTTTATGATATAATGTCCGTCTTTATCATCACATGGTGGTAAGTTTAACTGATGAGGTATGACATTAGTCTTAATATTTCCCAACTTTGGATGCTGTAATATATAATTATTAGGGATTTTGTTGTAAAAACACTTAGCTTGAGGCAATTGTGGTAGTGAGTTGGTTCTTTGTTTTTTGCATGCATTTGTAAACTTTTGGTTGCTACAGCTATCGCTGTCGTTGCCAGACTCGACTATATTATCGTCATTATTAACGTTAAACATATTGTAAGCAGCAAATGCATCACGATCCAAAAACAATATTGAATCCGATTTATTTCTCTTTGAAATAGGGGACTGATGATGAGGCTTCGGATTTATTTGGCGCTCTTCAAGTATAACAACATCGTCATCTTCTTCGTCATCAATGAGAACATTTTCCTGATCGTCATCAATCAAGTAAATATCTTCGTTATTTGAGAAATTGATTGACTTCTTTGACTTATTAAACCTGATAGAATTGGTGCTGGTATTTAACGTTGTATTCGAGCTATTTTCATTTAAATCGATGTTCAAGATTCGTGTAGGAGATGAGTCATTGCAACTTGAATTAGTTGATGAACAAGAATTGGAGCCAGTATTATCAAAATGTAATGGAATTGCCACAGCTGTTGTGTTTAGGCTTTTAGACTGAGCTGTTTTGCTGTTATCCAATGATTCACTAAAGCCCCTTGGTCTTTTTCTATTTGAAATCAACGACATTACTTATCAACAAGAATCCCTTTTTATCTCCTTCGTAATTAAAAACCACTATACAGCAATACTAATAAATCCAGTAATAAAAAGAACAACTAATAATACTAGAATAGCCTTCTATGTGACTATGGCGTGAATCAATCTGGATATAAACTAATCAAGCCTGTAATTAATTAACCTAAAACTCTTTTACCTTTTAATTAATTATTTGTTAAATTTTCAATAAATTAAAAATCAACCACAATAAAAAAAAGATTTAGGAGGGCAAAAAAAAGAATCAAATCCAATTTTCAAGCAGGGGAATCAAATCTAATAATATGGAACGTAGTATAATTAAAAGCGATAAATTATCGATATATTTATTGAAAAAAAGTTAAATCTGAAAGATGATTGTTCGAATTTAGTAGTTAAGGGATAATTAATTTTATTGTTAGATTTGAGAGAACATACAATTTGATAATTGCTAGAGTAATTACTCAAGAGTTAATTATGGGTGTATTGGATGTGTCTCTACATCATGTATATAATTTGTATGTCATCATTAAAACGAAAAGTACACAAAATTGATTAGTGACATTGAAATCAATAACTTAATATATGCGTGGCCAATATAGGTTTAAGTATATATTATAAGTATAGACGTTAGCTATAATACTTATAAAGTGTAATACCGACAAGTATTATATTAGTTGATAATTTATTTAATCGTAAAGGGGGCAATCACTCCCCATTTCACTATTCTCTCTCCCACGTTTCTAAGTATTTAATTATTGAGAATCGCTAGCCCATTTCAAAATCACAGAATAAAAATATGAAGTGACCCAATCAATGTATCAATGTCTCATGCTTATATAAAAAATAGCTTTTTCTTGAGGAGCACCAACATATTATCACATAAGATTAGCATGGTTCTTATGTAATACAAATATATAACACAATATACTCTATTTTGAAGTACATTGGATGACTTACTCGATACCTAAAAGGGACAACTTATATAAAGGTCTCACAACATTCAAATTGTATTTACATGTTGATACAAATTGCAAAAAAATATGCGTTAATGCTGCAGATCCATATTAGCAGCTTATATTTACACTATATCGGAGGAGAATAGCTATTATAGTAAGAGGCACATATGCCTAGTTAACTTATATATGCAAATGGCTAGTTAAGTAGGCTTATTGGAGTATTTTGCAAAGCTAAAACTTGATTCAGTGTTCAAATTAGCTAATCTGAATTCCAGGAGTCTATTTTTGAACAATTGCAGGTGTCTAGTTTTTCATCTTACCTACTAGACTGGAAGGAACGCTGTTTAGATATCAGTGCTATATTCTTTTGGTTCAGTTTAACAAATCAATTTTGGATACATCACCACGTACAAAAATGCGTATGATGATCACATTGGCAAGTGAAAGGTAAACAAGCCGGTGATATTGTAGAAATATATGTATACTACAGAGCACTACCACTATCTGCAATACCAAATGGAATCATTAGAATAAACAGGAAATCATTGTACGCCTTCAGACAGCTCTTTTAACTGATTCAACCTGGATGAGACGTCCATTCCATTGGATATATACTAAATAACGTCAAAAGATTGAAGGACAGTGCACAACCTCGGATTACTCCGGAAACCGCCTTATCATGGTCAAGAACTTCAACAGTTTTTCTGGTGTTCAATATTTGAAGAAGACGAACAGATCAATGCACTTTTTATATAAAAAAATTAATTTCTACAAAGATAAATAGATAGTGGTAGAAAGGATAAAAGATTACTGAACTATTACTATAGAGCCATGTGAATTACCCAAACATGTTCCTTTTCTTCTTTCAATGACCGCAAACATTAGACGTTCTCGTAATTATGAGCAATCTGATTACTCAACTAATAACATTTTATACTCAGATATAAAAAATGATATCAAGCAAGCAACAAGCTGATTTCGCTATTAACAGATATCGTTACTTAAGGATAATGTAAGATGCTGACTCGGTGTTTAGCCTTCACCGAACCATATGCTTTGAGCCAAATAAACAGTAGATGTACACATTACGGAAATCCGATCTATTCCTTCTGCTACCTTTGCTTACGTAAGACTAGACCAATTTTGCTTTACATGAATATAAAGCTAATTTGTTTTCCAAGTCATCAATAGTCTATTTTATCAACAACAATACTTAGTCATATCATTACTCTGTTTAGCATTCAAATAGAATCTTTATCCCTTATAAATCCATACTTCTATAACCTACAATATCAACATAAGTCAAGTCTGTTCTAATTTACTTTCGCAACTAGTAATAACATTAATTTGTTGATACTGAGTTTGTTAAAACCACGGAAGCAAAAGGAACAACCAGCCATGATGTCGAATAATAAAAGTAACTTGAGCACCTCATCTATCAAGTTGTCAGTTGCACAGTCTAACAGCCCAAATTTGACTGACCCTCAACCATCAAACTTTAGTTCCTCTTCCCTGCCGTCAACAAGTGGCAGTCTTCCGCCATCATTAGCATCATCCTCCTCATCGCCAGCTAGTGGACTGAATCTAGCTCCGTCAGCTTCATTTCGTACGTCCCCGGAAAGTAATCTATTTTACACGACGAATAGCTCGGATACGAATAGTACGAATAAACTTACCGGCGAGGAATACAAGCAGCAGTCCAAATCAGGATCGACGCCTCAGCAAACGAGACTAAAGGGCTTATCACGGAAATATTTCTGTAAGACATGCAACCAGGGATTCACCAGAAAACACAACATGGTGTCACACGAATTGATCCACTCGTCCTTGAAACCCCATACCTGTTCCGTTTGCAATCTCAAGTTTAGAAGAATCCATGATTTGAAAAGACATGAAAAATTACATACTGGAGAGAAACCATTTGTCTGTAATAAGTGCTCAAGGAAATTTGCAAGGCCCGATGCATTGACCAGACACCAAAACTCTCAAAATGCATGCGCTAGCAATAGCTCAAACTTTCAATCACATGGCACAAGCGAAAGCCCAAGTTCCTCAGGTAGCAATTTGAGTAATACTATAAATACAGAAAATTATGACTTGAATAGATGGAGGGCTCTACAATTTAGTCAGCAGTCTCAACAGGCTCAACAGAACTTTCCCCTTAATACTGCAACCACAACCACAACCACAACCACAACCACAACTACATCCATCAACAGAGATCAGCAAAATCAATCACAAAAACAACCCCAGCAAAGTTATAATGATCACCATCAACTGCAAATACCTTCTCATTTTCAAAGATCCATGTCCGATTATCAGCCTTCTCAGTCCCAGTACCAAACTTATTATCAACCACAGTCCCTGCAGCATTTTTCCTTGCCTCCTCCCCCAAATCCTCCAGCTCCTTTCCAACAGGATTACGTCACCATGGCCAAATATCAAGACCTAGTTAGTTATACTCATCAGTTACAGGAAAGTCTAAGCAAAATGAACTCAAGATTAAAATTTTTGGAAGATTCGACTGATAGAGAAAATGAAAAAAGTGAAGAACATCAACAAACGGAGGATCATGTAACAAAAGAAACCCACAAAAAGAAGTCAAACACAAAAGATAATGAGTAAAATCTTAAAGTAATTAATGAACTAACGATATTAATAGATTTTATTTTTAATTTAATAGTTGTATGATTGTTGTAATGAAACTAGAGTAATTAGTCACTGTAGTGATAGTAGTATTAATACTTAGGAACTGATTATATACAGAACGCAATCGCATATTTGTGTTTTACATAATTTTTTTGGCTATCAAGATTGGATCACATACAGGTGGGGATTAGATTAAATTAATTAGGGAGGCAAATATATAATACATTTCTTTTTGTTAGAAATAAATTAATTTTTTAAATAAGGTATGTATGGGATGGCAGGAAACATATAAATGTAAATAATAATTAGGTTTTACTAACTTTGGATTAGTGATTTATAGGTTTGTCCTCTAGTTTAGTCCTTATCTTATCAGTAGGTAAATTATATCCCTTACATTTTATTAACAGGAGTTTTAATATCTAAATAGATTTTCTCAAGATGCAATCAGCTAGATTAAACGATGAAGATTGGTCAATTATTTCTTCATCTTCGGATATGGATGACGATCAGTCTACGGCGAGCTCCAATGATGATTACCATCACTTGAATGATAGCGCACAAATTCATAATAGGAATGAAGAGAAAGCAGTTTCGAGTGTCGCTACTTTGAAATTACCAGTAATCAGTCCCAGTGATTCACAGGTCCACTCGGATGGAAAAATATTAGATGGTGTAGGATGTTCGTCGTCAGACATGACCTCAGAGTCGATTAGAGCGGCAGATGAGAAAAGTGTTAAAAAGATCGATAAAACCATTAAATTTTACGAAAATTTATCAAAATTGAATGATTCAATTAAAGAAAGATCGAATAAATTTTATCAAAATATTGCTAAATTAAGGTTTGAACAGTTTAATAATTATCTTCAATCAAAGGATGATGTTAACGAATTGGTTGAGCAAAGTACAGTTGAGAATGAATATCATCTAGAGGAGGACAAAAGTGATATTACTATCCCCGAGAGCCAAACAAAGTCCTCAAGTAACAATAAAGAATCCTTGTTTCGTTGTATTAACCATTTAACCAATTCATTACAACAATTTATGGAATTGCACTCTGAATATTTAATTTATTACTTTGTCAGTTTTATAGTTGGATCAATTTCGTTGATTGGTATTTACTATTATAATTTTATTCCGACAAGTATTTTTGCACTTGAGAACACAAATAAAGTCGCAAATAATTCGTTTTACGAAAATTTGTTAAAATATTGGGATGATTTGATGTATGATAAACCTGAACTTGAGTACAAATTTTTTGGTTTATATAAATCAACTAGTAAGAATGATAGATCAATGAAAGTATTTAAAATTTGGAATCAACTTAAAACTTCTTATTTAGATGATTTGGTTGATAATGCTAAAAGGTTTGGAACAACTTACCTTGGCAACTTTAAACATTTTTTGAGGGAACTAAATTATGAACATTATGTAAATGATGTCAAAGATTTGTTGGCTAAGTACAATTATAAGCAATTGTTCAATAATTGCAAAAGTCGAATTGCAAATCAAAGCTCTTGTTTTATAAATGATTTGAATGATTATATCTATTTGACTAAAAATTCTATAAAAGGACTGTTTAACAGATATCATTCATTTTTAAATACAAATGAGCTTCGTCGGATGCTTTATGAAGTAAAAAGTAATGTGGATAAAACTGCAATCCTTGTTTATCACAGAAGTCACCCAATTAGGAAATTCATCCTTGAATTGGTTCAATGATAGTCTTTTTTGCTGCTCGCTTGTCATCAAGTCTACTCTTCTCCCAGCAACTAACACATATAAATATTTTTAGGTTCAACTTTTTTTAACATATTTTCTTGTTAATTCATATGGTTTATCTTGTTGGTTCAATGTTGTTAAATTCGGTCTATTAGGTTATCAGGTACTTTTTGGTTATTTTTCCTTTTTTTTTTTAAATATATGTTATGCGTCGAACTTAGATTGTTCTTGTTTTTTGTTTCTTTGATCTTATGTTAATATCTATGGATATTATTGGGAACTATACTTTTTTTTATTGCTCTATAGTATAAATATAAGTTCCAGTTCTTTATGTGTAAAGGAGATGGCTCTCTAAGTTACACAGCTTAAATTGTCTGTTTCTTGAAACTATGTCAATAAATTATTACCAAATTCGTGAGTTCCTTATTAACTGACATCCATGATTGATAGTTTTTGGTTTTGCTAGTTTATATTATAGCAGATATTGCAACAGATACATGCATCATTTTCGTCTAATAGCTAAAGATCTGCTACTCACTTTCCAATTCTGTCTCCAAGTACATGAACCTAATAAACAACCTATTTTAATTAAGTTAGCATTGAGCTTTCCAATTAAACATTATCCATCAATTTTACGTGAATTTTTATATTTTTTATTGTAGAATTTGATTTAAGTACTACTATCAATCAAGGCTGATAGTCCATGATCGCTTCCTTTTTCTTTTTTTAGAATCGATTAGTATCGAAGAACCTTATTGCTAACTTTTATATGAACAAAGTTTTTTAGGTATATTAAGAGTTATTTTGGAATTGCTTATCTTAAACTAAAATAAGAAAAGAGATGCGGAGCTGTTCTTAGGATGGCATGTTTAATCTATATCCAGAACCTATTAATGGCTGATTTCTATGCACCTTATAAAAAGACCTATAAGTAAAATGTCACCGCCATCTTAGATTATATATTTTGTCAATACACAGAGCAAAATCTATAACTTGTGACATTAATAATCAGGAAGAAGTAATTTAACATCTCTAAATTGTTGGAGGGTTTCATTGTCTGCTATAATCAGGCTATCAACATAAACAGCTCCAAAGTTTGGAATTGACTCAAGCTTTTGAAGTAATGAATATAATTGTTCAACGTTAGCACCCGAGTTTGCAATAAAATAAAGATATCTAAACTTTTTACAGCAGTTAAAATCTAGACCATCAAATTTTATGATATCATTGCTTGAAATATCAAGACTTAATAAACTCTCTGGAAATTTAAGTTGCCGAGTACTTATAAAATCACCTAATTTATTACCGGAAATATCAATTTCTTTTAAATTAGTAAAATTTTCGAATGTACCTTTTAAAGTTGACAATTTACATTCAGTAAGATGAAATCTCTGGATGGACATGGGTAGGCAATTTAAATCGAATGCCTCAATTTCATTAGAACATAAAAGCAAAGTATTCAATTTATTGCAACTTCTAAACGAAATCTTCTTTATTAAATCGCTCGTAAGGTTATTATTATAAAATGAAGCTGTTCTTAAATTAGATGGTAATTCAATTGTTCTGTCGGATTCGACAATCAATTTATTATGCCCAAGATATAATGAATTTAGGTTTTGGGGTAATTTACTAAAAAAATTATCCCAAGTCAATATCTTCATTTCATTCCTGGTGAGATTGAGGACAGCCAATTTGGATGGAAATTTAAAGGATTTTTCGTCAAATGATTCGATTTTATTGGAAATGAGTGATAAAAAACGAACACTATCTGGCATGCTAAGGATTCTGTCGGTTATTTTGCCAGAAAACTTATTATATGATAATCTTAGATCGCTAAGATTAAAACAGGGTAAATCATAGCATTCAGTTAGCTCATTGTTTATTAAGCCTAACACTTTCAAATTCGGCGGGAGCTGGTCTTTGAATGAGTCGCATGTTGTAAATTTGTTATCGTCTAGATCAAGTCTAACTAGATTAGTTAAACAATTTAAATTAGTGTTCCTAATTGTGGAAAGGCTATTATTCGATAGTGTTAGGTTAATCAAACTTTGTGGAAATTGAAATTTGTCGATTGAGCTAATATTCATATATGGCATATCTAGCCTTACTAGAGTTTTTGGTAACTTGAAGTCTGAAATATCATCAATAAAACCGCCTAGTGATTTAATCGATAAAAATTTTAATGATTGTGGGAGTCTAAGTTTAGCGGATTTAATTACAGTGTCAGGGTGATTTGAAAGAACAAAAGTATTTAAATTTGGTGGTAACTCTAGTCTCTCATCAATTATCAGATAAAATTTTTTACCGTCAAAATGATAATCTCCGGGGTTTGATGAAGCTAAATTCTCGATAAGTCTTTCAGTTTCATTTCCCAGAATTTCAATACTAAGCCTACCACTATAAGTTAAGGTTTCTAAACTAGAAGGAAATTTGGTTTTAGAAAATAATGCATTGTTGATAGATAAAAGATACGAACCGTTGAGATTTAATGTTTTTAAATTGGCATAAACCTCTAAGCCTTTTAGATCAGATAATTTATCGGAATAACTTAATTCCAAATCGATTATTGAAGGGGGCAATTTTATATCCTGTAAGGATTCAATAGAGGCGCAAGCAATAACAACATTTTTCAACCTTTTCAAATGGGATATATCAACTTTAACTAACGCCAGTGGAGAACGACTATTTTTCAATGTTTCAATTTTAAATTCAACTAATGATGTAGGTAAATTAAGCTTAACATATTCTTGTCTGATAGTAAGCAGATTAAAAATGTTTAATTTTCGTAACCTTCGTGGTAGTAGCTCAAGATCTTCTACCTCAAGGCTGACATTTCTAAGAGTTAGAATTGAAAGATTGTTCACCTTATATTGGAAGAAATCATACTTGTTACCAAGCTCCGCTCTAACAAGGTCAAGTCTGTCCAACCCTTGTGGATAATTGAGATCGTTGAATTCAATATGCGAATCGGAGAACACACATGCATAGGTAAGGGCTTTTATATTGTAAGGAAGCCCAGCTACTCTGTTAATCAAACATTTGACATATTCAGGTTCATTATATTCTTCATACTCCGGATTGCTGAAAGAAACTTCAATTTTATTGGCTATCCTTAAAATTCTTGGATACACTTCATGCAATAAAATCAAATCCGTCGCATCTTCAAACTCAATTACATTTGGAATATACCTATGCTCATTCTTTACGCAAAATTCGATGAATCTCTGTAAATTGTCAAAGCATTTCATATGCCTTTGGTTTAGATGCCTATAGAACCGACCATAAATATCTCCATCACCGTAATCTCGACTCATATTTGGATCTTCTTTTTCCTCATCATCCGTAAAAATTTCGTCGTCTTTTGCACCGTCGAATTTAGGATGTGCATCAACATAAGCTATAAATACTTCATCGTAGTACTTATTAAAAGCATACCGACCTAAAAATGGATCGTAAATTAAAGGCTTTAAATCCTTTAACGACAATTTTTCAATAATTTGAGATATTATCTCTGGTGGAAGTGATTTTAACATGCTATCCTAATATATATAAGGTATAGTTTCTTGAAAAAGTAGGTTTTATTTTCTTTTCGTTAAATTATCTGTGTATAAAAAGGTCGTTTGCTTGGCTGTAGACGTTGATCAAATTCGTAAATAAGATTTACGAACTACTAATGATGACATAAGCAACTATTGTATAGTGTGGCCGTAATTCCGATTAAATTCTTTGACAGATAACTTATAGTTAAAGGACCTTATGTGAACTCTGGGAGAAGTAAAGTTTTGTATTCATACTGTGTTCAGTTTTTCCTTAGTCAACTGCGACTAGATTCTAGTAAACGTTAGAATATTGCGAAATCCTATTACAGCGAACTACGAGAAACTGGTGATACTACCTATTGTGAGATATTTTCAAACAATAAAAACAGTCAAATCTCTAGTATAATAATATGTATTGACTGATTTGGTAGCCCTTACATTGGTTAAGGATATTGCCCAACGTTTCCTCTTACTGATCATTATGGTTCGAACCCGGCGGGTGTGCAAAGAAGGACAACTATCAAAACATCAACTATTGTAATAATATCTTATTATGAAACAAGGTTTATATGCCCAATAAGCTAATTCTTCTCTTTGTTATCAACTTAAGCTAAGCGGGAGCTGTTTCTAATAACATTGGCAGCATTCAAGATCATTGATTAAACCCTTCCAACGCGATACAACGAAAGACAGAGTCGTGTACTTCTTTCAAAAAATGCTGGAGACGTCGATTTATGATTATACTGAATTTCTATCAACACTCTATACTTACAGCATAATCAAAATCTTTTTTATTTCTTTAAAATATTAATTTTATTATCTAAAATTAAAGAATAAATATTTGTATCTAAAAGCTATAAATATATTATTAAGATAAATAGTGAACGATGGGTATGTTTCTTTTTTCATACAAGTTTTTTGGATGCTTGCAAGTATAAAAGTGAAAGTTCAAGTGATTACTAACATGGTGTTCAAGGTATTCCCAAATTTTTTCGGTTTATTTCAGAAAGATGGCCATTGATCTCACAATTGATTGATGGTACTCAAATCCCAGAATTTGATAATTTATATCTAGATATGAATTCGATCTTACATACATGTACTCACAGTAATGATGATGATACATTTATTAGAATGACAGAAGATCAGATGTATGCGGCCATTTTTTCATATATTGAACACTTGTTTGAGATAATTAAGCCGAATAAACTATTTTATATGGCTATTGATGGGGTTGCGCCAAGAGCTAAGATGAATCAGCAGAGGGCACGTCGATTTAGAACAGCATATGAGTCCGAAGAAAACTTGAAGAAGGCGATTGAGAAAGGTTTAGAAATTCCAAAGGAGGATCCATTTGATTCAAATTCAATTACCCCTGGTACTGAATTTATGGCAAAATTGACTGATAACCTTAAATACTTTATTCACAAAAAGATTAGCGAAGACTCTAATTGGGCGGATATTAAAATTGTTTTAAGTGGTCACGAAGTTCCAGGGGAAGGCGAACATAAAATTATGGACTATATTAGAGCGATGAAATCTCAAGTTGATTACAATCCTAATATAAGACATTGTATTTACGGTTTAGATGCTGATTTAATTATGTTAGGATTGGTTACTCATGATGCTCATTTCGCCTTATTAAGAGAAGAAGTTACTTTTGGACCTAGGAATGGTAAAAAAAGTAATGAGTTAACCGAACAAAAATTTTTCTTATTACATTTATCCTTATTAAGAGAATATTTATCATTGGAATTTCAGGACTTAGATAACCAATTGAATTTTGAATATAATTTTGAAAGAGTTATGGATGATTTTATTTTAATCATGTATGTGATTGGTAATGACTTTTTACCAAATTTGCCCGATTTGTATATAAACAAAGGGGCTTTTCCATTGTTAATTGAGACTTTTAAACAAACTTTAAAACAATCAGATGGTTATTTGAATGAGAAAGGTACAATAAATTTAAAAAGGTTAAATATTTGGTTAAATTTCTTATCAGAATTTGAGTTAGGAAATTTTGAAAAGCAAGATGTTGATGTCGAATGGTTCAATAAACGATTAGAAGATATTTCAATTACTGGTGAAAAAAAAAGGGAGAGAATGGGAAAATTATTAATCTTAAAGGATCAAAAAAAATTAGTTGGATTGATTAAACCATGGTTAATTGAGGTTAGCTCTAAAAAAGTTGAAGAAATAATTAAATTGGATAATGAGAACAAGTTGCCATCATTAATGTTGCCAAGAGATGAAGTATCTAAATATTTAAATTTTATTAAACAATTCGCTTTGGAAGTAGGGATTATAATAATTCATTCAAAGTCTCAAGACACTTATGAGGCAAAGTTAGATATTGATGGGCTATCACCTTATGAATCAGATGAAGAATTTGAAAATCGATTAAATGATATTAAAAAAGTAATAAAGAAATATCAATCAGCAAATTTAGTCGAAACTGAAGAACTATTAAAAGAATCAAAAGATATTTACGATACAAAATTTTTGAATTGGAAAGATAAATATTATAAAGACAAATTAAAGTTTTCAATTTATGATAAAGAAAAGTTGGTTGATTTAACTCAACATTATTTAGAAGGTTTACAATGGGTCTTATACTATTATTATACTGGATGCCCATCATGGAATTGGTATTTTAAATATCACTATGCTCCAAGGATTTCTGATATTTCAGTTGGATTAAATGAATTTATAAAATCAAATCATGTAATCAAATTTGAAAAATCAAAACCTTTCAAGCCATTTGAGCAGTTAATGGCAGTATTACCAGCAAGGTCAAGAAAACTAATGCCGGTAGTTTATCGTAGTTTAATGACTGATCCTCATTCACCAATTATTGATTTTTATCCTGACCAAGTGGACATTGATTTAAATGGTAAAACTGCTGCTTGGGAAGCAGTTGTATTATTAAGTTTTGTCGATGAAGTTAAATTAATTGATACCTTGAAACCAATTGAAGCAAAATTACTGCCAGAGGAAACACATAGAAATTCAGTTGGAACTGATATTGAATTTATTTATAATCCTCAAATTGATAATGTTTATCCATCTCCTTTACCAGGTTTTTTCCATGACATCGAACATAGTAAATGTTATGAGTCCAATTTCTTGTTACCACCGGTTGATGAAATTAAAATTGGATTGACTGATGGAGCAAAGTTAGGAAAAGATTTATTAGCTGGATTTCCAACATTGCAAACAATCCCTTTCAAATCAAAGCTATCATTACATGAGATTAAAGTGTTTCAGAATCCTTCGAAATCTGAATCAATGGTCTTAACGCTTGATAATATTTGGGAGGATTTATCAATTTATCAATTTAGCCAGAAATTCCTCAATAAGGTTGTTTATAGCAGATGGCCATTTTTAAGGGAATCCAAAGTCGTAAAAGTATTAGATGAGGAATTTAAATATGAATTAATTAAAATTGGCAATTCTAAAAAGTTAGTAAGTACTCCATTAGATCCGAATGAAGCAAAAGAATTTAGAGATACTTGCAAATCAATTTACAATTTGAATGAAAAAACAAAAGGAGTCCAATTAGGTAAAATTAATGGGTTAGTTTATGTTCAGCCAGTCACTGGATTAATCAGGAATCCAAAAGGTGCTTATGTTAAGACTTTCTCTAAGCAAATTGATGTTTATCCAATTCAATTAATTGTTGAAGAAGTTAACAATGAAGACCCAAGATTTGCCTTTAGGCCACCAGTTCCAATTGAAGAAGAATTCCCAATTAATACACAAGTAATATTTTTAGGTGATATGGGATATGGATCTCCAGCAACAGTAGTTGGATTTAATGATGATGAAAAGTTAAGTATCAAAATTTCGAAGATTCAATCAAGTGCTGAACCAAATATAGGTAGGAGAAGATTGCAAATTGAAAACAAAGAAATCAAATATTACCCATCATTCGAAGTATCGAAGATATTAAAGATTACTCCGTTATTTTTATCAAAGATTACGAGTGGATTTATCGTTGAAGATAATAACGGGAAAAAACTTAATGTTGGATTAGAGCTAAAATTCGAAGGTAGACGTCAAAAAGTGTTAGGATTCACTAAAAAACCAGGTAAATTTTGGGAATTTTCTCCTTTAGCCATCAAGTTAATTGATGATTATAAACATAACTTTCCAAAAGTTTTTGATTATTTACTTAGGTTGAATGACCATAAGGCGATCCCCAAATTAAATAATTTTTCAAATGAGGTATTAGAAGGACTAAGAAAATGGCTAAAAGAAGTTAAGTCACAATTAATTACGGTATCATTAGAAAGTGAATCTTTAACTAAATTCAGTTATGAAGCAATTGAAAACTATATTGAAAATTATGTTAATTCTCCAATACCACTTATGAACAAGGATATTAAGGGAGTCCCAAAGCAAGCAATTTTAAATCCAAGTGAATCATATCAGCTATTGAGTAATCAAAGGTTTGAATTAGGTGACAGAATAATTTATATTCAAGACTTTGGTAAAGTTCCAAAATTATCTAAAGGCACAGTTGTTAATATTAATACATTAGGAGCTAAGACGTCATTAGGAATTATATTTGATTTCCCATTAATCAGTGGTAATAGGATGGGTGGCAAGCTAAGAACTAATAGAGGATTGATAGTTGATTCCTCATTGGTATTGAATTTAACTAATAAACAGCTTGTTTATCACAGCAAGGCTTCCAAGCAAAGAAAAGTATTTGGATCAGATGCAAAAGTTTTAAGAGCAAAGTCAACCGCAGTTTCCAAGTCTGAGGAGGGAGAAATAGAGAATAACAAAAAGGAAATTCACATTAAGAAATCAAATGAGTTGTTGAATTTATTAAAGAAGAATGGTAAGCAAGAAGGAGAAGAAAACGAAAAAGACAAAGAAAAACAACAAGAGAAGAAGGACGTCACAGATGACGACGCCTACATCAATTCTAATGCGATTAAACACATATATGGACAAATTTATTCAAACGTTATGAATGAGGGTAATAAGTCAATAGCTCCACCACCTACAGGATATGGGGTCCCAGTTGTTCCTGGAATTCCTATTCCTCCTCACTTCTATCGTCCAGCAAATCATCCAGTAGAACACCTTGTGAATCATCCAATAACTCATCCAGTATATCATCCAGTACATCCAGCTGATCAACAGCCAACTCAAAAACCTACCAACTCTGAACATCAATCTGATAAACCATCAAGAGGTAGAAGTGGATTTAGAGGCAGAGGCAGAGGCAGGGGAAACTATAGAGGTCGCGCTAGAGGATCTGCTAGTGTTAGAGGTAATAAGAACAGCAATGGAGCTAAAAATGATTAGTATATCTGAAACTGAATATCCACCTAAGCTGAATGGGATATTTTATTTAATTAACGAGTTACGATAACGATGCATGAATCATCTGAAAATGTTGTAATGAAGTTATTTCGACTAAATATCGTTTGAACAATAGCACTATTTTAAAAGTTTATATAACGAATTCTAATGTTTAGACAATATATATTATTCGTTCTCAAGTGAGTTCATGTGGTTTTAGTTGTACGCTTGACACTTCATGGCATTATATTCAAATACTTAATAACGCTGCCACGATATTTTTCTATTGCTTTGCCCATTAAATTGTGACCAACTAACTATTTGATTTAAGAAGGGCTCGTCTCTCAATCATTTTATAACTTTTATCTTCTCCATCATTTCGGCCACCGCCTTTCGGATGTAGCATATATATCTGATCTTTAATCTGTTGTCATTACAACCGATACCAACCCTGAATATGCTTTCAATAACCTAGAACACACTCTCTATTATAAATAACATATTCATATTCATTACTCTATTACAAGATCCTATAACTATATACAAAAGATTTAGCATAAATAGTCCAACCAAAATCTAATACTCAACTCTCTCCTGCTTGCCACTTTCAAACCAATATAGAACACCTTTCTAGCCACTATCCTTCATTGTCTCTGGACTCTTTGTCTTGTCTCCCGGTAAGTTCACCAAGCCCAACGAGTCCCAATCTGATTTATCCATCAATTGATTATCCATTCGACATTTAAGATACCCCTTTGCTAGTATACGGCAGTTTGGCGCATTCTGGTTTCCAGTAAACTTCATACATTTCAAGTACTTCATCATTTGTTCTTTGCATTCACCATCATGATCCAAAGGAAAGGAGCCCCTTTCGGGTGGTGTTGGTGTCCAACTTCTAAAGTTGCCGCCTGCCTATCTGTTAATTGCTGCTCAAATACTTAACATTTCTCATTTAACTTACCTGGTGATCCTGTAGCCATATTGTTTGCGTTGTTAATAGTGCCAGTTCCACCTTCTTAAAGTGTTTACCACTGTCAACCGCTGTAAAAACCGCTGTAAATTTTTGTTCATGGGATCTATCATGTGATTTTTGACTACCACAAAATTACATTTAATGAATGGATGACTCAAAACACTTCGATTCCTAAAATAACCGATTTGCCCCTCTTTTGTGGCGGATATAAGGAAATCGAGCTTTGTAAACAGTAATTTTTAATATGAGTATAAGTATCGGCTATAAGTATAGGGTGACAGTAAGGCGGTAACAGCAAAAGATACCACGGCAGATAAACGTATAACTAGATATCACTACTGTTCTTACTAATATTTCTCTTATTAGTATTTCTTCTATTACTGGTACTATATATATAAACTTATTCACCGATATCAATTCTAATATTAATAGGAATACTTTGACTATTAGCAGTAAATTGGCAGCATTATTTAGTTAGCGGTTCTTTTTTTTTTGTTTTTCTTTTTTTGCGAGGTACCCAATTTTCAACGAGTCACTTTAATCCTACAGTTTAAATCCCGACAAAATTTTCGTTCTGTCACATGTGGAGAAAATTTTCAATATATAACTAAGGCATATTGAGACTATAGTTATCCATACACGGAAAATTGGCGATATTAAAAATACTATTGATCCTAATATTGTATTCTCAAGACCAAAATTGATAGTACACTAATATTCATTTAATATAGAATATAGAAATTTGGTATTGATATATTTATTTCCAACCAGGACATTCTTTCATTGATTCATAGATTTTTTTTACAGCAATTTCTATTTTAATAGCTCACATTTAAGAAAATTCCAATTATAATATTTTATGGAATATTAAACAAAGATGTCGTCAAACGAAATCAGAATTGCGTCTGAATTACAGGCAAAGGAAATTTTCAACCAATTTGCCAATTTAGACTCTGATAATCAAAAGATTTTGTCATTGCCCCAATTTATAACCATTTTATCACCATTTGAATCGGATATTCCAAAACAAACATTTTCATTGTTGTACTTAATTGCCGATAAACAGAAGAAGGGATATATTGACGAAGCTGACTGGGTTGATTTCATTCAGACGTTGACATCAAACGATGGTGAGTTTAAATTGTTGTTTAAATTGATTTCAAACGGTAAATCGAAAATTGAATATCAAGATTGTGTAAGCATCTTAAATAAGTTAAATAAATCTATTGATTTAAATTATCAACCTAAGAAGTTGAAATTAAACTGGAAGTATTTTGAGAAATTTTTTGAACCATACGGTTCTATGGAGTTTAATGACTTTATAAGTTTAGTTAATTATTTGCCAGTTACTAGATTGATTGGTAATTTTGAAATCTTATCAAAGAGTGATGGATTAATTGATAAGGATGAATTATATCATTTATTAACTGATAATTTAAATCATAAATTATCCTTTCAGCTAAAATTAAACTTGATAAACTTACCAGAATATTTTGGCAAAGACAAATTCAATTTATCAAATGTTTTATTTGTTTATAACAGCTTAAACAAAGTTGACTTAATCAATGAAGTCATCGCTAATACTCCTCCAACAACAAAAGACAAGGATGATATTTTAATTGATAAATATGACTTATATAAACACTTGAATGATCATTTATTAAAATCTTCGAATTTCAAACCAATCACTATGTCAGAATTGAACTTATTATTTTACTTAATTAATAAGAACGAAGAGATAATCCCAAGAAAGGAATTAATTTCAACTTTAAATCCAAATTATAGTAACAATATCAAGTCTTTGTACTCGATCTTTGAACATCCTGCTGCTCAGCCAGTTCAAGATGACAATTTCTCTTTATGGCCAATTTTTGATTCTTTGTATTCATTCTTTTTAGGTTCAATTGCAGGATGTATTGGTGCTACTGTAGTTTATCCAATTGATCTAGTCAAAACCAGAATGCAAGCTCAAAGGCATAAAGCTGTATATAATAATTCATTAGATTGTTTTAAAAAAATTATTAAGAATGAAGGTTTGAAAGGTTTATATTCCGGTTTAGGAGCTCAGTTAGTTGGTGTTGCTCCTGAAAAGGCAATTAAGTTAACAGTTAACGATTTAATGAGGAAAATCGGTACGAAAGATGATGGATCGATTACAATGAAATGGGAGATCGCTGCAGGTATGTCAGCCGGTGCATGTCAAGTTATCTTCACAAATCCTTTAGAAATTGTCAAGATTAGATTGCAAATGCAAGGTAATATAAAACATTTAAAAGCAGGTGAGATTCCACACAAACACTTAACTGCTGGTCAAATTATTAAACAATTAGGTATTAAAGGTTTGTATAAAGGTGCTTCTGCTTGTTTATTAAGAGATGTGCCATTCTCGGCAATTTATTTCCCAACATATGCAAATTTGAAAAAGATTTTGTTTAATTTTGACCCAAACGATGTAAATAAAACTCATAGATTAGATTCATGGCAATTATTAATCAGTGGAGCTTTAGCCGGTGCTCCTGCTGCATTTTTCACCACTCCTGCTGATGTCATTAAAACGAGATTACAAGTTGAAAGTAGAAAGCATGAAACTAAGTACCATGGCATACTTCATGCCTCTAGAACTATTTTAAAAGAAGAAGGTTTTGGTGCTTTCTTTAAAGGATCATTAGCAAGAGTTTTCAGATCATCACCACAATTTGGATTTACATTAGCAAGTTATGAAATTTTACAAAATTTGTTCCCATTGAATCCTCCAAATACCAAAGAGTCGAATTTTAAAGCCATCAGTGGATATCCAGGAATTTATAATTTGACCAATGATCAAGTTTATAATTCACAAAATAATAGAATTATTTATTTAAATAAAAATAAGTTATTTAAAGAAAATGGATTTCAAAAGGATGATTTAAATGATGCTTTAATTAAATTACCAGCTGAATATATTTATAAATCTCAAGATACAGTTAGATTATTATTAGATATTGATTATAAGTTTGGTAATTTTAGTTACAGTTCCTATTTAAATTATGTTAATAAGAGCAGTTAGTTTAGATTTGTTTTTTTTTTTGTCATATTATTTAATCGTTAGAACTTTTTAGTTTCGTTTGTTTTTAATATTTCATCTATTTAGAATATATATATACTAAATATTATAAATCATAAATTTTGAATCATTATTTAAATTATTTAAAACTTGAAATATCAATAGATCTTCTCTTACCATAAAGAAATCAGTTAGTTTTTCATTTACCCCAAGTTTTAAATTAACCTTGAAAAAATCCAATGAAACTAAATTATACACCAATATTACTGAATCAGATTCATTTATAATTAAGTTATTATTAAATGTTTTCGAAATTTGATTAATTATATTATCATTAAAATAAGGTAAATTTTTGAATTGAACAACTTGATCAATTAAATGAACTATGGAAATCTTTTTAATTCCAACGATTAAAAATATTTTCTTATTCAATATGAAAAAATTTTTAATGAAATCCTTATACTTAATTGATTTAACCAATTTGAAGTTATAATTAAGAATTAAAAAACTTGAGCCATATGAAATATAAAAAAAATTATCAAATTTAAAAATTTTTGAAATAGATAAATTATTTGGAATCTTGAAATAATATATATCATCAATACCAAAATTTAAGTTAAATTTAATGTTTATTATATCTCCTTTGTTACTGCCGATTAATAAATTGTTTTCAATGATTACTGAGTAATTTATATAGTAATCTGAATTATCAATTAGCTTATATTCATAGTCATATGAATTTCCCCCAACAGTAATTAAGTTTATACCAAACAATGCAATTAATTTTTTTTTAAGCTTTGATTGTGATAATAGTTTAACGTATTTAATTAAGCTTACGCTCAAATCAGTCATATTACTCTGGTTATTCATTCTTTCAAATTTGATAAAATTGATAGTGTAGTTCAAGTCGATTTCCTTAATTCTTATCGATTTAAATATTGTTCCCTTATCAATGGAAATGGTTGATATTTCTGGCCTTGTTAGATTATATCCTTTCAACAATAGGTTGTTTAAGTAATGATCAATTTTGAAATCCATAAAAACTAAATTGTTGTGTATTTCTTTATCAAGAAATCCACTTATTGATACTATTTTAATTGATGAATGGTAATCATTAAAGGCTATTTTATTTTCATCGTTTAAAACTTTTAGTATTTTAAAACTGTTCGGAAAACTTATCGCTTTACTAAATCTATTATTTCTAAGCAATTCAAAGCTGTATAAGGAGTAGTCATTGAAATTCAAATTACCTAACATTAAATTAACCGAAGTATTTTCATATCTTTTAGCTATGATTTTATTTAATAATGATTTATATTTATTTATATGTTTGCTAAGGACTCGACTTTGCTTTTTAGAGTATTCTAATTTTCTCTTTTTTGATTGAATCAAGTTATTATGGTAATTTGAGTTATTAACTAAGCTTCCATTTGTAATTTTAAAATATTTATTTCTTGATTCATCAAAATAATAACCAGGTAATTCAGGTCTTGACATAATAAAGAGTAATATAAATCTAGTTATATTTTTCTGTGAGATGAGAGTTTGATATTAATCCGATTTATGGACAGTTTTTCATCATTGCAAAGCTTATTCATTTGCTAATTCTACATAAAATACATAGGTTATTGGATTATGATAAATAAATACACTAACACCGCCCCACCTTCTGATGTCAATATAAATTTTAATACTTTTTAAATGTAATACCATTTCTTTTTGTCCGGTAATATCTTGAATTCTAACATTGGCAATCAACATCTGCATTAAAATAAAATAAAACTAATCAAAATCAATATCCTCGTAATTTTCACCTAACTTGCTGCTCATTTTAGTAAATTTAATGTCTTGTCTTTTCTTGACCAAGACTTCTTCAAATCCATTTGATCTATCAATTCCATCCCAATAGTAGCCAGCCTTAATGTCGAATCTATTGATTGGACTTATTCCTTTGTTATAATAGTATTTACCAGTTCTTGAGACATTGGTTCCGCTTAATTTTGGATTGTCTGTAAAGGTGGATAGTGGATCGTCTACTCTGTCTTTGGATTTCATAAGTTGGTTATATTCAATATCATCTTTTGAGATTTGGAAGGATTTATTACTTTTTAACTTTTCTTGTAGTTGCTCATTATCTAGCTTTGTTAGTTCACTTAAATTGATTGACTGTTGATAAGACTCGTGCTCTTTCTGTCTCTGCTTGGCCAGTTCAAGCTGTTTTCTTCTTTCATCGATATCTATTATTTTACCAGTTAAGTCTCTATAAATAGTTGAAGGTTGTTCATTCTTCCCCTCATCCATGGTATTAATAGCTTCCTTATCAACTATTTTATTATCATCTATTCTCTTAAATCCTTTAAATCCTTTACTGGCACCTAAGTTGACTTTTACTGGAGTATCTTCATCAATATCATTATCGTCATTGTCAATATTAGTAGAAAAATTATTAATTATACTATCATTAGCAATTATAATGTTGGTACTATCTAATTTTTTGTTCTTTTTCTTCTTTTTCTTTTTAATATCACTATCAGTATCTAAATACTTTGATAAATAATTTGCTCTAGATGACATGTGTAAATATAGAAGTTTAAAGGCAGAAGAAAAATAACTTTATCTATTTCTTTTTTCTTTAATTTTTTTTAGAATGAAATGAATTGGTAGGGAGATATAAACTATTCTATAGAAGTAGAATCAACAAAAAATTTGCTGGTTGACTTCTAATAATTTATCTGTGTAATTATTGGGCTGCAATACTATCATGGTACTATTGTTTATATCAGAAGAATGTTTTTTTTTGTTTTTCAACAGAACATCACTATGAAAAAGCCGTTCATACAAAAAGTTTTAGGTTACTGTACTTACTATATTTCTAAAGTTGTCTTCTATATTAATATACCTATTTAACTAATCTGTTAACTTCACTATGTAACTGAGCCATTGAGTCACATAATTCCATAAATAAATTATACTGACTTTTTATCACTTCGATTATGTTAAACAAATTACCAAACCCTTCGGCACAGTTTCTTTCTAGCCCATTTAATATTGAATTAGCTTCGTTAATCAAATCTTCATAATTCTTTAATATTTCATGATACTTTTTAATTTTTTTGATAAAAAATTCGTTCAATTGTAAGCTAGAACTTAATTTTGTTCCAGGAGTAGATAATTGTAATATGAGTTGCATTATTTTATTTAAATCTTCAGTCAATTCGTTGTTTAGGTTTTTCAAATTCATTAATTGATTTGAATCAAATTTCAACGCTTGTTTAGTTGACAATATCTTATTGTGCAAATAATTAATATCCTTTGGCAATGTTTGAATTAATTGATCATGTTTCTCATAATCCGATTGTAGAGTTATAGCAATTAAATGCTGAGTATTTATGTATTTATCAAATTCTTCTAGCTCTTTTTTAATTTCTGGTGGTAAATCACCAACTCTTGTCATTGCACTTAATTGTTGTAACCGTTGCTGCTGTTGTTGTTGTTGTCCTACATATTGAGCTCCAAATAATCCGCCTGAACCAGTGGTAGTTTTATTACCAGTGCCGAATAAACCACCAGTGGTTGGAGCATTGGATGAACCGAATCCAGTTGAAGTGGTGGTATTAGTATTACTCGAAGATCCAAATAATCCTCCACCAGTTGCTGAAGGAGGTTTATTACCAAATAGCCCCCCGCTTGTGGTCATAGAAGGTTTGTTACCAAATAATCCGGCAGATGAGGTATTGTTTGTATTCGATGATCCAAATAACCCACTAGACGGGTTACTATTGGTATTAGATGAGGATCCAAATAATCCACCAGATGTAGCGCCACTACCTGTGTTGGCATTTAATCCAAACCCTACACTAGACGTCGTTGTACCTGGATTGTTACCGAATAGTTTACCTGCTGAACTATTAGCAGCTGATCCAAACCCAGTCGAGCCTGTATTGTTGCTATTGGATGCCCCAAACAAACCTCCACCAATTGTTGTATTTGTAGTATTTGTAGGATTATTATTCACACTGTTACCAAATAACCCTCCACTAGTTGTGGCATTTGAAGTGTTACCAAACAAACCACCTGTTGTTGATCCACCACCAACGGATGGTTTATTACCAAATAATCCGCCCCCTGTATTTGATGTTGACAAATTGTTATTGTTGGATCCAAACCCTCCAAATGGGGACGATGTACTGGCATTAGAACCAAACATTATTAGCTATAATTAAAATAATTGAAAGAATTATTATGTATTTATCAACACTTTAGCCTGATGAGATTTTTTCTGTTTGAGAGAAAGCAAATTAAATGACACAAAGTCAAAAGATGATAAATATCAATAAACAATCAAGCTATTGATAGATACCGTCAGAAAGAGGAACAAAAAGATAATATTAAAAATTAAGTCCGAAAAGTTCTACTGATCATCAAATTAACTGAAAATAAAGTTGACGAAAATCTGTTAATGGTTAATTATTGCTATAAATGAAACAAACGCGTCTTGTAAACAATGCCTGATATATTTGCAATATCCATCGATAATATAGTTAAAGAGTATAATAGAATAAAATTAGAGAACCAACGACTATCTGAAGAAAATAAGAGATTAATTCAAGAAAATGAGATGCTCAACCAAAAATACAGAACGTTTTTAAAAGATTCAAAAATTAAACATCAAACGGCTGTAGAAGATTGTAATATACGGAATAAAGACAATCTGTTTCTAGACAAATTCGATGAAACAAATCAAGCCAATACCGAAATAGATGAAGAGTTATCTTCTATGAAAGTAAAGAATCTACAAAATGAATCCAAGCAGCTCAAGAAACGGAAGATATTAAGTGATAATGGTGAAGACAGTGGAATAGACGTTGAGGTTTCATCATCACAGGAGAGCCAAGTAGTGAAGTATTTGAATAAGTCGTCTCCAATCAAGTCATCTCCTGTGGAGTCGTCACCGATCAAGTCATCTCCCTTTATATCATATCCATCCCGGCCATTTGATAAACTTTCACCAGTTAAGGCTATGAATACAATATCGCCGTTAAAATTAAATCTACAGGCGCCTGAAAGTACCTTGACATCTCCTGAAAAATTTCCTAAGTTGAAATCATTCATTCTACTTTCCCCGGGTAAAAAAGGAGACTCTGAAATGAGGTCAAGGTCATTATATCACATCAAAGGCTATAACTCACAACTACCTACACAATATTCAGACGATTCGTCGCCCATTAAATCTTCAAACGGGAAAGTAGATTTTAGTAAACTACCCACACAATATTCAAGTGACGAAAATAAAGAGTTGTCCAGATCAAGGGCTAAATCAGAAAACAGGTCTCCAGCAATTGATGTCATTGAGGACTCGGAGAATGATTCTGACAGTTTATTGATCAGTAATGTATCTCCTCTAAATGATATAACAAACTTCGCTGTACCAGACATGCCTAAACCACATACTAAATTGCAAAGAAGGGACTTTGTCAACAAGTTTTATATCCGCAAATTCTACAACGACCCCCAGTTTAAGATCAACCTAACCCAAAACCCCATCACAGAATCGAACTGGATTCTCATTGACTTCAAAACTAATCCCAACTACATCAAACCTGCCTCTTCCAGAAAAGTAGGTTACTCCAAGCACCAGCAACAAAACATTGACATGTTCTACGAAATAGCAAACAAAGGAATCCACTCTGGCAAGCTTCCTCAAAACCTCCACAATCCCCATCAAATCAATGAAAGCCAACTATTTGATAAATTTCCCTCCCCTCCTGGATTTATGATTAGCGACTTTCCTTCTACGCAAGAAGAACTATCCAGGAAGCAAATTATCAAAGAACGCCAATCTGAGCGTATAACTAGACGAATTTATCTGTGTTTGATCCTATCAAATAATATACAAACTGGTGAATTCGTTTTCTTCTATGATATTCTTAATAAATATGTTCAGCATCAGAGATATATAATTTCCTAATCCGGTAATCAACAACATTTCTCTCTACTCCTGTATGGAATTGGCAGCCACGAGAATTTTACAGAAATTTTATTTGTAAAATTGTTGGTAACACCTTCGTTAATAGAAGATCTAGATTTGTGGGCATAAGGATTCCAAGGTTCCGTTGTGTGTATATAACACACAACTTTGCACACTAACGTCAAACCTAAATCTCATATCGTTGTATAATACCAGTTAGAAGGGATATTCGGAACTAGCGCTGTCGAGGTACGTCTGTGCCTATTTTATTTATAGCTGTAATTTTATTTTAATAAGAAGGAGGTGAGCAACTGGTAGATCGGCTAATTTCAGGCAAAGCAAAATGACTACACTACTATAATACTAATAATAAAAATAATAGCAACAATCACAATAACAATAATAATAATATTAAAAAGATACTAATACTCTGATATGGGGGCTAGTAATCGGAGTAGTGATAGCACTACTAGGAATATGATACTGCTAAGAAAAGTGTTGTAGAATGCTAATAAGGAGTATATTAACTTTCCTATTTGAAAAAAGCGTCATAAATGTGCTAATTACCATAGCCTTTACGATTGTAATTGCTCTATAATAGCTAAATAGTAGCAAAATAGTAGCACTAGTACAGCTTTATGATAAATTCCTTAAAAGATGCTATTAGAGGCTGTATAAAAACTGCGTAATAAGTTTATATTCAGCGTCTAATCCTACATGTGTAGCAATAAAAATGGTGTAATGCGCTGCTGTAGGAGTAGCGCAGCAAAAATCTAGCACCGTAATACATGGTAATACGCTATAAGAACACTGTAATCACACTATCTTACCGTAATATATGAAAATACTAGAAGAGCATGAAGGGATAATGGTAGAATAGTAGAAGAATAGGAGAATGTACTAGAACACTAGAGTATTTTAATGCTGAAGTGACCTAGAAAACCATAGTAATACTGTAATAAAAATAAATATGCTATCACACTGCGATAGCCAGGGTAATCAGGCTAATTATTAGCTTACAGTAAATTTCCCGTTTAAAAGTTTCGATCCTTTTAAATCAGGATTCAGTCGTTAAACACAAGGCTGTTAAGTTTAAGCATATATCTGTACACATATATATATATATATAAAGATCCCATTATTTCTCTGGAAATATATATAGGTTTTTTTGGTTTTTTCCAAGCTTTCTTCAACCTATTTCTTTTTATATTATATTATTATATTATATTATATTGTATTACTATATATTATACTATAATATATATTATAATATATTTAGATTGATCTACTTTCTGTGTTCTTCCTTCCACGCCACTGCAGGCTATAGCCACTACATTACACTAGTCGTTATACATTACATTTGTCGTTATATATAATCATAGATCCGGCGCTAAATCAATAGTCAAGCGTTATTATAAGTACTTACCGCTATAACTGCCCACGGTTATAAGTCAACCTATACAAGCATTTATATATTGAGTCTTAGATCATCCAGATATCATAGTTTATTTTGGAAATCATACAGTTAGAAATAGATCCCAAGCATATTAGAGGACCAGCTATGTCTCACAATCACAACTTGTCTATCAATTCTATCAGTTCACTTATTGAACCTACTACACCGCCAAATATTGGTGCCAACAAATCAATATTATGGGATTCCAACAACCTAAACAATAACTTGAATTTGCCTAAATTCAATCTAGATCAACAAGTGGGTGTGGGAACAAGTCCAGGCCTTAAAGGATATCTGTTGGGTCATACAAGACAAATATCCATGGAGTCCAACTACGAGAATAAGGAGAATTTTGGTCATGGAATGAAATCCAAAATTGATAAGGAATATCTCCTGTCGATCAATAAGATACCATTGGGCCAATTGAGACTGGAGATCCTTAAATTGTCCAAAGATCAATATGGATGTAGGTTTTTGCAGAAAAAGATCGACGAAAACTTGATTCCCAATTATCCGGTTAGATTAGCCAATTTTGAGATAATCTTTAAAGAGATTTACCCTTACTTGTATGAATTGATCATTGATCCTTTTGGAAATTATTTGATTCAGAAGTTGATTAATTTTTGTAACGAAATGTATTTGAATCTAATTTTGGAGATCCTACAGTTTAATTTGTTTCAAATCTCAATTAATCAACATGGTACAAGAGCTTTACAAAAGATTATTGATAATTTAAATAACTCCCATCAATTGAGCTTGTTAATTAAGGGTTTGAAGCCTTATATTATTGAGTTAATCAAGGACTTGAATGGGAATCATGTTATTCAAAAGATTTTGAATAAGTATTCACCTGAAAATTGTCAATTTATCTATGAGTCGATTATAAATGATTTATATGTCGTTGCCACTCATAAACATGGATGTTGTGTCTTACAAAAATGCTTAAACCATGTTACCCCAAATCAATTATTAGAATTCTCAAATAAAATTTTGTCATTTGACATTTTTACTAAATTAGTTAATGATCAATTTGGTAATTATGTCTTGCAGTACTTAATATCAATTAATTCAATTGATATTAACCGTCAAATGTTTAATAATTTTATTAAGTTTGGTATCAATGACTTGTGTAATTTAAAATTTAGTTCAAATGTCATCGAAAAGTTCTTAAAGAACTGTTTTAAAAATGAATACAAATCAAGAGACTTCTCAAATTTAAAGTTCGATTTGACTTATCAAATTTTAATTAGTGATTTGAATAAATTAATTAATGATCCGTATGGTAACTACGTCATTCAAACGTTAATCGATATCTTGGTTAACCCTTCAATTACTCATAAGGAACCTTATCTGGAAGACTTATTGTTGTTATTACCTTTGAATTATAAGAATTTGCAAGATTCTTTGCAAATCATCATTATTAAAAATTGGTTCCAAAATTGTAAGATTGTATCTAGTTTTGGTAAAAGAATTCAACTGAAGATTAATACAATTTTGAATGGTACAAATCAGCAGCAACAAATTCAACAACAATCTTCAAAAATTAAAATTAAAAATATGATCGGTCAACAAAATATGAATGCTAATGGTGAATTTATAAGTAGTGACCAACTCTGTCAACAGCAACAACCTCCTTCGCAATTGCCTGTCCGTTCATTAAGTTTTTCAGCACCTCCTCTTCCTCCTCTCCAAAGTCAACAAAGAAATTTGCCATTAAATAATTATTTTAATAATCGATTATCCAACAATTATATATTTGGAAGTCAAAATGATTCCTCGTCGTCTTCAGTTAATTTGAGTACAGTGCATAATCAACAGCAACCTGTTTTGTTTAATGAATTTATGATCAATGATTATCAATTACCAATTCCTCCTCCTCAGTCTGTATTAACTAATAATTCATCAAATCAATATTATCAATTGTCTAATAATTCTAGTCAATTGCCTATTCAACAATCACCTTTTATTTCTCAGCAATATTACCATCCAATTCAATCCCATACTTTGTACCAACAACAAAATCAACATCCATCTAAAAATTAAGGAATATAAAGCAATCAGAGTGTTGAAAGAGGAATGGAATTTCATTATATTTTCTTTTATAAAAGATTTATTACGTTATATTATTACAGTCCAAAGTTTACTTTTTTAATTTGCATTTTATTATTAGGCATCTTATATTTTTTGTTACTTTTTTTATTATTACTTTATTTTTAATTCTTAATACTTTCAAATTTTTATGTTATAATTTGTTTGTTTTTTTTTGCTTTATTAGTATTTATTATTTTACTGTTGCCAAAAATTGTGTGATATCCCCCATGGTTCCTGCTTTACATTACTAAACGAAAATATGTTCCGGTTACTCCTTTTTTCCCCAGTTCACCATATTCACATTCTATATCGTACTTATATACTTTACAATGTCATTTAACAAGTCATAACAAAATTTTACAGAGATTTTATAAAGAGAGAGAAAACAAAAAAGATTGTTTGTATCGTTATGTGTTATTAATTATTGGTTCTATTCTACTTTACGTTATATATGAATGCTTTTATCCACTATATATATTCGAATCCCTTTGTTAAACTATGTATTTAAAAAAAAAGAAACAATAAAGAGAAAATGGAAAAAAATGTTACTGATGTGCTTACTAGTTATTTTTTATTGTTTATTCATATCCTTTTATTGAAACTACAGTTGTTTATTTGTCTCTTTGAATTAGCGCTATATATCATATTAATATTATCTTATTCAGTTGATTAATATATGGAAGTTTAATAAATTGATTAATTTAAATAACCATTGCTGCAAAATCGTGAATTTTCACATTCGTTCAAAAATTAGATCAGGTTATACTCATTATCAATATTCATGCTTCGAATATGAGAGGCAGGTATGGTTATTGTAATTCACTTAGCATTTTTTTTGAAATTGAATAACTACCTTAGCATGAGCATTCTCATTTTTTTTATTATACTCTCTCCCTTACCTTAGCGTTGCTTGCAAATTACTTGACCAGTAATAGCTATTCCATAACAAAGTTCTTAATTTTTATTTTGGATGATCAATATAGGAATAAAATTTAATCTCCCAAAAGTTTTACGATTCAACCAACCAATATCACAAGCTAAGCTATTAGTAGTTGGCTCATTAACAGCGTTATACATAATTCTGTCAACAGCCTTGAGCTTGGAGTAGATGATCGTATTTATCTGAGCATTATTCCACATGCAAAGTTTGGAACTTGATTAACTAAAAACATGCTAAAATTCGATAAATTTGAGTTATTTAACAAAAATATTGGATTATTTTTAACCCAGGAGACATTGCTGAGTGTTTCAAAATAACCATCCTTTTAAGTTTTTATTTCAGGATAAAACTGTAATCGAAGATTTTTCACGTTGATATCTTATCATACAAGTTTTTCTAGTAATTAAGATTAAATTTTATTGGGACTACTTCGGGAAATATTAGAACAATTTCTTGTTTATTTATCTATAAGGAACATTTAGTAATTGCTTTATGAACTAATGAAGGAGATCTGGAACTTTCCAGCCAAGGCAAAGTTAGTTTAGAGATTACTATCAGCACAACAAGTTAGACAAGAATACCATTGAGAGCCTGTTGTATCTTTTCTTTCATTCAACTAATAAGAGATTTTAGATACAACATTATGATTTAAGCGATGGAACAGTGAACCAAAATACACTTGAATAATGATGCTTCTTCTATGATTAAATTACTGGTCTTATTATATTTGATAGAATCATTAAACAGAACCAAGCTCTAAAAAATCCAGATGTTCTTGCTATTTTATCAGTATATGTTATAAAATTAAAGCAATGTCATATTTTTCTGATAGAAGAGGTAGCCCAATTTCGTATCCTTTTCTAAGGGACTCAGTATTATTTCATTATTTCAACCGATCAATGTATTATACTGCTGAGACAAGGTGAAAAGTGCAAGCATCGAGGTACCATTCTATCAATCAAAACTGACAAATTTGTTTCCATCGATTTCTTTCTAGGTCATTTGAAAAACATCTGGATATCAAAAACATTACTACTATTATTCAATCCATTTAGTCTAAATTCATATCTACAATTGTTTGAATTTTTTAGGAAGTTTTTGTTGCTCTTATGATGGTAAGAACTTGGCACTATTGTTGGCCATTGTTGGCTATTTTTGCAATGTCGCTGTAAAATTGCTGCTATTACACAAAAGGTTGTTGTCTTCCTTAGTCGGATGGATTACACATGTAGTATTATATTCTTGAGTCTGTATAAACATACATAATAATATTAATAGACTAGAGAGATAAAAAACTTCATAGTTAATAAAGGAGCTTGCATTATTTCTCTCAAATTTTATTTTAAGCAAAATTTAAAAAGTGTATGATACTGCTCCAATAGTATATATGGAGAAAGACAAGATTTTACAGAAACATTTCAAATTATAAGTGTGTATGTACTATTTGCTTCAATAAAATACAAGTCCTTCATTTTTTTAAACTAAGCGTTTTATAGTTTCACTTAAAAAAAATGCAATGTAAGCAGGGATCGAACATTAAGAACGTCTTTTTTTAGCTCTATCCCAAGCGGAAGTTGTTTTTCTCTTCCTTGATACATCTTCCCTTAAATCTCTTTTATTATTAAACATGGCCCAATCTTCACCACCGAAGTTATTGACTATATCGTGTTGTTTTTGTTTGAAAGACTTTTTAGTTTGTGATTGAGGTAATCTAATAAAATTATTCTCTTCGTAATTTTGAATTTCTTTCTCTTTTTGTCTATCGAAACTAGTTTTAACCCCACCTCTACCATTATTTATGATCGTTGAACCAATAGACATTTCCACTTGTGGCATATCTGAATTTTCACGCAAATATTCTTCCATACTTTGTAGCTTACGTCCATTTGCTTCTGATTTTGTTGTTAGGTCATTAGCCAATTTAGTAGGTGGTGCAGCTGCAGAAATCTTAGGGGGTCTATATTTTTCTTTTGATTCCTTATGGTCTGATCTTTTTATTGATTCTTTACTCTTTTTTTGTGTTAATTTAGCCAATGATGCTGCATCTGGTCTGTATGATAAGTTATCGTCATCATCTTCCCCGCTTGACGATTCTTCACTAGCCAGTTCTTCATCACTTCCTTTTCCTTCCTGCTCTTCATTTAACTTTATCTCCATCCTTTGTTCATCTGATTCCATCCTACTATATGATCTGACCATTTTATCTAATTGGTAGCCTAATTTCTTCTCCAAGGGTTTGATACCTTTTTCTAAGTAAACTCTCTGTATAATCGAAGTCGTAACCGATTCTGATTTTAATTTTTCAACTTTCTCTGGATCTTCATTCTCGTCTAATCTTTGTAAATGTCCTAAAATAATCAAGGTCAAACTATTTAAATACGAAAGTAACGAATGATTTTTCAATGACAACAATGAAACCCCTTCAATCTTATCTAGATTTAGTTTCTTTAACAAATCCTTAACCAACTGTGGACAATCCTCGTATTCGTTCTTACTTAAAATTGTGTCTATAGATGATTTTGTTGCATCTAGTGATGTTATAATACCCTTTAGAAGTTCATCAACCGTTTCTACAGCCATAATCTATTAATTACTGATACCTTGTTAACTAGATTGGTCTTACTTAGACATAGACTTAAATTTTCTCTAAAGTAGAAGAGATGTGATTAGGTAATGTATTATGTAATATTAATATACGATAAGAAACACAAAATGGCGTTTTTGTGTAATTAAAATTTATATCAATTTTTCAAGAAGAGCATCTCATAGTCAACTACATATATATTATTATGACACTGTTTTTTTTTTCGACAAATCTATACTAATTTATAGCTAAACGCAATTAAATATGCCTCAAAACGAATATATTGAAAAGCACATTAAACAACACGGGAGAAGGTTAGATTATGAGGAGAGAAAGAGAAAGAGAGAAGCAAGAGAAGGACACAAAATAGCTAAAGATGCCCAAAACTTGAAGGGATGGAGAGCTAAGCAATTTGCTAAGAAACGTTATAGTGAGAAGGTTGCATTGAAAAAGAAAATCAAGGCACATCAAGAATCTAAAATTAAAGGTCCATCAACGCCTAAACAAGATGAAGGAGAAGCTTTACCAACTTATTTATTGGATCGTAAAACTAATAACACAGCAAAAGCAATTTCATCGTCCATTAAACAAAAAAGGTTAGAAAAGGCAGATAAATTCTCGGTACCATTACCGAAGGTTAGAGGTATTTCGGAAGAGGAAATGTTTAAGGTTATCAAAACCGGTAAATCCAAGTCGAAATCGTGGAAGAGAATGATTACCAAGCATACATTTGTTGGTGAAGGTTTCACACGTAGGCCAGTTAAGATGGAAAGAATTATCAGACCTGCTGCATTGAGACAAAAGAAAGCCAATGTGACCCACCCTGAGTTAGGTGTTACTGTTTTCTTACCTATTTTAGGAGTTAAAAAGAATCCTCAATCCCCAATGTACACCCAATTAGGTGTTTTGACTAAAGGTACAATCATTGAAGTTAATGTTTCTGAATTAGGTTTAGTTACTGCTGGTGGTAAAGTTGTTTGGGGTAAATATGCCCAAATCACTAATGAACCTGACAGAGATGGTTGTGTCAATGCGGTATTATTAGTATGATCTTCTATTTACATAGGAATCTATTTAAAATTTTGCATTTGTATTTTAGTTTTATTATTAGAGGTTGTCTTTTAATTATTGCTTTTGAGTTACTTTTATTTAGTTTATATTGCATGGGTTATTTTTTCATAAAAGGAATATAAACATATACGTCTGATTTACACTTGTCTTTCTCTTAATGAACATGAGAACAAACCTGCTTTTTTATTATTAATAATTATTAATGAAAGCCCTTCTGATATGCAGCTAAAACAAAAAGAAAAATAAACACCCTAAAATCCAACATAAAGCGCCCTAGTCATCAAAATCATTATCAAACAAATCAAGGCAAAGAATATCTTTTTTTCCAATTGACCTAAATCCACAATTCAAAATTAATTTAGCATTCTCTCTGATCACTTCCCACTGACTACTTAATAATTTTGTACCGATTAAAAAGCATAAACCACTAATGTTCTGTTTATTTGAAATGCTTGGTAATAGATCACAATACTTGGATAATATTTCATGAGGAGTATGTTCTTTATTATATAAATTGAATGGATGAATACTAAACATGTGATGCAAATTATCTTTCCTCAAATTTGTCAAAAATTCCTGTCGAATTCTATTGAGATACTGATAACCACCTTCTGCGCTTAATTCCATTAACTTCTCATAAGACTCATATATTTTGATATTGTCAGTATCATTAAATCTTTGACTTTCCAATCCACAAGTGGAAAACGCATAACTCCATAGCACTAATATTGCAATACTAATTGCATACATACTGTCAAAATAATCTCTATTAACGTCCCAATCAATATATGGATTAATCATCTCATTATTGTCATCAACTGGCTTTAACATCATTTCCCACAATAATAGATAACAATGAATAACACTCTTTAAATTGATAAGTTCACTAATCGATCTTTTATTTGATGTTGAATTCTTTAACCACATATTATTTAATTTTCTTTGTACAATATAGTGATCTTTCATTGTAGCATTAACGCTCATGTTTGCAGGAGACCCACCAAAAATAGCAATATCATAATGATCAATGTCAGAAATTCCAATAATTTGAGTTAAATGATACATTGGAAATCGACATTGCGATGGATTTATCGTTTGGAAAATAGATGAACCTTTTTCACGATTGGATGTTGAGCAACTTTCATTAACTTCAATATTCCAGTTATCAAAAGCTTTCGTTAAGATTTCTTTCCATATTTTACTTTTCTGATTGCTATTTTGAGCTATACCGTTTGATATTAATACTGGTGTATTGTATTGTAAATCCATTTGCTGCATTTGATACATGATCGAAATTAATCCTCCAAATAAAATTTTTTTTGTAAATAATGACACCTTTAGCTTTGATTTAGGCTCCGTGTGTTTATCAGATTTTAATAACCTTTTCAACCCACTCAAAAAGCTTTCGCCATTTCTGATTTTTATTGGACTTTTGCGCTTACCATTGCCATTCAACTGTTCTTGTAATTTTTTTTGCCTTTTAACTATCTTTCTAAATGAGCCATTAACTTCTGTTGATTCCCAAAGATTTTCGTCATCACATGGCAAATTTAGTAGCTGTAATTGATAGAATAGAATTTGTGGATTATGGCGAAATTTAATATAATCAATAATATCTAAATAAAATGTCATAAATGTAACTCTTTTCATTGACTCGGACTCTATCCATTTAACAAATAAATCATAATCGCTTGTATCACCATCCTTTGTGGCTGATATTTCATTAGAAGTACCATCAGATTCTTCTTCTCCTGCACTTGTATTGGATCCACTATTTGAATGTGATACTTTGATAGCAGTTGTTGGATTACCTCCTAACAAAGGCGATCTTCTCAATAATTGAACAGAAGTACCATGATGAACATGTGCCCTTTCGTGCATTCTTCTCAGTAAAAAGTTTTTTTCACACCATTCTAGCATGGTTAAACTTTGTAAAACCCATAATTTAACAGGTGACTCGAAATCTTTGTGTTGAAAAATCATATATCTTAAAGGAGTTGCGATCATGATACTAAAATAAAATTCGGGGGACTTTTTCCTTTCTTTAGAAAATTGAGTTTTATCAGACGATGAAGAATAATTACATCCAATTAGAAGCATAGATATTAACAACAAAGGCTCGGTAGTCTTAGTAGTAAAAGACGGTTTATGCAATATAGTAAACTGGGGATGAAAGATTAACCAGTAAATTGATAAATAATATGATAATCTATCTTCAATTGTAAGTTTATGGTCGCCATTACTAAATATATCCTCGATTGATTCCCTTGTAATTGTAGGTAAAGCCTTGAGAAGCAGATCAACTATCAAACTATCAATGAATAAATGTTTATTCATTGATATATTATGTTTCTCACCATGTACGATAATCATTTGTTCAAATGAGTTCGAATTATTCATCTTCATACTATCAACAGTAATGTCCTTTGGGGAAGTATTAGACTCGTTTGTGTTTGTTGGAGAATTTGATGATGCAGTAGATGTCATGCTAAAATTGAAATTAGCAGGGGTATTGAAAAAAGCTGATACATCCTTTTGATTAAGTCCCTGGTTGTGCATTATTTGAGTTTGATAGTTTCTTAAGAAAACTTCATCTAATGGGTTATCGCCATTCAGGAAAATATTAACATCCTGTAAACTATTCATCATTTGTAATGAGCTTCCATTTGCTATATGATAAAACGGCGTTAGAGGGGCCTGATCGTCAAATGTTAGCTGTTGTTCTTGTACCTTTTCGGGAATATGGGTGATTTGTGAATCATTATATGATGAAGGAATAACTTGGTTCGAGGATTCAAACATTGAAGAATGTCGTAACGGTATTTGAGCCTGAATGGAATTGGGATTATTTATTGGGATAGTCGTAGGTGGTAACTGTTGTTTCAATAGCGGCTCATGCGTTGATATCGCTGGTGAAGATAGTACCACATTGGTTGGTGGTGAATCTGTAAATAGCCATGATAGAATATCATTTTGGCTTTGAGGGATATTATTGCCGAAATTAATAAATTGTCTATTATTTATTTCGCTAAATTGTGGTTGTGGTGCTGGTGAAAGATTTGATGGTTGTCGAATATGCTGTTCAGGTTGTAATGAATACTGTGGCAATTGATTCATATGTGCTATGTGATATGAGGTTGCAATTTGATCTTGCTGAACACCAGAAGCTGAAGCTAAAGACAAACTACCTCCGTTTGTATTCATATGCTGATTGTTTGCAGTTCCGTTTGCTAGATCATCACCATTAATCAAGTTTGATATTTGTAAAGGTGACTGATGGCTATTAGCTATATTGGGCGATTCGCCTATGGTCGTTTGTGATGAAACGCTTGATCTTCCATGGCTAATTTGATTAGCTCTTTTCTTATTACTTTCGCTGTTCATTAGTTCGAAATGTCTCTTGGTATGACGCTCCTTCAAATCTCTTCTAACAAAGGTCTTTCCACACTTTCTCTTGCTTCCAAATTCATAGATCAAAAATTCACATTCGAATACTTCTTTCGGTTCATGATTTAAGTGATGTCTAGCTAAATGATCTGATCTTGAAAAAATCTTGTTACAATCTGGACATGGAAATGTGCCTAACGTCCTCTTCTTTTTTCTTGGTAGTTTGGTAGGAGACATTGATGTCCCATTGTATTGTGAATTAGAAGGCTCAGGTTTTAGTGGAGACATGGAAAGAGATTAAATAGTTTTATCGAAGTTTTCAACAACTAAGCTATAAATAGCTCTATATCTATAGTTAGTAGTTTCCCAGTCGTTATGGTTAATCTTATGTCTGTTTAGATGTATATATGATGTTCTTTCTGATTCCCCACTTTTAGAGATTTGGTTCTTTCCAAAAAAAATTTTAGCGTGTCACCTGACATACTACACTACTCTGTCAGATCCATATCTATATCCATTTGCAATAAAACAACTACAGATGGATTTTACAATACCATAAGCTCAAAGTGTCTATATAAGATATAGTTATTAATTAGAAAGTAATAGGTGCTTCAGAAATTTCAATATCATTCAAATCATAATAAATGTAGCAGGAAGGTTCGGATTGATTGATATCAAGAACTTCAACATCCTCACAAAATCTTAATGATTTCATGTCCTTTTCCTCCTCAATAACATTCCAGTTATTTTTATCAAACGCCAATTTTTTAGTGTCTCTGGTTAGAATTTTGATCGGAAGATCTTGGTCAGAACTACCATCATTTGCAGAAAAAATTTCATATGCATCATCAGAGTCGCAATCTTTTGAAGCAAAAGAGCCATATTTGATTTCTTTTGAATAATAAAAATGAAATTTTTCTAGGTTCATTAAAAAATTAATGTTTGAGTAATGATTTAAAATTCTGTCGTTATTACTAAGATACGAAAAATCAGGAAAGGTTGAAAAAAAGTCTAACTTGAATTGCTCATAATCGTAATAACTGTATTCGTCATTATCAAACTTCCAAATTTTTGTATAATTCTCATAAAAGTTTAACTTTTGAAAGTTTTCAATATCTTCGAACCTTGAAATTGATGAAATACAGTCGTCATAAAATGAATACAATTTAGTTTCAACGTATTTCTCGATGAACAATTCCTCAATCCTTTCTAATACGAGCTCTTTATTATTTTTTCCGATTATCTTATTGCAAATTGAATTCATATCTGAATTACTAAATTCTTGAAAAATATTATTAATAACATAATTTCTTATATCTCTAATATCTTTATCATTTAAAACCGACTGAAAATTTTCTGATATTAAGTTGTTAATTTTATTTCTAGCTACTGTGAGAGACACGTTAACCTTTTGTATTGTGGTATCCTTCAAGTTAGATTTAAACGTCGAGCTAGCACTTGACTTAGCCGATGAAGTAGATGTAAAAGATGTTTCAATATCTGGATCATTGAAGTTCTCTTCTCCATATCCTTCGTCTGGACAACCTACTTCCAAACAAACCCCCTCATCTATAGAATCTCGTAAGGTTCTTAAATTGGAATCATTATAATTTCGAACCGCGTGTTTAACTCCAATCTTAATCGATCTTTTGGTATCCTTCAAATACACCGAATTGGAATAATTGAACGGGAAACTTTGATTAAGAGGTATTTTAGAATTTAATTCTATCGTATTTTCTGATGATTCATGGCTTTTAAAGCCGTAGGATGATTTTATTATTGATGAATTATTTATTATTATGGAGGACTGGTAAATTGTCATATTCAATTACAAGTAACAGTCTGCTAATTAGCTTAAAGGATTCTTATGGCGATAAATCAAAATAATAAATTAAATATCACACGAACTTAGATAATATATATTTGCCATAGCGCTTATGATACTATAACCACATTGATAAATAAGTTGCAAGGACACAACAACTTGTTACTTAAACGTTCATTTTTATTTTTGTTGTCCCTTGTCTTCGCTTTCCCCATGAGATCTCATCCTCTAAAATTTTAACTACAACTGTACACTTTTCATTAAAAATTTTTTTTCTTCAAAATTACAACTCAATACTGTAAGGACTCTAATCAAGGTAGTAAAACAACATATACTACTCTCCACCTAGTATATTATAAAGTTTCTACATAATACTAGTTTAAACTACACTTCCGGTGATTATGTCATGTGCACACCTATTTAAGTATGGAGGATATTTGGATTAACGTAGGTAAAGTCACGTGCACGCATCCTTTAACCTACTTCATATTAGAAAATGGCATACAGACACATGGGGACGGCACACTTATATATATTAAGGCAAGGAACTTATATAATGATTTCATTTGGATGATTTATATTAGTATTTTAGAAGTGATATTAAATTGTTGTTTTTAATTCCGTTTATGGAAGTGGAGATCGCGGATCTTGGAATGTCCCCAAAATTTAGCAGCTGTATCTGCAAAGATCTGTGCAGATTCATTTAAGTATACCGTCAATAGTTCGGAATATGTAGAATGTATCCTTTTAAGGAGTTACATATAAATAGCATGTTTATTAAATATAAGTCAGCGACAATGCCGTAAAAGGTAATAATCTTTCAGGTCAAAAGAGACTTGTATTGACTTCCATTGTCCAACGACCTGTTGTATTCTCCAGAAAGAACGCTCCTCGTTACATCCACAACATTATTATGCTAGCATCTACTTCCTCCGTCATAGAGTACTACTACAAATTATCGTGTATTGCATATCTAGATTGCACCTAACTGCTTTGAATGCCCCAATAATCACAAGGCTATTGCATCATCAACTAATCCTCCACATCTAAGCTAGTCAAATTGAAATCAGCTCATGAATAGAACCTTTTAATTACTACATTAAATGATAGGAACGCGTGCATTATCAGTTATTTCCCTTTTTGAAAATAAAGTAGACCATTTTTCTCAAAACTTGTAGCTTGCCAAAAACAAATTATCGAATTACCTTTTCTTTTGCTTTGTTCATAAGGCTATCAATTCTGAATAACTTTAATCTGTTTCACTAAGTTGCCTCTATTATATGGCCCTCAACAGATGATGGAACGATCATATTACTTCGTCTGTTGAGTGGGTGAACAACTCTCTAAAAAGCTGCAAAATGCCTTAATGTGCTTTCGTGCAACATTTCCATTTAATAAATACAAAAACTACTTTAAACCAGAAACCCTTCCTTTAGAAAATTTTCTTCATCTTCTTGCAGCTTGCATTTTTGAATAGACTTGTTACTTTAACTAAAATATAAATCATTGCAACATATATGCCCAACATAATACATTACATAATCACATCTAAGGGACGCGACCAAAATTTATCCCAGTAGTCTACACGAATTCTTAAATTTGTTTTCACTAGATAGATATACAAAGGAGCTTTCTCTTTTATCGTTTGTTTAGATAGGTAAGTTATACAAAGCTTTTATCCAACATGATATCAACTCGTAATGCTCGTGTTTTAATATCTGTGTTGGCAATTTTTGCAATCGTGGTTTTCTTTGCTACTTCTAAAAATTCACTTGGCGATTCTATACAAAAAGTTAAGCCAGCTAGTACTGGTGATTCAATACATTTTGAGAATGAAGAAGAAAAAGGCAATACCTTGCAAGGTATGGCGCACAAAGGTACTGAACCACCATATTCTAAAGACAATAGTCAAGTCAGTAAGCCAAAAGATCAAGATTCACAAGAAGTTGGCTCCTCGTCTGATCCAAATGCAAAGCCAAAAGTTGTGGCCGATAAGACCAAGAGTAAAGCAAATTCTGAGAATAAATCTGTTGAAAATAAGGATACTACTTCTGACTCAAAGCTGAGTAAAGGATCGACTGAGAAATGTAACGATATTGACTACGTTGTTATGATTGACGCAGGTTCAACTGGTTCTCGAGTTCATGTTTATGAATTTGATACCTGCCAATCACCACCCGTATTATTAAATGAAAAGTTTGAAATGTTAAATGGAGGCTTATCATCATATGATACTGACGCCAAGGGTGCCGCTGCTTCTTTAGATTCTTTATTAAATGTTGCACTTGATACCGTTCCAAAGGAAAAACAAGGCTGTACACCAATCGCAGTGAAAGCAACTGCTGGCTTAAGATTATTAGGTAAGGAAAAGTCGGACAATATTTTAGCTGAAGTTAGATACCATTTAGAAAATGATTATCCTTTTGCTGTTGTTCCTGGCGATGGTATTTCAATTATGGATGGAAAAGACGAAGGTGTGTATGCTTGGATTACAACTAATTATTTACTTGGTAATATCGGCAATTCTGAAAAAATACCAACCGCTGCTGTTTTTGATTTAGGTGGTGGTTCAACTCAAATCGTTTTCGAACCAGAATTTGGAAATAATGAAGAAATGGTTGAAGGTGAGCACAAATATACACTTTCCTTTGGCGATAGACAATTTACCTTATATCAGTTTTCGCATTTAGGTTACGGTTTAATGCAAGGTAGAAATAAAATTAATGGTTTAGTCGTTCAATCGAATTTGAAAAACAATAAAGATTTAGCTGAGTCTAAGTTTAGTAATAAAAAAGATGCAAAGGATGCCAAGGCCACAATTACGATCAATAATCCTTGTATTCCGCCTGGTGTAATCAATAAGAACGTTCAAGTCGAATTATCGGAAGATGAAACATATGTTGTCAATATGAAAGGTCCTTCAGTAGCAGCCGGTGCCCAATGCCGCTTCTTAGCTGAAAAAGTCCTTAATAAAGATGCCGAATGTACCACCAAACCATGTTCGTTCAATGGTGTTCATCAGCCATCCTTAACGAAAACCTTCAGCAAAAATTCTGATATGTTTGTTTTCTCATACTTCTATGACAGAACCAATCCATTAGGTTTCCCATCCTCCTTTACGGTCGAAGAATTAACCGAATTAGCTAAAATTGTTTGTAATGGAGATCAACTATGGCAAGATGTTTTATTAGATGAACATGTCAAAGAATTAAACGAAGAACCACATTGGTGTTTAGACTTGTCATTTATCACTGCCATGTTACATACTGGTTATGATATTCCATTACATAGGGAATTAAGAACCGCAAAAAAGATTGATAATAATGAAATTGGTTGGTGTTTAGGTGCTTCATTACCATTATTAGATAAAGCTAGTTCAGGTTGGAAATGTAAAGTTGATAAAATCGCTTAATAAGGGCATATTTCAACTAAAAGGTATAGTTTCTATTTTTCTCTATTTTATTTTTTACGGTAATAGCCTAAATCTTACTATAGAAATTAATGTTAATAAATTGTATAGATGATATTCCTTTTTAATCATTAGTGAATGCGAAACGGCCATGGTTAAAAGTACTTTTTAGTACCTCCTTGCACGATTAATTTTTTTTCTTTCTCCGGTCTCTCTGGATTGGAATACAGTCCTCCACAAAATAATTAATGTATAATCAGTTACAGTGCTTGATACAATAATTATATCTACCTCACTATTCAATCAATAACGAAAGAATTTAGATCTTTTTATTCTTTTTCATTTTTTAGATTCCTACTAAAATAGTTAATTAATTATAGAATGTCATCATCAGATGGTGGCGAGGTTAAGCCAACAACAAGTAGTCATTTGACTTCCCAATTGGAAGCATCAAAAAGTCACAGTTCAATGCTTAATAAGTCTAGCAGTCTCCGAAAACATAGGTCAGTTTTAAATCACCATACACTTAGTACCAGCCCTAGTTCTTCCAATGTATGCACTAGAGAGCAACCCATGATTCATAATAAGTTGTATTGTGACCAAATAACAAGAAAAGTCTCGTCAACTGTATTACTGAAACTAAGCACAGATGATTTAAGATCAGTTAAATCACATACTGAATTGGCACAAACAGCGAATGGAGTTCGTATGTTAGCTAAAAATTTAGCAAGGGCAACAATACAATTAGATGTCAAAGCAATTATGATCGTAACAAAGGCAAGGGATAATTCACTAATTTATTTAACTAGAGAGGTAGTTGAATGGCTATTAACTAGAGATAGAGAAATAACAGTTTATGTTGACCATAACTTGGAAAAACTGAAAAGATTTAATGCTCAACATATGTTAGAAACAATCCCGAAAGCTAAACCATTACTTAAGTATTGGAATAAAAAAATAGCTTTGAAGAATCCAGAGAAGTTTGATTTGGTGGTCACTCTAGGTGGCGATGGTACTGTTTTATATGTTTCGAATCTATTTCAAAGAGTTGTACCACCTGTTATATCTTTTGCACTAGGATCCTTGGGGTTTTTGACAAATTTTAAGTTTGAGCAGTTTAGAGAAAAAATGACAACGGTTCTAGAATCTGGTGTAAGAGCTTATTTAAGGATGAGATTTACTTGTAGAATTCATAGAGCAGATGGTAAATTAGTCTGTGAACAACAAGTTTTAAATGAATTGGTTGTGGATAGAGGACCTAGCCCCTATGTTACCCAGTTAGAATTGTATGGTGATGGCTCATTGCTAACAGTTGCCCAAGCTGATGGGTTAATTATTGCTACGCCAACGGGCTCTACTGCATATTCGTTATCAGCAGGTGGTTCCTTAGTCCACCCGGGCGTCAGTGCGATTAGTGTAACTCCGATCTGTCCGCATACTTTATCCTTCAGACCAATATTGTTGCCTGATGGCATGTTTTTGAAAGTTAAGGTACCGTCCAGAAGCAGATCTACCGCCTGGGCATCCTTTGACGGTAAAGTCCGCACAGAGTTGAAAAAAGGTGATTATGTCACTGTTCAAGCAAGTCCCTTCCCATTCCCCACCGTTATCTCCTCGAAAACCGAATATATCGACAGCGTCAGTAGAAACCTAAATTGGAATAAGAGAGAACTGCAAAAGCCTTTCACTGATTTGCTCAGCGATAGCAACAAAAAAATGTATGCCAAAAATGCAAACTTAGAAAGTGACTTCGAAAACTTACATATAGATTCTAACATGAATGATGACTTTGACATCAACTACAACGACGGTGAAAGCGTCTCCTCTTCCACCCCTTCGGATCGTGAAGATGAAGAAGATATCCCATACTTGCCACCTTCCGGTGATGGTCTCAGCACCCCTCCTCCCAATAACAACTCCTATACTAACTTTGATGACAGGTCTTGCTTTGCTCACCCTCATGCAAGAATTACTTTAGATGATTCTACTACAAGATACTCGTCTTCAACTTCAGTTGGCTCAGAAGGGTTATCTATCTCGACTCCACATCCAAGGCTGAATTGATTGTAGAGATGTTATTTTAAGTAACATGTATGTATTAGCTAATATTAAGTGATAAGATAAATGCACGTGTGTAACTAACTGCTAGATTGGGTACCAATCGGACTGTAGAAATGTGTGAAAAAAGAAAGAAAAAAAATTTTCAGTATGGCAATGCGGTCGTGTACCGGTCCACCTTATTGCAACAAGGATGAACAAAAAAAAAGAAAAAAAAATTTAAGTTCTCTTATAAATCTAACTTTTGCCTTCAGTTTGATTTTTTTCTTTATACTTCAGATCTTTATATATTCGTTAATATTATTATGGCTGATATTAATCAACAAATGAACAATCTTTCTGTTCAAGGTACTCAAGGTGAAAATTCTTCTCGCCGTCAATACATTCCACCACACCTTCGTAACAGAACCAGCACCCCTGACGAAACAACTCAAGGCTCATTTGGAGGTAGTCGTCGTGCTGGATTCAGCAATAACAACTATGGAGGTGGATTCAATAGCAACCGTCGCGGAGGCTACGGTAACAACAATGGGTTTGGAGGGTATAATAACCGTCGTGGGGGCTATAATAGCAATGGTCGTGGCAACAGTAAATATAACGGTGCGAGACCAGGGGTTGGTAGATGGATTGATGGTAAACACGAGCCAGCACCACGTAATGACAAGTTAGAGTTAGAATTGTTTGGAGTTGTGGATGACCCAACTTTCCAAACTTCAGGTATTAATTTTGATAACTACGATGAAATTCCAGTTGAAGCATCTGGTGACGGTGTTCCGGAACCTATTACTTCGTTTACTGCACCACCATTGGATCCATTATTAGTTGAAAATGTTACTTTGTCTAGGTTCATTAAACCAACACCAGTTCAAAAATATTCTGTCCCTATTGTTGCTGGCGGTAGAGATTTGATGGCTTGTGCCCAGACTGGTTCTGGTAAAACTGGTGGTTTCTTATTCCCAGTTTTGTCTGAATCTTACATGAACGGACCAGCACCTGTTCCGGAAAGCGCTGGTGCCTTCTCTTCAAATAAGGTTTATCCAACTATATTGGTAATGGCACCAACAAGAGAATTAGTTTCTCAAATTTATGAAGAAGCCAAAAAGTTTTCTTATAGATCATGGGTTCGTCCATGTGTGGTTTATGGTGGTGCTGATATTGGTACTCAAATTAGAAATTTAGAAAGAGGATGTGATTTATTAGTTGCTACTCCAGGTCGTCTTAAGGATTTGTTGGAAAGAGGTAAAGTCTCCCTTGCAAATATCAAGTATTTGGTTTTAGATGAAGCTGATAGAATGTTAGATATGGGTTTCGAACCACAAATTAGACATATAGTTCAAGAATGTGATATGCCAGGCGTTGAAGGAAGACAAACTTTGATGTTTTCTGCCACATTCCCAAGAGATATTCAAGTTTTAGCTCGTGATTTCTTAAAAGATTATATTTTCTTATCTGTTGGTAGAGTTGGTTCTACTTCGGAAAATATCACTCAAAAAATCTTATACGTTGAAGATGATGAAAAGAAGTCTGTTTTATTGGATTTACTATCTGCTAATGAAAATGGTTTGACGATTATTTTCACTGAAACTAAAAGAATGGCTGATAATTTAGCTGACTATTTATATGATCAAGGGTTCCCTGCTACCGCTATCCATGGAGATAGATCACAATACGAAAGAGAAAAAGCTTTAGCTGCTTTTAAAAATGGTACTGCTCCAATTTTAGTTGCTACTGCTGTTGCTGCTAGAGGTTTAGACATTCCAAACGTTTCTCATGTCGTCAACTTCGATTTGCCAAGCGATATCGACGATTATGTCCACAGAATTGGTCGTACTGGTCGTGCTGGTAATGTTGGTATTGCTACCGCTTTTTTCAACAGAAATAATAAGAATGTTGTTAAAGGCTTAATTGAATTGTTAAGTGAAGCCAATCAGGAAGTTCCAGATTTTTTGACTAAAATTGGCAGAGAATCGACTGTCGGCAAGAGTATTCGTGGTGGCCGTGGTGGTAGAGCCAATGGTCCAACCAGAGACTTCAGAAGACAAGGGTCTGGATTTGGCTCTGGATCATCTAATTGGGGTAACAGTAACGGATGGGGCTCATCCAACGGTTACTCTTCTGGCTATAATAACACTAATGTTAATACTAATAATACCCGTAGCAACGGTTACGGTTCTTATGGTTCATCAAATTATGGCAATCCATCTTCTAGCAATTCATGGTGGTGATAAATCATATGATTATCTTATTCGGATATTCAAAGATTTATTAGAGTTTATGATTTTATGAATATCCAATACATTCTGAATTTCATATTTTGACTTGTTTGATTTTTTTATTATTTTTATATCGCTTTTAATCACTTGACTGTGCATTTATTTACCATTCGATGTCTCAATCTTGTTAATTTGTCAAGGAAAAAGGAAAAGATTTTGTTGTCATTTTTATTTTTAATTATCATTTTGCATTAATTACTTATGTTTTTTTATTCGAATATTTTTAGAAAATTTTATTCGTCAGACTATTCTTTTTTTTAATGGTTGTTTTTCTATGTGTGATATTTTGGAGTTGTGATTTGAATTTAGTTATTTTCTCATTATTAATGTTTTAACGATGGTTCTCAATTCCAATTATTTGTTATCATTCATATATTGTATTAATAGTTATCATTTATTTAAAGAAAAGAAGGTATATTCAAAAATTATTTTGAGAGATAAAAAAACATATTATAGAAAAGTTATTAATGGGTTACTTTATAAATCTTTTTTTTTTCTTGGGTTTTTAAAAAGTTAAATTTTTTTATTTATATTATAATTCGGATTTAGACATTGGGTTTTTTTGATATTTTTATTTTATTCAAATGCATTATTGCAAGTGTATATATATTATCTAATATAGTATTGTAATCTTTAGAAGCTATCAATGTAGAATCATTTTGTTTATATATCTACTCACGTGAACCTTAATCCCAAATCAAACTATTCAACGTCAATGGTACATTTATCCATATTAAACGTGGACCCATAATTTTCTAAATCTTAGATAGACCTAAGGCGTCATGGAAAATAAGCAAGTAAGAGGTGGGCTAATGCTCATTGTCCTTTTATACTTGTTTTATGCTTTTATAACTTCGTTTTCCACATCAAACGATAGTACTAGGACAGAATTCAATACTAATAAATTGAAATTGGTTAGAGAATTGGAACAGAATACAAATTGGAAGAGATATGGATTGAACTTCAGTCCGAATAATAAAGCAAGGCTACCAACTGAATCCACGATCAGACAGCAATTATCCTTTCAATTTCCATACGAACCTAGCAAACCATTTCAGAAGAACGTTTGGCAAACTTGGAAAGTTGGGGTTGACGATGACACATTTCCCCCAAATTATAAGAGCTTCCAATCAACATGGGAAGCAAAGAATCCAGATTATAGACATTATGTTATTCCTGATGAAGCATGTCATGAATTAGTGAACCAGTTTTATGCTGGTGTTCCTGATGTGGCCAAAGCCTATAATATAATGCCTAAAAACATATTGAAGGCTGATTTTTTCAGATATTTGATATTATTTGCAAAAGGTGGTGTTTATTCAGACATTGACACAATTAGCGTGAAGCCAATTGATACTTGGTTATCAATGAACACCACTTTATATGGAAAGCCAAACAATGCTGGTATTGTTGTAGGTATTGAGGCAGATCCAGATAGACCTGATTGGGCTGAATGGTATGCTAGAAGAATTCAATTTTGTCAATGGACTATTCAAGCGAAGAAGGGCCATCCAATGTTAAGAGAATTAATTGCAAAAATTACTGAAATTACATTGGATAGAGAGAAAAAAGGACAATTAGAAAAAGTTTTAGGCAAAGATGAAGGTGGTGATATTATGGATTGGACAGGTCCTGGTATCTGGACCGATTCAGTTTTTGAGTACATGAATAATGTACTACAACCAATTGAGAATTTTGAAACTAAAAAATATGATGAAATAGTTACCTGGCAAATTTTTACCGGTATGGAAATACCAATAGCAGTTGATGATGTTTTAATCTTGCCAATTACTTCTTTTAGTCCAGATGTGGGTCAAATGGGTGCTAAAAGCATAAGAGACCCATTAGCGTATGCAAAACATATGTTCCTGGGTAGCTGGAAATATGATGATATAACTAAACCCAACCCTGATCATTATTAACGACGAAGTTAATAGTATCTATTTGCTTAATTATTTCTATAATGCATATATATATTATTTCTAATTATATTTTATTCAAGAGTGCGATTACATTGGTATTCAGCTAGCATAAAGATGTAAACATAGATGATTAATTAGCCTTCTTATTGATTTCTTCTTGCCAGTATTTACAATTAATGGTTTAAATTATTAGTCGTGCTCTATCTTTTGATTTTAGCCCCAATTGGCTTGGAAAATTATATACTTGACATAAATACAGACTAGATAACTAATTTTGAGAAGCAAATAAGAAACAAGAAAGCAAAAAATGGATACAGATTGACTCAGGCTCCAAGAACTATCAATAGCAGCTTTTTCCTGCCTTCATAAAGTATTCAAAGTTCAAGAGCTCTTTGTAAACGCATTGTATATACTTTCATTCAATTGGTTGCAAAATTCGACACTTCTAAGAAGTTTAGAAATTCCAAGGACAGGAACAGTAATAGATCATTATCCAATTGATTATTGTAGCTACTTTTTTCTACGATTAAGAAATTAGATAGAATAAAGATGCAGAAAACCAAATGAATGTTATCATAAGAGATAGGGAATTCAGCTGATCGCCTAATTTGTCAAAGACTAGAGACTAGAAATAATTATGGTTCTACAACTTCGACAACAACTTGAATTAATAGCATTGATGTATTTGGTAAAGAAGAATTACGTTTGGTTATTTTGAACGACTGTTTCTTCAGTCTTACTACCTAAATGTTTATCAGAACAAAACTTTTTCTATTGATAGATGATACAGATCATGTTGTGATAAGGGACATGACTTCCTGACTATTATTTATGACTTGGATTCATTAAAGAATTGTGATTCTACTATCGCTAACCGCTCGATGTAAGTACTTATATAACAGTTAATGAATTAGCTTAAGAAGATATAATAAATTCTTTGGTATATTCATTTCGCAACCCTGTATATTCTTTGTCAAGGTTTATTGAAGGTTTAAGGACGTCCATGTATGCAATACCTGTAATACCATTATTCAGTTTTTTCATCTCTTAGTTCAGCAAGAATAAAATATAGCTAAAGATGTTAAATTAACCAATTGAAATATATATGGAATAAATATTTCACCAATTTAGATCATTGAAGACATGGCTTTTTTTTTCGATTAATTGGCTACGTTCATTTTTCGCCTTAAATTTAGTGAAATAAACTGAGCAATCATTATTAGTACAGTTAGACGAACAATTTTTCATGATTCCATTACTGCCTAAGCAATCAATATTTCGGCTAATACATTTTTCACAGACTTCTTCAATTGCCAACAATTTCAACTCATTTTTTTTGTAGTCCATCGAAAGAGTAGTAATTAAACTTAATTCATCCTTTAAACAATTGTTGCATATATGTTTTGAGCTAGCATTCTGATGTTCTAAACTTAGCCCACAACTTAAGCATGAATTTGATTTGATAAAGTTTGAAATATTTAAGATGTCTTTAGCATTAAAATTGTTCTTGTTAGGCTTTGGAAGTTCTTTATACCAGCTCTTGATGTTGACACCGATTAAGTTAAATATCCTTTCTAAAGGCGGTATTAATACCCTAGTTATATAATATTCATAATCCAAAATAAATGGATTTGGGGTATTGTATGACTCTATAAATTCTTCAGGAGATATACATCTATCCTTTATACGAGGTTTAGTTGCATCCTGAATTATAACATATGGCACTCTTTCACGAAATTGAGGCTCCTTTCTGGGATCCTTAGAAATTTGTTTGTTAGCAACTATTGCACCTGGAGGTAAATACATTTCATTTTTGTAGGTACCATGTCTAACCTCTTTGGCAAAACAAAAATCATTAACAGAGATCTTATTTACTAAAATTTTAAAGAATTGTTTAATCGTATAATTTTTGACAACTGATAAATTCTTTGTTTCAAATAAGATCCTTAGGGTTTTTTCAACCATCTTTTGTTGGGCTGGTATTCCGTCTCTTCTAATGGTTTCGATACCCTTTGCATCAAATTTTGGTTTAATTTGGTCTTCAAATTCATAACTATAACCTACATATCTTTTTTTACTCAATAAAACACAAGGGTGATAAACTTTCTCAAATTTCAATTTAATTGGATCAGGGAATTGACTGGTTATAAAATTTGCAATTTCATTTCCGTATTTAAATGCTTCTGATTTCGATTTTCCTGGAAAATAAACAAATAACGAATCAGTATCACCGTAGACAACTTTAGCACCATAATTGCTATTTTCGATTAATTCTATTGATTTGACTAGGATTTCTCTCCCTGTTGAAACAACTGCATCAGCTATATCAGTATTTGGCATCCTACCACTGAAGGTTGCAGAAGCATAGCCATAGGTAACGTTTGCGATTAATTTTAATGCTAACTGCCGTGAATTGAATAATTTGATTAATTCAGAATCATCTTTAAATAATTTCATAACCGATTTAACTTTAATTCTTGTGTTTAAAATTTCTTCTAACATTTTAGCTAATATTGATTTTCTAATTGAGCTTTTAACAAACATGAATCCATTGGGGGATAAGTTAATGCCGTTTTCTTTGTTAAACAAATCTATTAGTCCAGGTGGTAGGTTTAAATTTTTCAAGTATCCTATGTTATTCTTATTCGGCCAAAAATTATTTAACTTTCCCAATAGAGTTGAATAACAGTAATTATAAGCAATAATAACTGATGGATATAATGATTGGAAATCAAGAACAACTAACGGTGATTTATAAAAATTAGATTCAGGTTCCATAATCAATGGCAAGCATCCTAAAGATCTCATTTGATGAACATCTTTCTTTGATGGGGAATTCAATAACAAATTTTCCAGCTTAGATATTCTGGATAAAATTGATTCTACTTTAAATTGAGAGCCTCTATAAAAAATGGAATTAAAGTCAATACCAATTAATCTTGAATACTCGACATTTCTAGTGATTAGCTCTTGAACTTTAATAATTTTTAAAACCAATTCAATCCTTTTCAAGTAGTATTTGAAAAATAGTAAAGGCTCTTGAAATTGTGAGCTGCTGAACCATTCTGATAGTTTTAGATTCAGATACTTAGGTAATGATTGGTGTAATAAATGATAAGAAATGTTTTCTAACGAGTAGCTAGTTAAACTCAATTCTGATCTGAGCAATCGCCAAATATTTAGTAAATGTCTACCATTAATTTTTATCGCCGAAGTATGAGTGTAGCCCCATCTATCACCGAATTTTCCATTACTCTTAAAGTTACAACGACTGAGTTGGGGTAATAAATTTATATCATAAAAATTCAAAAATCTTTCTATTATATAACCCCATGATAACGCGTTGATTTCATAACCAGATAATACATCTGGATCAAAAAATTCTATTAAATCGATCAATCTTTTTATCATTTGAAGTTCATCATCAAAGACTTCTATTGATATATTACCTGATAAGTAATTTGACATATTTTTGAATTTATTTTCATCACAATCCAAGTTGTTAGTCATTAGAATACCTGATTTGAAAGTTATATTATGAAACATATTATTTGAATCATCAAAATTATAGAAAACCGTTGAAATAGGGTCTTTATTTGGATTTGGCAATAACTCATTGAAAGTATTAGCATGAATTTCTAAATGAAAACACGTTAGATTAATAAAATTATCCGGGTTTCGGTTAACTTTTTCAGAATTATATGAAAGCTTATATTCATTTGTTATAGGTGGTTCAATTTGCGATTTAAATTTTGAATTTACATTCTTCATCCTTAATTCTTCAACTTGGACCCAATGATCAACCTCAGATTTCAGAGGTGGATCAATAGCATATTGCCATAAATTGAATTTAGAAACATGCACCTTGGGCCTTCTAGAAGGCAATTCCTGTTTAATTTTTTTTGACATTGGCAATGGCTCTACCAGTTTAGCATTTATACAAGGTACAATTATCTTTTTGTTGGCAAATATTAGAGGTTTGTTAGGTAGATCACTTTCATTATCATAAAATGGATCAACATAATCGATTCTTAATATTCCCAAATCATCAAAAAGGTTTATAATCCTATCTTTATGTAAATGTTGTGGAACCAATACTTCATATGCATTATTGCCAGGAATATAATCCATCATTTCATTTTTCGATAAGTTAAAGGAGTCGTTGCAAGATTCATTAAATGAACTTGGAATTTCTAAAACAGAGCTCGGTTCATCTTCAACAATTTGTGAAAATAATCTTTTCTTAGACTTCCTTTGGGTTAGTTCAAATATTAAACTTTCATCTAATTGTCTAGATTGAGTTTCAATCAAATTCGCCTCATCTATTTCACTGTCACTGCCTTCTTCAGAAGTATCATCAACAAAGACGTTCTCTTCTGTAATGGACTGGTGTTCTTGACCTTCTTCAATATCATTATCATTACCACTTTTATTATATTCATCTTCCATTACCTCCTGTATTGCCGCTTCTCCTGGTTCATCAATTTCATCATCACTAAAGTCACTATTAAAACTTACATCAATTGGGATACCATTAGGAGTAGGTATATGCACATCTTTGTGTTCAAATAAAGAATTATAATTTTTCCATTTAATTAAATCTTTAAAGAAATTTAGCTTAACCTTATGGTTTTGAAATTTTTCGATATCAACTAGTTCAAAACATGTTGGAAATTTCCATTCTTTCTTAGCAAATTTAACTGAATAAGCTTCAAAATTTAAACCCGTTGATTTATTCAATTTTATGATATAGTCTAACAAATTATTTAGTTCAAGCTGATTTGACCACTCAGTTTCACCAATCCCTAATATTGAGGTCGATAAACTTTGTGAATCAATCAAATTTGAGTTTCTGGAAACACACTGGAATTTTAAGTCCTTATAGATATGGTTCAATGATGCTAGATAAATTTCATTTCTCGTAATATTTGATTTGAATTCCTTTAACTCAACAAAGTCATTATGCAAATTCCTTTGAATTAAACGTTCCCTATTGATTATATTGCTTGTTCTTATATCAACTTCGAGTAACGACTTCCCAATTCTACTAAAATCGGTGATATTCAAAACATTATGTGAATTAATAAAAGGTTTCAAAAAATCTTGTAAATCCTTCAAATTATCAAAAATATTCTTACTAAATATTGGTGATCTAAAATAACAATCATTTAGTTCTATCCATCCACAGCCAAACAAGTTAAAATCGGATAGAAACTGCATTAAATAAGGTATGTGTCCTTCATAAATATTAAATTTTGAATTGGTCGACCGTAGACCATTTTTAAGCCTAAGATGATTAAAGCTGATCTCATTCTCATTCATTAATCTAAGTAGTCTGGTTTTGTACAAGGGTGATAACAACGAAATTTTATAAAATAGCTTGTAACCTAAGTGATATCCATATATCGGTAAGCCCTTACAAATTGAAACATTTGCAATATACTTTCTTTTGCTGGTCTTGGAATCATCTTTCACGCCTTTCTCTACAGCAATTTCTTCCTCGTTCTCATCTTCCGTCCTTCTCCTTCTCTTGAATGAATCTGCTAGGCTATATTCCAAATAATTGATAACCTCCTTGATATATTCCTCAGACTCCAATAACGATTCTTCCGTGTCAAAATTGTCTATATACAAGTAAGGATAGTAATTATGTACATGGATCAAAATGTTGTAAGAAGTATTTGGCAACGACAATGATCCAAAGATTCTAATGATCGGAACCTGAAGCACTTGCCAGCAAAGTTGATCTAGCTTCGATGGTGTTGATTGATAGGTGTCGTAATCGTTAATCTGGATATCTAACTTGGCATTATTCATAGATACACATAGTCCAACACCGTGTACACTTGTCTAACATGTTCATTGGAAACGATAGAGATCTTCATGAATACCTAGTACGGTTAAGAAGGGTATATTACCATCCTTTTTTCGCGCACCTTTATTAATCGTACATTGCCCCTTGCCTGAAATTGGATATATATAGTAAAGTCTCCATTAACTGGAAATGCCTTGACTACCAATACTAAAAGTAGTCCACATCCAATAAGAATCATATTCAGAATAGTAGTCTCGTCCTTAGTTAACCATCTAGAAGTCTAATTTACCAACTAGAACATACGAGCTCGTTGGCGCCTAATGTACCTTTATTAGTGATAGTACATTGTTACTGTATACATTTGAAAGTGTGAGCGCTTATTCTTTGCATATCTGAATGGGCGGTTAATGTAAATAGAAAATTAATTATATAATAGATTTTCTTAATATAGCAGGTGGCTTCCCTGATATCAGGCACCGGATGGACAGGGACTTTAAAAGTACACATATTGTTGTATCAATGTGATTGTGATTATAATTGTTCAAATTTTAGGGACAAAGAATCAGTACCAACTGTAAACAATTGAGTAGCTTTTTTTTAATTTCATATTTCTCTTCTATCAAAGCTTATTGAAATAACTAAAGATAGATAGTACTAACTAGATTGCAGATCTTAGTTGGGTCTATTTATAAATAAAAAAAATCAAATTCTCAATCAATACTCAAAAAACCGAAGAAAATTTCCACTACTTTTTTTGAAACTGACCACAACTACGACAAGGTTAATTTTAATCTATCTAAATTATAATACATAGATATATGTTTTATTGTGAATATAGGTAATATTTTCTCCCATATATAAACATAGTCATTCCTTACTTTTATTTGTTGTTTCCAATTGTTTTGAGTCGAAACTAGTGTATTGATTTTATATCACAATACAAGTTGATACAGATCCTTTTCTTTAGTTAAGAACAGAACAGAATTTTGACATCTTTTTTTAATTTTTTGTTGTATTGGCTACATCTTATAGAATTAATAGATTGAAACTCTATCATTCCTTTCATTTGAAGTCGTTTGCTACAAAGAAAATAGTAGTTCCCCATGTCCAATGAGCAAGATCCCTCTGGTGATGATCCAAGCTTAAATCTTGATAGATTAAGGATTGGTTCACCAGTGGTATCCCAAATGTCTTCGAATGACACAACGCCCCACTCACCACCGATTTCGTCCCATTCTCAAATGAGTAGTGATATCCAAGCAAGAATCTTAGCATTTCAACAGAAGAGGACTAAGGCTGTCTGTGGTGATAACAGTGACAATGAGCCGAAGAATAAACCACTACCTCCATTACCACCTTTACCAACAGAGCAACCCAAGTCGTTGTCTTCGAACGATATTTCGATGGCAGGTATGATTCCTTCTCCATCAGAGTCTATAGCGTCCTCACCACACTATCCAATAGCTGCTAGAGTGCCTTCTTCAATAAGTCCACAAGTGATGGCAAGACTACCAAATCCATTATCGCCAAAACAAAATGGTCAAAAGCCTTTTGAGTTATCCAAAAAGCCTTCCTTATCTCAAAGAAGGGGAATGAAATTAAGTATGAATGATATAACAAGTCAATCCTCATCAAATGCTGGATCCCCTAGCACTCTAAGCCCACCAATAAATTTAGCTGATTCAACTAAGGATCAGTCCAGAACTACAGGAGAATTAGCTAGAAGATTATCTGAAAGAAAAAAGAAACATAATTTCAAATTAAATTTGAATGATCAAGAGAACACGACACCTAACACGACACCTAATGATTCATCAGTATCCCCGTCATTATCTTCAGTATCGAATTTAAATACTAATACTCAATCTCAAAGGAAGACTCAATTACAGGGTTTATTTGCGAATTATTCCAAATATGTTGATATTAAATCAGGCTCATTAAATTTCGCTGGTAAAGCTTCATTACATTCAAAAGGTATAGATTTCCTGTCGGGGTCTCTGTTTAGAATTTCTTTAGACGAATTAGAATTTTTAGATGAATTAGGTCATGGTAATTATGGAACAGTTCTGAAAGTCTTGCATAAACCGACTGGAGTTTTGATGGCTATGAAAGAAGTCAGATTAGAATTAGATGAGACTAAATTCACTCAAATTCTAATGGAATTAGAAGTTTTGCATAAATGTGATTCACCCTACATCATCGATTTTTATGGAGCTTTCTTTGTAGAAGGTGCTGTTTATATGTGTATGGAGTATATGGATGGTGGCTCCTTAGATAAAATTTATGGTAAAGATCATGGAGTTAAAGATGAGGCATGTCTCGCATATATTACTGAATGTATTATAAGAGGCTTGAAAGAGTTGAAAGATCAGCATAACATTATTCATAGGGATGTTAAACCCACTAATATTTTGGTAAATTCTTTGGGTAAAGTTAAATTGTGTGATTTTGGTGTTAGTGGAAATTTGGTTGCATCTTTAGCAAGGACAAATATTGGTTGTCAATCATATATGGCGCCAGAAAGAATTAAATCATTGAGTCCTGATGACGCCACATATTCAGTTCAGTCAGACATTTGGTCATTAGGCTTAACAATTTTGGAAATTGCTGCTGGACATTATCCTTATCCAGCTGAAACTTATGATAATATATTCTCCCAATTAAGTGCAATCGTTGACGGTGAGCCGCCTAAATTAGATGCTAAATTTTTTTCCAAAGAAGCCCAATTATTTGTCAAATCTTGTTTAAATAAGAATCCTGATTCAAGACCTTCATATGGAACATTATTATTTCATCCATGGTTACAAAAGCATAGAAATATTGATCCTCATATGGATAAATTTGTTACAGAAAGATTAAAGGAAATTGAAGAAGAAAAAAATCGTAAGGGTGTGAGTAGATCAAACAGTTTGAACACTCCAATTAACTTAAGCAAAATCGAGGATGTTGAATCATTATTGAAGAATAAAGTTAAAGCTCCTGCTTTACATAGAGGTGGTCTACCAAACCAAATCAGAAAGTTTAACAGATAATCAGAAGAAAACAAGAATCAAATGATTCAAAAATGAAATCTAGGAATATGTATTATTAATGTACTTGAACTCGTTAGTTTTACGTTTTATTCACTTTCTTAATGGATTTATATTGTTCTCCTCTCTGACTATCTATGTATTTTATAAGTTATTTCGTGCTACTAATTATAATGATAATGAATTATTAGTCGTTTTTATATATTGTTAAATTCTTATTAAAGATTCAAATTTAACCACGTTTGGGTGGTTCGTGTTGCTTTATCTGATCATGATTTATTTATTTTACATTTGTATCCTACAAAGGTAAAGGTTTATATATTTATTTTTATGTTTTTTCTATATCTTTAATTGCACCTTTGTATCTATTTAATTCTATTTTAAGTTCAAATAGTACTATGAAATTTAGTATAAATAATTTTTAGGATATAGGTACGATACTGATAATTGGAATCTAAGCTACTTCTTCAGATACTTTATTTAGCTAATCCTCTATTCAATATTTCTAGGCATAATAATAAGACTACCCCAGGAGAACAGTGTATAATCTACTATTGAATTTACAAGCTATCATTTCACTTAATAATCATATTGAAGCTGCCATAATTTCAATACAGTTTTATCATTTTCTCAATAAATAATAATATACATTGATATATCAAACTATAAAAGAATGAGATATAAAGAAATAAAACACTATTTCTAGAACAAAAAAATAATTGTTTATGCAAAAATCTCCCAAATAATCAGCTATTCATCATTCTTAAGCAATTTAGACATAAAAGGACCATCTAAATGATATCCTAATTTAGCATAATAATTTCTAACACCGACACCTGAAATAACACTAATCTTTTCGGAACCATGCTCCTCTTTAGCAATTCTGGCAGCTTCTTCCATTAGCAAGGTACCAAAACCTTGATGTTGGAATTTTCTTGGATCTCTGGAATGCAATGGCACAACAGAACCATATACGTGTAATTCTCTAACTATCGAAGTTGGCTGACTGGTAAATTCTTTACGATAAGTATATTTCTTTGATGCTTTACGTAATCTTAATAAACCAATTAAAATATCTTTCTTTGGGTCTTCATACGATAAGAATGTTTCCCAACCACCATTGGCATAGTAATCTCTTCTAATTAATTCGACTTGATCAGGAACAACTTTATGATGAACTTCCTGAATACCAACCTCTCTTGTACGAACATCTCTACATGTTGTACCAAAATCTTTCATTCTTGCTAATGCTAGTTCCCTTAAATTACCATTTTCGACACCAGAAGTAACCAAAGGCATTGGAATGTCTCTTTGAACACGGTAAATACGTGTCCAAGGTGGAACTAATGCCAATATACGGGCAACTAAATCAATTAACGCATTTGCATTGTAAGATTTATACAATCCCTTTTTCCATAATTCATATAGACCAGTGCCTCTGATAACTAACGTTGGATATAACTTCAAACCATCAGTTCTGAAATCTGGATTTTCAAAATACTCTTTGAATTGTTCTAAATCCCTTTCCATACCAACATTTGGCAAATCAGGCATCATATGACTGACAACTTTATAACCAGCATCTTTAGCAACAGCAAAAGTCTCACATACCGCCTTAACAGTATGACCTCTATTAGTATCTCTTGCAACATCTTCATAAACCGATTGGACCCCAATTTCCAATCTCGTACAACCATATTTCAACATATCATTTAAATGAGTCTCAGTACAATAATCAGGTCTAGTTTCAATGGTTATACCAACACATTTTGTTTGAGACTGTTGAGAAAATTTGATTGCCCCGTCAATATCACGACCATTAAAACCTGTTAAAGCGTTATGTAACTGAGTAATGAAATTCTCTCTATATTCGATTGGTAACGACATGAAAGTACCACCCATAATAATATATTCAACTTTGTCAATAGAATGGCCTAGTTGTCTTAACTGTTCAATCCTACCTCTGGCTTGTTCATACGGATCATATCTCGCTCTAATAGCTCTCATAGATGTTGGTTCATACCCAGTGTATGATTGCGTGGAATACTCGAAGTCAGAGTCTGGTCCTCCTGGACAATAAACACAAATATTACCAGTATATGCTATATGTGGACATCTGTGTGGTTTACACATGACTGCAACAACTGCAATACCCGATGCTGTTCTAACTGGCTTTGCCTTTAATTTTGGAATCAAATATTTCTTGTACTGATCTGGGATTGATGATATAATATCCGTCAACCTCGGCTGTTGTTTCAACTTGTATTTCTTAGCGTATCTAATAATCAAACCATTCAAATTAACGTCCTTTGAATTCTTCAATGACGCAACTAATTCTAACGAAATATCACCACAACATTGAAGAAATCTTTCCTTTTCTGGCGCTAATTTTTGCTTACCAGACTTCTGTTTTTGAGCAGATGGCATTATGAACAGATTATAACTATCAAAACTCTGATAAGAAGAATTAAAATACAAATAAATGTATATACTTATCCATTGATTCAACAGGAGGCACTCATCTCAAGTTTTTTTTAGAAAGTAATACACATGTATTATAACGTGACCCGGTGGAATATCAAAATTTTTCAGATACTATATAGAACTACTATTCGTAGATATATACATACAAAGCACAGTTCTTGTTCCAGATACCAAATGATATCGTCTAAAAGTATTGTTAGGTACACTAGAGGTGCCAAATTTTTCACCCCAAGCTTTGGAATATCTTCATTTAGGGGATATGCAACTCAAGGGGCGGATCAAAAAAAGAAAAGAAGAGCGCCAGCAGCAGACATTTCCCAAATTCCTATAAAGAATATAGGGGTGATTGCAGATTTCTATATTCCTCCAAAATATTTAAAGTCACTGGTAACTTCATGGCACAAATTGTTATTCAGAAGATTGGGATTGTTTGCCATTAATACCTATAGTATTGTAAAATATAGAAGAGAAACAGGATTAAAATTGAAATTTAACCAGTGGAAAGAAACTGCAATTGAGCAGTTGGTTAAAACTAACAAGATCTTTGCTGCAGCCTGTAATACGCCTCAAGCTAAAAGAGAAGCCTATTTAAGGCAACAATTGGATGGAATCGTTGGTGTTGAGGCGATGAAAAGTTTAATTAGTAGATCATTGACTTTCCCACCAAATACGAAGTTAACTTGGGAGTTAATTTCAATTGAATCAAATCCGAAGATTGTTTCGTTTAATACTTTACCAGACTCTAACAATATTGCTGCTTATGTTCAGTTCATTGTACAAGCTACAACGAAACAGAAATTAACCGTTACTCAAGCCAATAAAAGCGTTAATGAAACGGAAAGAGTTGTAACTGACAATTTAGTTTATACTTTAGATCCATTCTCAAATGAAATGGTCTTGGTTGGAAGCTTATTTGAATCTGATCACATTAGGGGTGTTCAACCTGAAATTAATTTTAACAATGCACAAGTTATGACAGCCTTCCAAAGAAACTGTGCAGACATCTTCCGAGCCAATCCAAATAATAATAAGCAAATTGAATCTAAAAAAGATTAAATAAATGTATTCATTTTACACCTGTAAATAGTTCTATGATTAGTTCATTAGTTTATTAACTTCTGATGTCAATTCGTACCTGAATAGAAAAAACAGATCATTTGTTTAAAATATATTTGTAGTATCCATAGAATTGAATGTAGTAAAACAATTTAAAGTCTGTCTCTTTGAAAATAGAGAAAATACAACAAAAAGGTAAGCAAATAAAAAATAAAGAAGACTTTCCATATAACTAAAATTAGAAAGACGAAAACATAGAATAAAATTTATCATGAACTTTTAAAATTCATTTTTGAAAACAAAACTCTTAAGAACCAACCCAATCCAAAGACCCTGATAGCCTTTACTTTTTTACTTTTTTTAGAACATTGTCAAAATCAAACAAGTAACATAAAAAACAAAGTGTAAAAATAAATAAAAAAAAGATTTATTAGATATTCACTCCATTAAAAACACGACTTCATGAGGCGATGAAAATTTGGAATGGTTTTTAATATCTATAAGATAAGCAGAACCATCATCCGGCTTATCGGCTTCATTTTTATTGTCTTCTTCTTTCTCTTCTATCTCTTTAGTTGAAGGTGTAGAGCTCAAAATATGATTTAAATTGGGCCTAACCAATAAAGTACCTGATTGGGATCTTGAATCGCGTCTTTGCAATTCTTGGGGCGTCAATATCAAATCACCGAGTGATCCTGGAACGTAATCTTCTTCAAACACTGCACTATCATCGTCAAACTGACCATCTTCACCATCAGCAATTGCAGAATCATTCATATAATTAGTTGGAGAAATCGAGGATTGGGATGTAGGTAACCTAGAAGAAAACGTACTTTGATAAGAGTTATTAGCACCAAGGGGTGATTGAATGAAATTCGAATTACCTGTATAAAATTTGGATTGTTGTGGGGATGTAGTTAAGTTGACTGGTGACGTATTTGTTGAATAAGATCTAAATATTTGGGTGTTTGAGGGATTGGATAATGAGAATTGGTTATTGCTGCTATAACCAATTCCATTATTAAAAGAATTTGGAAATACGTTGTTAGACTGAGTGAATGGTGAGGTATCATAATTATGAAAAGAACCTGGTTGGGAAGCAAAGTTACTGGCATTTACATTAGTATAAGTAGTAACACTATTATTACTGATTGGTGATAAAGTTGAAGTTGCTAGCCCTGAACTTAAAGAACTATGGCCAATATCAATAGGTTGAGCGGAGGATGATGGGGTGGAGTTATTCAAGTAAATTGCCGTGTTAGAACCATTTGTAAAGTTATTTGATAGGCGACGGGTTGAGTTATTACCATTATGGTAATTAGAATTAACTAAAAAGCTCTTTGAGTTAACTTTCGTCCCATCCGGCAAAATATGTGCTAATGCACATTTAAGACCAAATTTACAGTTACCCTTCTGAAAATACTTGCAGGGCAACTTATCTGCAGCAAGGGTACCATCTAAGTTATGGGAAAATGGACATGAGTTACCCGCTTGACAGATTCCTTGTTTATAAAACTTGCATGGAACATGACTCAAATTCTTATTGGTTGTGGTGGTGGAACTTACTCCATGAGTAACAGTAACAGTGCCTGGGGGACCAGTATTAGGAGGAAGTTGTGCGCTAAGCGCAGAAAGATCAAAGTTAGTCATATTTTTTGTTCTTGGGTCGTTGCTGTTGTGGTGGTTGTTTTTGTTCTTATTAGTAGAGGGAATAAATTTGGAGTTCGATATGTTCAAAAATTGGAGATCTGGAGATTGGACGCTTATGTTCATAGAGGGAGATTAGCTATATACACTTATTAACTTGATATATTATTATATAGAATATGAGCCTAATCTTTAAAAATATAAAGATAATAAGTCTGAAATGAGTCAACAAGTGAAATAACCAGGGATACCTTTCATATCTCTATGGACTTTCCTTATCTACACAGAAAATAGTCAAAAATACACAAAATGATAGATATTCGAACGATCACGTGCGCTAACCTGGAATTACTATAAGTTTTAACAACCACCACAATATTCATGTATTCTAGCAGTAAAGCCAAAGGGCTAATGATCGAAGTATAATGTTTATTAAAATAACCTATTGCACAAAATTAACTATAAATTAAAACACAAAAATAACATGTAAAAAAAAAGGCTAACGACGATCAGATGAACCAATACCTCTCTTACCGGAGAACAAATGCTTTGGTAAAGAAGCAGTTGAATGACGATCACCCTCACCTTGTCTTGCATTTCTATTTCTCTCCCTTCTTTGGATTTTGGCTAATCTTTCGGCTTGAGATCTTAAAGCACCATCTGCTAAACCATCATTAAGACGATCAGATTGGTTAACAGGAGCTTTCTTCTTCTGTAACTTAGCGGCTTCGATGCCTTGGTTTCTCTTCAAAATATCGACACCGGATAATTCTTGAGGGGATTTGGCAGAAGTTTTGCCAATGCGTTGTTTCAATGCAGTTGTATCATGACCTAAGGAATACATATGTTCTTCCATTTCGTTGAACGATTTTTTAACTTGATCTCTTGGCATTATAGCTCTATTCTTTAATGCCTTTCTGTATCTAGCATCATTAATCATTTTCTTCTGTTTGTCTCTAATCCATTGAGCTTTTTCTCTGATATCGTGAATTTCTTCATCTTCAATGTCAGAATCAGAATCATAGAAGCCTTCTGCTTCTAATCTTTCTTCTTCCTCTTCTAAAGCCTGTAATTTAGCAGCAATATCTGGATCCAAGAAATCATAAACATTTTTACCATCTAAGACTTCTGGCATAATATCGTTCTTCCAGTCGTCGTCTTCCAATAAGTATTTATCCTTCAAGTTAATATTGTAAACACCTGCACCACCATTTTCAGCTTCAATATCTCTGGCCAATTTTCTTCTATTTGGATCATTTGGATCATATTTATTAGATTCTTTAATACTTTCTGGAATATGTGGAGTTCTATCAACGTCATCTCTAGCTTGGGGTCTAGCAACATGAATTTTATTCAACACGTTAGTAACACGAGCAGTACCTTTTAATTTTTGTTCAATTCTAGCAGTCAATAATTTTTCACAAGCATGGTTACGGACTTGCATAACATTGTCTTCTTCGTGACATGAGGCATGCATGATCTCAACTCCAGGAACAGTACTTAAAGTCTTTAATAATTCCTGATTTTCTTCATCTAAATCTTCTGTTTTAAGAATATCACTTTTATTCATAACAACCAAAACTGATTTATTAGCGAATAATGGTTTAATCGAATGGAATAGCTTAACTTGGGCCTCAATCGAGAAACCACATTGTTCTGATAAATCCATAAAGTATAAGACACATGACCTTAAGTGGGCAATAGCATAAATAGATTGCATTTCAATATTGTTCATTTCTTCAGTTGGTCTATCTAAAATACCTGGAGTATCAATAGCTTGAAATCTTAAATATTTGTAATCGAAATGCCCAACATATAATGATTTAGTGGTGAATGCATAAGGTTGGACTTCGACATCTGCTTTGGTAATACATCTTAAAAATGATGACTTACCAACATTTGGGTAACCACAGATCAATAAAGTTCTAGTATTTGGATCGATACTTGGTAAACGACCTAAATGCTGTCTCACTTGCTCTAAATAAATAAAAGGATCCTTCAATTTTTTAACAATAGTAGCCATTCTACCTAATGCAGCTCTCTTCAATTGTTTACATTGATATAATGATTGACCAAATTTTAATAATCTAGCGTAATCCCTAGCAACTTGTTCAATTAAGGTTTTGGCTCTTGAAACAGAGGCCAACGAAACTTTATAGTGGTTCTTTTCATATAAAGTATCCATTAAATCTCTATGAAACGGATGAACATCATTGATATTTGGGAATCCACTTAAAATATCAGTAAATTTTTCGGCAAACCCATCAGCAGTAAACTTAACTTTTCTCATATAAAAGGATCTAATACGAGTAATTTTGAAACCTGGTCTTATAACAGTTGGAGTCTTTCTTTGAGTTCTATTAAGAACAATATCTAACATGTCGTTAGACGTTGGAACTGTTGGGATATCTTTCCACGAAAGTTGCATCTTTAATTATGATGTGTGTGAGTCCGTTAAAGAAGTGAAAAGATATATAAATAATGATCAACTTTTCCTTAAAGATTGTAAAAAATTTTTAGTTTGTTAAAAGCTCTTCTACATTAAAATTCATACTTTGTGAGAAGCTCATCCTGAATTTTTTATGAATTTTTTTTTTGATGCGGCTCAGTCAATATTTCCTGATTTGCATTTATATAGATACCACATGAAAGCAGATTTGATTTAGTTTAAAAGCTTAGTTACTAATAGAAGCTTAATCGGGATATAATAGCTATAGGTTCTGTATCTAGTACTTATAATATTTTTGATTTTAATAACGAGTTCCTCTATTCTTAAATTGTTGTTAATGAATGCGTAGTTCATATAATTTGTAGTAATTAATTGGGTAACAGTAATTGTTTGAAGAACACTAAGGTCATCTCTAAGGATTAATAAATAAAAATGGGAAACAAATAAATAAATCATATTATTCTGTTGCTAAATGACCCCCAAGTTAATTTATAACAGAATTGTGGAAAGCCTCTAAAATTGCAAAATTTTAGAACCTACATTGGAGAAAGGAACTCAAAGCAATGGAGCTCAGGCGATACAAGGAGGTTAATTAGTTCAAGACTACTTGCTAAAACAAACGTTATTTAGAATTAAAAACTTAAAAGAAAAGACTTAGTCATTTAAATTTCGATTTTTAAATTTCGACAAATGCTAACTTCTTAACCATTAGCTAAATGATGGAGGATATTTTATCGTAACATTGTTAGCAAAGATGCTAAAAGCAGATTTTATCAAGCGTTTTCAACCGAAAAGTAAACTTTTGACTAAACATTGAATGAAAACAAAGTGAAAATGATACGTAGCTTCTTCAATATACATATTCAAAATAGTAATAGAAAAAAAAATAATTTTAAGAATATAACCGAAAAAAGAACAAAAGTTGATTAAAACAAATTTAAACTATATAATCTAAAATAACAAAACTGAAAGTTAAATCACATGCTGGAAATAAAAAACTTCTATTCATTATAATGATAAACGAGGTAGTTTGGTAAACCATATACTTCATATCCCAATCTTTTTGCCATTTTAGCAAATCCTTCAGTTTCAATTAAGTGATAGAAAGGGAATGATGGGAACATAGCACCATCTCTATGAACATCTGCTTTGACCAACACAGCACCACCTCCAACACCATCTAAAGCCATTTCAGTATTTTTATCACCATTTGGATCATAAAAATGTGCCATTAATGGTCTGTAAGTTGCCATTTCAGCATACCCTTCAACAATAATCTCATCATCTTTCAAAGTAGAGGCAATTTTTAAACCTTCTTCAGATTCAACCCAATTATTAAAATCATAAGCCCTAATCGATTTTTGTTCGGTATTCTCATCAATATACCTTTGATATACATTGGCAGATAAAATTGGCTTATTATGAGAAACTAAGTCTTGTAATAAAGTGTTTGGTGTCTCAACAATGTCGGCATCCAACCATAATACCCAAGATGTAGAAGGTGATAAAGTTGTGAAAACTAATGAATTTCTTGCTAAAGCCATCATAGACCTTCTTTCCTTTTGGACTTTTAATGCATGTCTATCCTTTTCTAACTGGCTATCTAAAGAATTAGTATCTTGCCTTAATATGGTAATCTTCTTATAATTTAATCCACCTTCACTTTGTGTCTTTTTGATAGCCGATTCTAAACTCTTCAATGCCAAATCTCCATCCGAATTCCTTGGTAAAATGAATCCCAAACTAATTAAATTGTGGTCATAGGTTAATTTATTTAAATTTTCCCAATACTCTGGTAAAAAATTCGACATTGGCGATAAAATCAAAACTTCTTCTTTCTTGTTTAATGCATCTGCAGAAGTCGATAATTTATTTAAATCATAATGACTTATATGATTCTTTGGCAAATTCTGTAAAATAACAGAATCCCTATTTTTAGCAAACCATCCTCTTGATTTTTTATGATAACTATACTTTGGTTTTGTTGTTTTTGAAGACGACGAAAAGAAAAAGAAATATATAATTAAGATAAGTGAAATCGGAGCTATCACCGACAACGGCTTTCTTCGTATGTTACGTATAAATGAATTTTTAACGTAAGTCATGATTTGATTTAAGAAAGAAATCCTGTTGATACTTATTATTGGATGTATTTTCGTGTTTATTCTATAATTTGTCAAGATTGAAATTCTATATAAAAACTAAAGAGTAGTACACGTGACATTAACAACAACAGTATGAACCAGGTAATAGTTCACCAAGGAACCAATAACTACAAAATTAATTTTATGGAAACGAAGAAATGAAAAAACTAAGCTAGTATTGGTTGGAAAGTACAACTAAACTATCGCTAAATAACTAAAAACAACTCAACTCATTTGAAAACTTTACCATCAGCAATTTCTCTCTTTTCACCGTTAACAATAACTGGTTCATCCCAAGCTAACATATTATCACTGAACTTTCTAGTTTCTGGGTCGGAACCATCTAATTTAGTAAATTCGTAAGATTCCCAATCTGGAACAACTTCGAAAGCTGGAACATGGTCTTGACCTCTGACTAACACCAGTAATACCGTTGATGTTGTTTTCACCGTAAACAACCAAAGTACCGAACATATATTTGGTTGAAGCAGATAATCTGTTGAAGAAACCACCAACCAAGTTGTTGGGCATGAAGGTTAAAGTCAATTCATCATTGTATTTGTAATCAACTTTCCATAATGACTATTCTTCTGGATCATATTGGTTTTTCCAGAACCATGGGATAGCAGTTTCTCTAGTTTCTTCGTTAGAGTAAACTCTCTTCCATTCATCTAATGCAGCTTTTGGTTTACCTAACAACTCTAATGGGTGCTTTGGCTTTGGAGCCTGTGCTGGTTCTTCTTCAGCAGCTTTTGGAGCAGCTTCCTTCTTTGGAGCGGCTTCTTTCTTTGCTTGTTGTTTCTTCTCTTTCTTTGGAGGAACATACTCGACAGGGTGTTCCCTGAATTTGTAGTCACCAACAATATCGTGAAGAATTGGGTGATTGATGACGGTTTTAAACCATCTGGTGACATTTGGGTGTTCTTTCCTCCATTGAGAACCAAACAAGTAACCAAAGCCCCTGATGAATACAGAGGCGGAGAAAACATCAGCTAATGTCAATCTTTCGCCAACCAAATAGGTGTAGTTGGCTAATCTCTCCTCATAAAGGGAAGCAACTTCATTGACGTACTTCAATGAGTCATCAACTTGTTTCTTATTGTAAGGTTGAGCACCAATCAATGGCTTAAAGACCTTGGCAACATTCACTAAGAACTCAAAGTTTGACAATGATAACCATTTCAAAACCTCTGCATATTCTTTCGAATTCTTACCTAATAATTTAGATTGAGGATCCCCTAAGTTAACCACTGCAGCAATGTTAGTATTCCGTATTGAAATTGAGCCATTAATTGCAATTGAATTGATATTTCTTATTGGGTTTTACTTCAGATTAAATATTCTCGACATAATATATTAAGACAGGGATAACTGTTTAATATTGAAAAAATCTCTCATCATACAAATTCAATTTTAAAAATCAATCCTGTAACCAAAATTAATACTTACAATAAATCAAAATGGCAATCACTTCGTGCAATTTAAAACCTTTTGGTCCAATAAATCCTGGGAATTTAAATAATGGAAAATTCTTCTTGTAATCAGAATCTTCCCTACCCGAAATCTCGATATCCAAGTTGAAATGTTTGATAAGAGCTTTTGGAGCTATACCTCTGGCATGTTCTCCAGCATATAAAGTACCCAAGGACATTTTTAATTATAGATAACTAAAACCGATGAAATAAAGAAAAGAGGAATAGAGTAAGTAAATGAGCGTCAATACTAATAGTAGGAAAATTTTTCCTCACCTCTTTCCCTCCAGCTACTAGGTAAAGGCAAGAAAAGTGGTGGCTACAAGCCGGGTAACAATAGGATAATTTTGTAAGGGCAGGTCAATTCTTGGTAGAATAAAATATGTCACAAATTCGTAGAAAATAATTGGAGCAGCCTAATATGCAAACCTTGAGCTAGTTTGTAAATTCCGGGGCCAATCGTATCGGATACTACAGGATTGTTTCGGTTCGTGAGGTTCCTACCTACATCATAAACACCAGACCAAGGTTATTCTGAATTGATTAATTATTATATTATTTAATGCTGCCTAAATAGGTAATTACCCTGATGCTTACGCCTTCATTTTATTCACAAATCTTTTTCGAAATTCTCCAGTTTGCCCTTTCCACGAATACCTGATGTGAAGATTGTATCAGAATTGCGTTCTGCATAATATGGAACTTAATATAGAGCAGTCCATAAAAGGCATAAGCAGTTGCCATCTTTGCTGCAGTATTACCTACGTATACGAGAAAAATTACATTTTAATTTTTCTATGTATTCTATTTAGTATCTACATAGTTACCTGTAAAATTAGCTAAAGTCCAATTAAAGTTAGTGCTCCATAGTTCTCTAATCTCATATTCGAGAATTGAATCACTAATTATTTTAAAAATTTGTCTAATTTTGTTATTTGAGGCATTGATGATTTCAATGTTACTTAAATTAATTAGTTTATTGATATACTCTCGGATTAAATTAATTGCAATACCCCGTTCATTTGGTAAGATGATGAGGTGATGATTTAGTTGACCAGATTCATGAGACGGGGATATATTTGTCAGGTATATCAGACTAGGTCGACCATGAGAGCTGTCAGGCAAAATTAAATTGTTGTCGTTGAATATAAAATTATAGTCAATTTCAATCAATTTATTATTCGGATGTCTGATGATATAGTTCAATTTAATCAAATACCAAACGAACTCTCTTAATTTTAGCGAATCGCTTTGAAGATTTAAATCAACTTTAAAATTATAGTTTAACTGATGGAAATCAAAATTTTTAAAGGATTGACTCAAGTTTATCATTTCAAATTTATTTAATTTTAGTAGATCATTTAGATACGGTGAATCGTTATAAATTATGTCCTCTTCTAAAATTTCTTGTATATCTCCCTCGTCATTTTCATTTTCATCTTCATTTGAATCATCGATGTAGTCATCTTCATAATTTTTGTCTTTAAATAGTTTTTCAGTTACTACCTCTATACCCGTGCTGACTCCCTCATGTCTGTAATAATGTTTCTGGCTATTTCGTTCTAATTCATCCTTTTTCAACAATTCCGATTCAATTTGTTTAATGACCAAATACTTCAAAATAATAATTGAATGAATTGAACTAATTAAAACTATCGACTTATGCTTTCTTAAGTTTGAGTCATTAAATTTTAAAATAAGCTTATTAAAAATTTTAATTTGATTATTAATTAAATTCTTATTAAACCCATTAAATTTGATTAATGATCTTGAAAATTTAATATTGAAACTTAGTAAGAGTAAAACAACACTAATAAATAGATTCTCAAACATTTTAAAATTATCCATGTTGAGCTCCTTAAATTTTAGTTTATTCCATAGATTTAATTGGTCATTAATTATATTGTTCATATTTACATTACTTTTAATAGAACAATTCAACAAACAATTGATTAAGAAATTATCACCTTTTTCATTCTCCTTTAAACAATAATCTGGAATGATCGACTTCCAAATATTCATTTCGTTAAATAAATCTAAAATCCAATAATATTTTTCTTTGTCAACTAAGTTTATAAACATTTGGATATCAACATTATACATGAATTCCTGATCGGGCGAAGCTATTTTGTAAGGGTTAGTATGTTGGTCATTCGAAGGTTTTACTGTAGTTGTTGACATTCTTGAGGATTGTTGTAAAAAACTTTGATCAGCAATATAGTCATTATTTAATAACAAATTAGTGATGTCATAATTTTCAATAATGATATTATTATCAAAATTAGACGATGTTTCATGTTTCATTAATGGCATTGAGGGAAATGAGCAGTAAATGTCTTGCTGATATTGCAATTCCGACTCTCTTAAATCTTCTGGTTTATGCAAATGCAAGTAGGGTTCATATAACTGTTTACCATGTTCATATAACGAAGCAATTGTAATTGATTGATCTAGCAACTTGAATTCCTGTTGAGGCACAGCATATCTTTCTGGATTATAAATAGTATACTGAGTGAAATTTAACCTGATACCTCTGTAGCACTTTCTCTTAGACTTGATGCAATTTTTACAAACGGGTTGTTGTTCGTCACACTTCATATGTCTGTCCCTACATGTTAAACAACCAGATCTTGTTCTACTTCTCTTGATTGAAGGATTTAATCGTTTTTTGGCCATTATATCTTCAAGTAAACTGATTCATATGTTAGTTTTTCCTCCTGCCTTTGAATTGATAATTTAAAGTAACAACGTGAAACGTCTGATTGATTGGTACAGTGAAAAGTTTTGACAACTTGACTTGTTGAGCAACTGACTCTATAGGTTATTGATTACTGATGATTGTTTTGCCTTTATTAGTATATCTGAATGATATGTGAAGGGTTGTCACTGAAAAAGAGCAGAAGCAGTTATATTGAAAAGTAGAAGCAAGAAAAAAGGAAGAGGGAACAAAATTCTTAAAAGTTTTGTAGAATAAATAAGCAATATATTCCAAAATACGTAAATTCAATAACTATAAGTAAAATCACTTTTCGATGGAAATCAGGAACAGATTATACAGAAATGGAACGAAAAAAAATGAAAACAAAATGAGATAATAATATGTATCGTAATATAAATCTTAAATATACCTATTTCAAATTAAATAAACAATACTACATTAAATATATACAAAATAGGAACACACTGGAAAATATTTAAAAAAAGCAATAACAGGCGAAAATAAAGAAGTATGTTGAAGCTTAGTAGAAAGGAGCAAATATAATTATCAAGCTACACCGCACTGACCAATAACATAAATCTTAATGTATCAAATCTGTACAGTCGTAAAGAGAGACGTATAATGATCGAGCGGAATTACTATATATAGTTGCCTTGTTGGTTGGTTGGCTTTTTTTCCGGAGCAAACTGCCTCGATCGTTTTGATCTAATCCCGCCCGTCGTATGCTGACGAACCAAGTAGAATAACCGTTGTGGTGAGTGTTGAGTGTTTATTTAATTACCTAATGTTCGAATTGTTTTTAATTCTTGTTAATTCCACATAGTACATAAAAACCGTTGATAATTCCTTATTTTTTCGTTTAAGGCATAAATTTTTCAACTCTGAGAAAATATACATTTATGCTCATGTATGTGGTACATGTATATTTTGAAATTCTATTAAAATAGTAATTTGAATAAAATTGTTTAGTGAGAGTACTATTTCCGCTAGAGAACTGAAATTGCAAGCATAGCTGCTAAATGAAATATGTAACAAATATGCCCATAACTATCAAGTTGAAGCAAAATATAAAACCGTAATTAAATTCAAATTTGCTAATCATAATTGGGGTGATTATACTAATTACGAAGTTAATTATCCAGTTTACACTTATAGACAAACCGATTATTTCGTTTTTGTTTTCACTTATTAAGTTATTCAAGATCCCACTGCAGGGACCCCAACTTATTGAAAATGATAGTATGAACAAACATGTAATGACAATAAGCAAGACATTTATTGCTGGGTTTTGTGGTGTTAAAAAATTCCCTAAGGTTGAGTAAAGTATCATTAGAAAACTCATGAAGAAGGAACCAAAAATTAATATCTTTTTGATGTCGAAATTTTCGATTACCTTGCCACTGATTAAACCCCCCATTAAATTAATTAAACTCAAGACTATAACAGAGTAGGTTGAATTGAAAAGAATATTACCAAAATAAAAGAAATAGTTAATTCCTGTTAGTTGTTGGAATCCCATTAAACAGCAGCAAATTAATGTTCTGTTTAAGTACGATTTACTAAATATCCAAAACCAGCTACCTTGACTAGCTGGTTCGTCATAGTTGTTGATTTCTTTTTCAATTAGTTGATGGTCTGAATTCTTATAAATTTTTTTAAAAATTGTATCTAATTTTGAAGCAGATTTAATTTTTAGGTGGTATTTAATAGAATTTGGAATGACAAATAGCAATAGATTGAAAACTATAAAATAAGCTAGTTTGATATAATCCACGATCAAAAACATCCAATTTAGCTTATCGTATAATAAATTAGTTAAGTTACCACATAAGATACAAACACAAACTAGTGTTTGAAAAAAACTTAAATAGATTCCTCTTTTAGAATCATCAATAATTAACTCGTTCATATAAATTGGACCAATCACACACAATGACCCACAACAAACCCCACAAAACAATCTCCCAACAACGTACATCCAGATGTTCCATCCGTTGACACTGACTAAAAGTTCTAATAATGTTCCAACTAGGTATACCGCCAAACTCATTCTGATCACATTTTTCAAGTTGATCTTTATTTGTCCCAAACTTAAGCATCCAATTAAGCATCCAACATTGAAACTTGAGATTATCACCCCAATCCTGAAAGAACTTGACTCTCCATACACCGATCTAAAAGATTTATGACTGATTAAACTTCCTGTCGTTCCTACATCCCAACCTAACGGGAATCCACATAGGGCCAAAATTAAACAATAATTCATAATCTTCGTATGGTTGGCGTAATACCTTGTTTCAATTGGCGAGATCTGCTTAACCAATTCATTCTCATTGCTTGGAAACTTTACCTTTCTGGAATTATTTGTCTTATTAATGCTGGTATTTTCGCCAGCTTCCTTAGACTCATCCATCGGATTGTCGGTAGAATTGCTTTCTGGTGTATAGCTAGCGCTGTCAACCGATTTGTTAATTGAACTGCTGGCTTCCCTTACTGATATCTTTTCTGACTCTTCTTCAGTTGACTCTTGTGTTGGCACTTCATTATCCTCCTCTGATTCATTTGACCTTTCGGTTCCTGGTGATATTCCCGTCTCTTTAATTGGGTTGAATTCGGTAATAATATTTATGAACGAACTGAACGACCCACTAGTCGAGTGTGAATCTGACATCCTTCTTTTTATCCTGTGATATTTCTATAATAAAGAATACGTATCTATATGTTGCTTTTGTAAACTCATTGATCTTGTGGCTCGTAAATACTATTATCAGTTGCAAATTGATTGAAAAATACACAAAGCTAATTTTTGAGTTCTTATCTCAAATTAAATATTGTCGCCCTTTTAAAATCAGATCCAATTTATGAGACAGGGGATAGCACACACTTATTAATCAGAGATCAACGATATATCTCTAATCCTCTTTTCTCTTTACTAATTCTTATAATAATAATGTCTTCAATTGAAGATTCTTTAAATTCATCACTTTCAAGCCATCATACCTCTTTTAATAAGAATGCTAAACCGTTTTATCCCTCAAAATACTCTAGTCCATATTTACTAAAAATTTCAAATTTGCCGGAATCAGTTATGAAAAAAGATTTGATTGAATTAGTTAATAATATGATACAAAGTAATAATTTCGGTACCAGTGAAGAGACTACATATAATGTTCTTAAATTTAATAAAAATATGGATACCAGGGACAATTATGAAGAGAGTAATTTTGCAATTTTGGAGATCTTGAATTGGGGATTTTGTAAGAAGTTGATTGAGGTCATGAATGGGTATGAGTGGGAAAAGACTATATTAGAAGTTAAGTTGATCAATGACACTGTAGAAGGCAGTAATTACAGTGAGAGTAACAAAAATGGTCACAATGCTATCATTAATGACCATAACAGCTTTTTTAATCCATACTTTCCAAATTTTTCATATCCATATGATTATATGTATTCTTCAACAAATTCTGGTTCTCAATATCCAAATTATAATAATGCCAGCCCAAAAGGTTACCTAAGCAGAAGGTCTTCAAGCAAATCGACTGACTCCAGAAAGCTTTCAAGGAATAACAGTTTTAATAATTTGACGAAGCCAGTGCCACCCTTTCTAATGAATTTAGTTAACCAAAGCAACAATGGTAATAGCAATGGTTCAAATACCGACAATGTAGCAGAGAATTCATCGCAGATAGAAAGTCAAATAGAACCAACTAATGAGTTTGTTATTGTTGAAGATGATGAGGGTAATCCGATAAGGGTCAATCCTTGTAGATTATTTATTGGTAATATTCCTTATTCATCTACCTGGTCATCATTAAAAAACTTCTTAGTTTCAAAGTCTCAAGAAATTGAGCCTAATAACGACACCCAGATTTTAAGAGTTGAGATACCAATGCAACCAATTAATTCAAACAATTCATCGAACTCAAATTCAAGTTTAAATTTAAAAAGTTTGAACAATTATCAATATTTTTCAAATCTTTCGACCTTAGATAAACTAAAATTAAGATCTCCTTTAGCATCTACTTCTTCTAACGATGAAATGGCAAAGAGCAGAGGTTTTGCCATTGTTACGACCGGGAATAAAGAATCATCCGAAAAATTAATTAAGTACCTTGATAATGTTCTCTTTGAAGGTAGATCCTTAACAGTCAGGTACGATAAATTTCCTGATTATAATAACTATGTTCTACAGCAGCTATATCCGTATAATAATTCAAAATCTAACACTAATATTAGTAAAACTTCTTCTGTCTTAAGTAATTTGGCATTTGAAAGAAATCTGTTTCAACATAAATTTTATTATGGCAATCATTCTTCAACAAACAATTATTTTCCTTATCCATTATTTTATAATATAGCGCCCCCTCCAAGTCATATTCCACCTCTCTCATTCCCACAGCATCTACCACCAATGCCTCCCCCGCCAATATCTCCTTTGTTTCATAATAATAAGTTTTTTAATCCTACATTTGAAGAAAATATTCAGCCGCCAAATCATCCTCCTCCAAATTTTGATATGCCTAGAAGCTATAAGTCAAAAAAAAGTTTAACTGCTAGTAGTAATAACAGTGATAGCTCCAAGAAGTTCAAAGAAAATCATGATATCGAAATGAATGATGATGAGAAGGCGAGGGAGTTGGTTAATTCATTTAGGTCGCTTGGCCTATCATCACCATAATTAATATATATTTATATCGTCTTGTATTTTATCAATAAATCAATATTCATCTATATAGACTTGTTATTAAGTCTATTGGTGGATACTATTTTGACTAATAAGAGTATTCCTATAGAATCCAATTTGCTTTGGAAATAAATAAATATTATAATCTATCAACAACCTTTGTTAGATAAAATACCACTCATTTTTAGTGCAAGTAAAAATTCGTTTAACGTTATAACAAAGGATTGTGGAACTATTGCTCTACCTCAGGATACAATTTGCTCTCCGTTTAATGGGCTGTATCTTTTAAAAACAAATACCAAGATAAACCTTTTTACACTCATACATAACCTTGTACATTTATCTGTATAGTTAAGACAAAATTGTAAATAAATATTTGATTAGACTTGTGCAAATGCAGTATGTTCTTATACCGTCTTACTAAAGCTTAATAATTAGGTAATGTTCTGGTCAGAAACATTAACATCTTATTAATATTTTTGGATCTCGTTGTTCTTTAATTTCAAGAGTCCACAATACAATTATCAGGTGGTACGATCATGACCTAGTAAATAAGCGAAGATCAATTATTTGAAAAAGAAATATATCTAACTTACCCTTTATAATATTTACTTTTATAGTCCTTCACTCCAAGTGTTATAAAAAGATTGTTTTTCTTTAAATTCAAAAGAATGAAGAAAAATATCAAAAAAAATAATGAAATTTGTCAGCGATGATTTTGCAGTTATTGAAATTTGGAATTGTGAATTTCTCAGCTCATAACATTCCAGATTTTATAATTCGTTTTCAACTAAATAATAATAGTAATATTTAGACCTTGAAAAATTTAGCTATTAACAATATTAGGTGGCGATTAATTTCAATATTATCTAATAAATCATGAACTCAATCCTAAGGCAGGCGCTTCGTGATCTATCTATTAAAATATTGCTAATTGAAATGTGATATTGTGTAAACAATTGTTTCCATGATTTAATCTCTTGCCTTGTAAACACGTCAACTCCATTAACATTTACTCCATAACATCATACATGGGACAAGGTTTTTTTTATGAGCAAATACCTTATTATTAAAATTTATGATGCAATAAATCGCTAAGTTGTTGAATGTATGTTCGCAATATTTAAAAATAACAAAATTTCACAATGGGAAAGTAGCAAAACAAAGATTTATCAACAATTATATATTTTCAAGAACGAAGTTAATATTTAGTAGAAGTAATTATTGATTGAACATTTATCTAGTTGGGGCCACAAATTGAGTAAATTATATATGACAAATTCTAACAAATATTTATTTATACTTATCTAGATAGCCAGATCCCATATTAATAATATTTTTTCTCTTCAGGAATTTAAACTACTATGGAATGTCGCTATTATTAGAATACGGCATTTAATATATACTATTAGCACATACATACTTTGTTCCTTTTCGCTTGTTTCGTTGGAATGTGACTCCTGAAAAAAATCCATGCTTGGTGCAATCCGAAGAGACCAATAAACGATCATGAGCAGTTTCTATCAACTTTTGCCGTAAGATTTAGGTTCGCTGAAGTGTTTGTCTTTTTCGGACATTCATAACGGCAATACTCACAAATAGCTTTAGCACTGAAAAAAACGACCTTCCTATTATATTATCCGTTTTACCTAAAACGTTAAAGCGCTCTAAGGGAAGTTCGTACTTGCCAGAGAAAAAAACCAACTACAATTATTCCACAATGTATAATACTTAACAAATAATCTATTCTATATTAGTCTTGAACATTTTAACAGTGCACTATTTTTTTACCTTATTTTTTCAATTTTTTGATTTTTAGTAAATAATGCCCATTCCTTTAGAGATTCTGCTATTATTCTTCAGAAAAGGTGCATTTTATATGGAAAAGAAGGTTATTTAGCCTAGAACAGATGAACCGTTAGCGATTTGATCTGGCTCATGGGCATCTAACGTGATGTGTCATAGCGGATGCAAAAATTTCCCAAAATGTGCAAGAATTCAGATGGCTTATTTCCGAGGAACTAACAGAGGGTATTACCGGGAACAAATTTTTATATATAATCATACATAAAAATTCTTAGTTCCGAGAAAGAATATTTTGAAACCGGTAAAGCAACTATTTAAGCATACTTTTTATAAAGTTGAGTGATTTTTTTCTGGTCTCAATCCATTTGCTCACGTGAACTCTATGTTTTTAGATTTCTTAGATTTTTCTGTCTAAACTGAGTAACAAATTTTGTTGTAAATCTTTTTCTTATTCCACTACATTTATAGTTTTGTTCGTGGCGGTTAATCTCAGTTGTTCTTATTTATTCATTCCTTGTATAATTTTGATTGTTATTACCTGTGCATACAATGGCATCAGAAAATTCTGTTCCAACTAGAAATAAATCGCCTTCTTCGACCCCATCCCCTTATATGACATCATCCCCCAACAGTATTCCCCCTTCCGTGATGGCAATTTCGAATTTAAGGTGTCCATCACCACCGCCAATATTAACTAATAGTTCATCCAGACCGTTAACTGTATCACCCCCTTTAGATTTATCTGTATCTGCTTCAGCTCCAAATATTCCTCAAGGCCAGAGAGAGACTATTGTTGCTGGAGGAGCGGCCTTAAAAGAGAAGAAGTATCACTTACCCAACAACCCAAATGTGAATGCTGCGAATATTACAGATGCCAGTGTCAACTCTATTTCTACTGTTAATGATGTCAAGCTTAATAATACGAGCGAGAAGCCTATGATTAGCCCACTAACATCACCATCCATAGCTATAAGTGTGGCAGATTTGAATAATAATTCAGTAACGAGTTTGGATTATACTTTAAATCCTCCAGCTGCTAGTACACATCATAAAGTTCCATCCGTGCATGCTCATTTTTTTGTTGATGAGGCTTTAAAACCTGGCAAGGTAATAAATAGATCAAGGAGTGGTTCGGGGAGTGCAACTGGCTCTGAATATCTGGTTACTTCTGGTAGCGTTAATCCTAGTAACACGAAAAGCGCAGCTACTAATACATTAGAAAAATTAGCTAGCCAAGCAATTACTACTGCATCAACCACTTCCGCTAATACTCTTTCAAAGAATTTAGGTCCTAATGAGCAAAATTCTAATATTGATCCAAGATTACCTCAAGATGATGGCAAGATACATATATTACTAGGAGTTTGTGGCGCCTTATCTACAGGTAAAATCAAATTAATTATTAATAAATTATTTGAAATTTATACTCCCAGCAAAATCTCAATCCAATTAATTTTAACTAAAGCAAGCGAAAACTTTTTATCTCAAGAAACCTTAAACTATTTAGAAAACATCAAGAAAGTTCGTATTTGGAGAGATTCAGATGAATGGAATACCTGGAGGACACGGCTGGATCCTGTCTTGCATATTGAATTGCGTCGTTGGGCTGATATCTTAATTGTATGTCCATTGACAGCTAATACATTATCTAAAATTGCATTAGGCTTATGTGACAACTTATTGACTAACGTCATTAGAGCTTGGAATACTTCTTATCCAATTTTATTGGCACCTGCTATGGTTAGTTATTCGTACAATGCCATAACCACGAAAAGGCAACTAAGGTTAATCTCAGAAGAAATGCCATGGATAGAGTTTTTAAAACCTGTTGAAAAGGTTGTAGGTAGTTACGGTGATATTGGTATGGGTGGAATGATGGACTGGAATGAAATTGTCAACAAAATCGTACTTAAACTAGGTGGTTATCCTGAAGAAGAAGAGGAAGAGGAAGAGGAAAATGGACAAGACTCCAATGAGAAGAAAACTAATGAAAATGACGAGGAAGCTGTAGTAGATGATGACGACGATGACGACGATGACGACGACGATGACGATGATGAAGTAGAAGAAGAACTTGTCGAGGAACCGATAATGTCCACTTCTAAAGAGGCTCAAAGCTTAAGTATTGATGAAGAGCTTAGCAAGAATCAATAGGTTATTAGTATATATGCTGAAGATGTTCTTATGAGCTGAGTATATTTTTATTCACATTTTTTAAATGAAACATGCATGTCTGTAGACTACATGTTATTACTATAGCTCGAAATTATTTTCACATTTGACCTTAAATTTGTTTTCATAGGAAAATGGCGGATGAAAAGATGCTCTGCAAATAAAGTCTTTATTTTATGGGAATGGGTTAAATTCTTCGATACATAACATCAATTTTAATTACTGGCTACACTTTTAAGGTTCTATATATAATCTTTTCAAGATTGTCAACATGGTATTTAAAGTCAGAATTCCTGATTAACTAGTTAATTGAGGTATATCATTGTAGCACTTTAAAAATTGAATGTTTTTAGAATAGTTATTAATTGACGATATTAGGAATGGCCACTTTCTGGGACCATCTATCGAATTATTGTCTACAATAAAAAGAATATTATTTTATATGAGTCCTTTTCCAGTATTCAATAATAAATGATATCAATAATTGTTGTAGTATATTTCGTGGGAGTCAACTTATTCTGAAAGATCATGCTATACCCCGGTATATGATTTCAAACCTTTTTGTGATAAAAATAAAAACAATAAAGAATATTTGGGCCCTTAATATACAATTCACAGATTGGAAGCGATATTTCAGAAAATTGGTCAAACTTGAAGGTAGATCTGGTTACTGTAAGTGCCACAAATTTCATCAATTTAAAATCACTTCCAGTATGACTTCATTAAAATCTTGATTTAATGTCAATTAATTCAATATTTTTTAGCACTCAAATGTAATCCACCTAGATTTATCAATCTTCATAAAAATCTGTCAAAGTCTTAAAGTTGTAGATTTACTAGAAATAGGATTTGATATCAATATTTAAAAATTTTAATTTTATTTAAAAGTTTAATAAGGTCAATAGTAAGGACAAGTGTTTATTAACTAAACTATAGTCTTTACGTAAAATTTGTTAAGACTTCATGAGAAGTCTTAACCAGATTCTTTCACTTAAGTTATCTCAGTAGGATGAGCTTTTTAAACTTGTAAGCGGCTTCAATAAACCATGAACAAAGTACAAGTTTTTGAGTTCAGAGTAGCTAAACTCATAACGATATGATTGTGAATAAAGCGTATAGTTTATCGACTTGCCTAAACATCGTCCTTTAGATAAGAATTTGTACAATCTAATACTTGTTTGGTTGAGTGGTAATGGTTGTTCCGATCATTTATTTAGAATATCGTATATTTGACGTTGAAAATATTGATAAGTTTATGAGTATAATAAAAGAAAAATTTGTCTATTTTTACATAGAAAATATATAATAATACATAAAAATACACATGAACTAGAAAGAAAAATAACTTCATTAGGCTATATCGTTTAATTGTCTTATTTTTTCATCTCTCCAAGTCTGATAATCGTCACCAATTATAGTTGAGCTATCACAAGTCATAGAACTTAATCCTTGACTCGAAGAACCAATATCTACCCTTTCACCAATATTCCTATCAAAGTCACTTAATTTAACAGGTGATAATTCAAAAGTTGAATCTTCTTTATCATTTGTAACCTTCTTGAGAGGAGAACATCTTAACTTATTCGCAATCGAATTAACATTATTGACTATGTTATTGTTAATTTTTAGTGGAGAAACCTTAGAAATATTTGATATATATGAATGATGGGTGCTATCAGCAGCAACATTGTCATTATATATTTCACTATTTTTTAAATCGTTTGCTATTAAAGGTGAATTTAATGGTTGTAACAGAGTCCCAACTAGTTTAGCTATATTTGAATTAGATCTTGAAGCAAATTTTATTGGACTATCAAAGCTTGACATGCTTGATTCGGTACTTAAATTAGAATTAATTGCATTAGTTAGTTTAATAGTAGTTGGATTATTATATGTTTTTTGTTGAATCGGTTTTATCACGGCTGCTTTTTTCATAGCTGGTTGATTTTTTGATGGTGAAAGTTTTAAAGGAGATCTTCTATTACCTAACGATCCTTTGGACTTATTCAAAGAAGCAGATTTGGCTGCAGTAACGGTAGATTGTATTCCATTCGACTTTACTGGTGATGATCGTACACTACGATTTCTAAATGATGTATTTGGTGATTCTTGTGAGCTTCGAAGAGCCATTCTATTTCTAGAATTTCTATTGTTATAATTTAATTGTTCTGATTCAATAATCAATAATCTTTCAAAGAAATCTTCACCGTTAATCATTATTGGTTTATTACCCTCATTTAATTGCTTATTATTATATTTTATAATTTCAGCTTTTAAATTTTCAATTAATTTTGGCATATTCTTGTTAATTCTCTTACGTATCTTCTCCTCATTAAGTAAAATTTTACATGAATTTTTGCTTAATAACCGTGATGAATCCTTCGATGATTCTTTTAAAAAGTTTTGATCTTGAATCAATTCATTTAACTGACTGTATAGTATTAAAATAGTTCCTTTTGCTTCATATTCCAGTTTCAATTTTGACAACTCTTTTTCATGCTGGTCCAAAACTTTCTCCTTATCTAAGGAATCATCGCTAACATCATAATTATAATGTTTGAAGTTCACCCTTTGATCATTCGAATAATACATTATATCCCATAATTTTTCAATTTCTAGCCTTGCATTGACAATAAAACTTTCAATGAATTCGGATCTTTTAACATATAATCGATTCAACTCCATTTTAAAGTTCATTAATGAAATATCAGTTAGTGAGTTATTTGCATTTAAAAATTTTTCAACATAATCTGAACTTTCACCTAATTTATCCCATAAATCACGACATGATTTTAAATAATAATCGAATTTTTTCTGTTTTGAATCTTTAATTACTTTTAAAATACCTGCAAATTTATTGAAAAAATTTAAATGGGTGTCACTGAGGCCAAATTGCTTGGGATTAGCTTGAATGAATTTCAATGTATCAGAATCAAAGTAGCCATCGTTCATTAACGAGTCCTTGGTGTTATTTATGTCGTACTGTTTTTGGATATTAATTATTTGGTCCTCACTTAAATGTAGTATATTTATAAGTTGAAAACATGTACTAATTATGTCATTTAGTCTTTGTTTTCTTTCATTCAAGTCTGTTTCACAATATTCAATTTCTTTTTGAATATTTGATAATATTTCTGGTGCCATTTTGGTTATCTTTAAATTTCTGATAACTCTAACAATTTTATAATTTAAATCACGTAAATGGTTCATAAGATTTTCAATATCTGATTGAGGATTGCCTCCTATGTCTGATTCGTGTTGTTGGATTTCGATCTTATTCAATTTAGCCTTACGGGGACTAGATATTATAAAAGCATTTTGATCGTCATTCTTATCATTTAACTTAAGTAATGATTCAGGTTTAGAGTCAGAGTTTGATAATTTTAAATATTTAAGTGTCACTTCAAATTTATCGATTAACTGTCTATAATGTTCGGAGTCATATTTGCTCGGCAAGGTCTTGAGCATAACAACGTTTGCATTTGGCGAATAAATTTCCCCGATCGCTTCAATAATATCTAAATATTTCAAATTTAAATCGTTTAGTTTTTTAAAAGACCTAACAAATATTCGTAAAACTTCTAGGAAGATTGAGTTTAATTTACTCTTCAATTGTAATAATGATAATTGAGGAATATTCTTTAACAAATATTCATATTGGCATTCAAACGAAAAACTGCTATCAGATATATGGGTTGAAGTGATATTGAATGGGGAATTTTCATAAAAATTTTGCCGTCTATTTTGAATATTTGCTAGTTTTGTTAAAATCTCATCCTTGTAGCCTTGCTCATACATCAACTTATTACTAAAAACAATTCCTCTATTAGCCAATGTTAACGATTTTTCACCATTATTATCATTTATCATAGCCAATATTATTCTTATTTGTTGCCGTAGCCATTCACATTCATTCTCAATGCTATTCTTCTCTCTTTGCAAATTGGAGGTGAAATTCATTATCGTTTCTTCAATGACTGTGAATATTTCCGATTTCTTGATTGATATTTCAGTTGACGAATACCCTATTTGATTGTAGATAGTGTTTAGTTCTTGTATTGTTCTATTAACATTAGTCGCTATTATATCAAATTGTTTCTCCTTAGCAATGTCATCCAATATGCTTTTATTAGCTTCTTGAGAATCAATTGCTAATGTGGTTTCAAGGTCCATCATATCTTCCTTGGAGTTTTGACATTGACTTTTAGCACTTGTTTTGGATGATAATCTTGACATCATTTTTGAGGGCGTATGAATATCAGACAATGTTACGTCTCGTGTTTCGCTACTCCATGAACGAATCTTTAGGTTATTCGAGGACTCACTTAGCTCCTGAAGTGATTGAAGATGATTATTAGCGCTTTCTGAAAAGCTCATCCTTTCTTTCTAGCGTTATTTGTTTTGCTTTTGTTTACTTGTTTATTTTTATATAGGTAGGTGTAAACAATGTGCGGGTAGATTTTAAAAAACAATTTAAATGCAAACGACGTATAACACTATAATAAATGAAATAAGCGTTGATAAGATTGAGTTTGTTTTAATAGTTATAAATAAAGAGCTTTTGGCATAATATTCCTTTCATAAACTACGATAAGCTAGGTAATTGTTATTCTCTAGAAAAATTTTGGGTGATACAAATTTGTGGATATACAAATTTCCGAATCGGGACATTTTATAAATACAATTATATTTTCATTAAGATCTATTTGAAGGTCATTAGAATACTAAATATATACAGAATATAAGTTATAGAACCTATATGAATGCAAATTACTCATAACTGATTTGTTTCATTTGATTGGCTTTATAAAGAATGGCAGCTAGTTCATCGCCGAAGTTGAAATCGCTTTGATCATTAGTACTGTTGAATAGTTCTTCAGTAATTTCATCTTCAGTATCACTATTCTCAATAAAAAGAATTGGGTCTCTGTGTAGTTTGATCATTTCTTCACGTTTCTTGTGGTTCTTATAAATATTGAACTTACGATAAGTGAAACCATTGACCTTCCAATGAAGCTCACGAGCGATTTTGAAAAGGTTTTTAGCTGGGAGCGCCGTAGCCTTGACCCCATTCTTGACCATCTGATCATACCATAATTTAGCGTTATCATATTCTTTTCTAGAGTAATGGTACATTATAAATGGATATATCTGATTGAATGAGAAGGGAAGCCCATTTGATCGAGAAAACCTCATTATCAGTGAGGCAAATTGATAGTCCTGATGGGTTATTAAGCTTGAATAAACTAATAAATCATATAAATAGACAGTTCTGTTAGTACGTTTTATCCTTACTTTTTCATGAAAATCATTAACTATGGCTTTTGCTATTTCAAAATTAGCGCTTGATTTGATAAGGTTCATGTCGTTTGAAGCTGGATCCTCTTTTAAAAGATACTTTATAAAGGTAGTCATTATATGATCATTTAACTTGTTTTCATGAAACACATCTAAAGCTTGGTTAGTTTTTGAATTATTAATTTTTTTAATATACGAGTGGTACAAATTTGATATAAATTCTGGAGTAATTAATGATTTTGGAAGTGACTTTAAAATGATATCGTAAACACTAGTTAACGCTGCAGAGGTAAACTCGAAACCAGTTAATTTTGTATCTATATTAGCCCTTTGGATAGTATCAAAAGATGAAACTCTACCAATTTGCCCATTACCATGTGAAATGGCCAATAAGTTTAAATCGTTCAATAATTCTAATCCAGAATTATGTTCACCGGTTCCATTAAATATAGATGCAGTGTAGCCGATAAGTATTTTAGGTGAAGTTGGATATTTCAGTTTAATTAAAATTAAAATTTCTTCAATTAACTTTAATCCTTCAGAATGATTTATTTTATCTAAGCTAATATTATTCATTATTAAAAGTGCTTCTTGATAGTAACCTTGTAACCTTAAATTTTTCATTATAATTAAAAGTGTTTCAAAATGAATTTCTAAATTGTTCTTGACCAAATATTTCAAAATTTTAATACAATTTTTCGAACCTTTAAAAACCATAACATGATTTAGAATAACATTAACAACTGATTGGACATCCTCGTTTATTGACGTATCGTTAGAGCGGGCATTTTGACTCGAATCCACTAGTTGAGAGCATTTCTGTTCAAACTTGGACACTAATAATCTCAAGTATAAATTAGCATTAACGGCATCGTTCTTATTAATGAAAAACAAGGTGAATACTTTCAAATCCGTAACTGAGAAAAAGTTCAACATTTTTTGCTCATGAATTGAATCAAATGTGAATCTTTCAACATCATGCCATCTTGGATTTATCCAACCAGTTCTGGCGATGAATTTGTCAAGGTTAGATCCTTGTACTAACCTCTTCTTCAATAATTCAAGCTCCAGCATAGCATAAGTTTGAATATTTATATTTAAAAAATACAGATACAACTCCGCAAATCTAGAACTAGGTATAAGCTTGATTATTTTTTGATAGAATTCTGTCTTTAATAATAATGGCTTATCATTAACATTGTTGACTGATGTTAATGTTTTTAAGTAATTCAATAAAATTTCTGACCTCTCATTCGACGATTTATCATGAACATTTAATATATATGAAACATTTTCAAAGAATTTATCCCTAAACTCTTTACTAGTTGGCGATATCATATACTCTAAGATGGATCTTTTAACTCGATCATTGGAATAGAATTGTCGCAATGTACTAAGTATTATGCTCGTCATTTCTTTATCTTTAATACATTTTAACAAATAGGCAGCTGTCTTAGTATCCAGTATTATTTTTTCATTTACTATATCTATTATATTTAAACAAAGTTTATCCGTCTCTGATATTGATTTATAGGGTATTTGGGCTAAATGTGAATACTCATCTTGTGAAAGCCTTAGTATTTCTTCTTTGTTCATGTTAAATAATGGATTTGGAAAAGCATCTAATGGTACATCCAGGTAATTTTCAACTTTATGTATCTTATTTCTTGAGAATAGACATGGCCTGATTGTAGGCTTTGTGATATGACTTGGATCATGGTCAACTGTGGAAGTAGTTATCGGTACTCTTACAGCAGTAATTCTTCGTATATTACACTTCAAAATATTTTTTTGTATGGAAGAGCTGTATCTGACAGCTCCCCATAAACCACTCATAAGATTCTCTGGTTTTAGGAATACTTGTAGAAACTATCAGCTAAATTTAAATATTGTTTAAATGTTTCGGTTACCAAATTGAAAAATTTAGGTACTTGGTAATGGTCCCGAAATCTTGCTCACGTGAATGAAGTACAATTTGTATAATACTTATCTTGTTATATTATGTAGGTTTAAATCTAATATAAAGTATATGCAAAGTGTAAGAAGCAACGTGTAAGAAGTAATCTGCAATAGAAAATCTAAATTAGTAAAGAATTTCCATCAGTATTAGGAAAAGACAGGGTATTTTCCCAGTTGTCCAAACTCATTACTATAGTGTTCTTCCCCGAGTTTATATATAAGTATTTTTGATAAAAATATGCAATGTCAAAGACAACAGTACCAGAACTACCTATAATATAAGGCAACTCTCTCAATAAAAAATCTGCTTTGGAGTCTTCAAAAACAAAATCACAACTAGTTAAAATAGATAATGTGTAGGTTAAGTTGCCAATCAATGCAGATCCAAATAAGATTGGAGATATACCTTCAACGGATTTTCTCTTGTAATTTTTAAATAATTGAGGGCATCTAGAACTAACATAAACCATCGTACAACCCCAAGCCAAATACAAACCAAGGTTTGTAGAATTTAATAATGAATATGTTGTGTCGGTATCAATTTCCTTTAAAAGTGGTAAGGCTTGTGAAGATGTGATATTTAATATTGAGCCTACTACTAATGATTTTATTATACTGGGCTGGTTATCATTAATTGAACTATAGCTACCATTTGGTGAATTTGAGGAGGAAATAGATTGACCCGCTTGTTTCATTAATAACTTGTCACTGGTACTATTATTCGTCTGTATAATATGAATTGAATTCGCTTCGGTATGAACTGATGTATCATGATCTATACTGGCACCATTGTTATATTTACCAACTGTTGAACAAATTTCGAGATCACTACTTTCTCTAGGTTCACAATTGGCATATTGAACAATTCCATACTTTCGTGGGTAAACACTATTGTAATAGTAATATTGAAAACATAACATAGCATCATTGCATAAGAAAAATAAACTTAAGTAAATTTGGAACTTCAAAACAACGTCATTAAGTAAGCAACTAGTAACACTTAATAAGTCTCCTAAGAACCATAGCATAAGGAATGAAGACGAAATACCTTCTGCTGACTTGTTCCGAAAGTTTGTATATATCTGAGGTAATTGAGCGCATGTCCAACTTAACAAAGATATGGAACTGAATGTGTTGGATGTGAATGAAAGTTGAGAACATGTAACCATTATCTTCGGTTTGTTTAAAATTTTGGAGAGAATGGTAAAATTTTATTATTTACGTTTAAATAATTATAAAATCTGTATGAGTTGATGAACGTTGTATAAGAGCAGAAGTAAACAAGGATCTTGTTTTATAATATTGACTCACTTTAGATAACTACTGATTGATCACCGCGGTAAAAAAAAGAAATAGTCATATAATTACGCATTTGGGAAGGTGCATCCCTGCTGAATACTTGCAAAATTCCTAACACCTATTCCATGTCCACCTAGTCTAGTCACTTACAATATACAATTGTTTAACCTAGATATCATTATATGGAAGAGAAGTTGAAGATGTATTAGTTTTTACATGTTGAAAGTTTATGAACATAAGTTAAGTTTGTCATGGTCGGGTGCAAACAATAATGAATATTGAATTTCAGAAATTGCTGTTACTGATAGAATACCAAATTCGATATTGTTCAGTAATTAGAAACATGTGATAGATGGAACAGATAAATGAAACCCGCAACTGTACGAAATATTGTGTTTCTACATAGCTTGTTGCATTACAGATGACTAAAAGCAGGAAGTGGAGTGGTTTCCAATATCTCTAATCAACCATTTAAATTGAAAAGTATCCATCTTTAATATGATGTGTCAATATATGGATTGGTAGAAAAATAATATCGCTAGCGAAGTTCCAAATTGTGTCAATAATATCAAATTGATTGAAAGTTCGAAGTTTCGATGCAATAATATTAAGTCAAAATTTGTAAATGCACCGTTTGGAATCGCTAAGATTCCACACATAAAAATAATGTACATTTTTACGTATATGAGAACCTTAGCTTCATTTCTATATCTTTTTAAAATTAAGCACCACAGGTACTTTAGAAAAGAAAATAATGTCAAAAAGTATTAATGGACTGTAACAAGCAAAATATTTCATAAAGCTGTTGTATACGCTTCTTCATCTCTTGAAACAAACCAATTATAAAAATGATCAATGATGCTTCCTTCTGCATGAACCAATCTTCAAACTAGTATAATATGAATTTCTTCTCTAGGCATTGAGCTACAGCAAGCACAAAACGTGCTTAAAAACTTTTATACTTACGTTTAGCTAGTATGTGAGCAACTATACAACCTGAGTTTAATGATTTACCAGTTAGAGAATAAACCTAACAGCCAATGATACCTAAATTTTCAGTCATACCCCTAATTGAGGCTAGGGGTTAATTTTTGAATCCTTCAAATTACAAATCAATATAGCCCTGAGAAACAGCTAGACACAAATAAATTTCAGGTACGACTAATTTCTCAAAACCATGGCCGATGAATAAGCTTTTAACACTTTAGCTAAAAGGAGCATTATGACCCTTGCTTTCCAGATTTATCATCTATCAATGCTTGTATATTCGTAACAATATTATTTACTTTCTTATTTGTTTCTTCAAATATCGGAGATGGTATAATTAATTGCCTAACCAAGAATTCACCAATACTACTAAAAACGGTATAAAACTTATCGAAGTTTATATTGACATGCTCAGACTTAATGTTCACTCTCGGTAGTTGTAATAATGATGGAAGTCAACAAAGAGCAGAAAATTTACAAAGTAAAGAAGATATATTACTTCCTGTTGATATGGGTAACTACATTCAACCTTGCAACCGTTGGACGGAGTTACAAACCTTTTATCAGGATTGAGAATCAAAATGAAGTTGCATTTTATTACCTAAAACGGAACTCAGTAAAGATTACCATATAGTACCATCATGTAATTCAAGTTCAAGTTCCATCACTTTTACAATAGAACTAGATATGTCGGGGCCATGCTGATAACACAACAGGCTCATATATAAGCTTGAACAAAATTTCTTACCCCACAAGAAGGAAACCGTAGTAGCGTTATCCTAATTATGATTCAATGATTCATTCTGATGAAAGAAACTTTACATACCGGCACACATGGTGTTCAGCAACTGCATTTGGTATAAACTATATTAATATATCAAAACTGTCAATTATTGCTTAGAAGGATAATGAAATTGTTTGAAAAATCAAATAGGATATCTATAGGTGTGATTCTTGAGAGTTAGAGGGTTTGCACCAAAAAAAAATTGTCCACTATTTGAAGAAATAGCTTATCCTTATAAATAGTTTGACTAACGGTTGTGCATTAAGGCTTACTATGTATAATGTGAGTTGAAAATTTAAGGAGCAATTATGAGTCTGCATTTCGCAGTTATACTTAGATAAATAAATGATCAAAGTTTATTAAAACCTTAGTAGGCTAACTTTCCCAAACATGTTATTAATTCAGATACCTATGATATCGATCCTTCAATAATAACAGTATAATATATCAGATCTAAAACTTGATTCCAATTGGTTATTATCATTGTCTTAATGTATCAGAAGCTGTTCCGGAGACCAAACTGAAAGTGTTTAGTTTCCATATGATACTGAAATAGCTTCCATTTGTATATTAGGTGGTAGTAAATGATGTCGTTAAAAAAATTGATCTATAGTACTCTTTTACCCATTTTGTATACAAACTGACATCCATATATGTAGAATATCATTCTACCGTGTATAATCTCAATTTCGATTTGTTATGAAGGTGGTATTTTCTGTTACCAAGGTTGATATATGAAAAATATCAGAATTAATTATGGGACGAATGTACCATCGGAAGATGGTGACTTTTAAAAGCCATTTATGTAAGTAGAAATTAGGAAAGGGTTTCCTATACAAGAAGTATTTTTTTAAGTTTCTTAAGGATTACTGGATATTACGAAACGGAAACTACAATTTCAAATACAAACATCATGTTTTAGCAGTCGTTCAATTAACATTTAAGGTCAAGGTATTGTTAAAATGCCTCAATGGAGATCACCAGTAATCCTTGCAAATAATTAGATATATTTCTTTCATTATAAATATAAAAGTTCCTAAATTTTATATAAAGTATCTAAAAAACCAACTATTAATTTTTCAGCAATGCCAGCCGTTTTAACACTTCCTGCAACACCATATAACGCAGCGGTCTCACCTGTTGCCTTAGATTTTTCTTCGCCAGATTTATTTTCATGTGCTTGAATAAATACTTGAACAGATTCAATTAAGTCATCAATTAACTCATGAATAATTGGAATTGTGAGTCTAGTCAGGGCAAAATGTAAAGCTGCTGGATTTTGTAAGGCCGAGAAGTGCCACCCTTTTGTTTGTAATAATTCGGCTAGTTCGTACACATTAATGCGATCAGAATAGACGCTTTTAAATTTAAACGAAATAACTGACGCAATTGGATCACCGATAACTTCCAAATACTTACTTAAGAGTTCATCTTCCTGAATTGTTTGTTTCAATTTCATTGCAGTCTCCACAATTCCTCTACAAGATTGAATATATCCATCTTCACCAAAGTTAACTAAAGTTGCCCAACAACCAACCATTAATGCTCCTGGCCTCGAGCCTGCAAGGGTTGGAGATCCATACATTCCACCAGTCCAATCCGCCAGTACATAGTATTGGCATTCACGCAATTTTGGACTACGATACATAATAATTGATGAACCTTTAGGAGCAAATCCATATTTATGGGTATCACAAGAAATTGAAGTTACACCTGGCAATCTAAAGTCAAACTTTGGAATTGGTGTGTTTCCATGAACTCCAGATTTTTCCAAAAATGAGACAATGAAAGAGCCTAAACAGGCATCAACATGTAATGGAATGTTATATTTTATTGCTAAGTCCGATAACTTTTCAATGTCATCAATAATTCCATGTGGAAAATTTGGAGCTGAGCCAACTAATAAAACTGTGTTTCTATTGATCAACCTTTCGAACTTATCAACATCAACTTTATAAGTAACTGGATCTAGATCAACTTTTTTTAATTTCATTCCAAAATAATAACATGCTTTTTCTATACCAGCGTGGACAGTGATAGGTGCTATAACCTCAGGATTGGAAATATGTTTATAACGTTTTGCATACTCCCTAGCAGCCAAACCAGCTAACAATAGCGATTCGGTACCACCAGAGGTCGTTGATCCACAGCCTTCTGATGGTGAATTGAATATTTTTAAGACCATTGAAACAACTTCTGATTCCATTTTACGAACAGCTGGAAAAACATCCGGATGTAGTTGATTGGCAACTGAATATTTATTATAGGCCGCTGACTGTAATTCTAGTAAATCATCACCTCCATGGTAGACTGCTCCACTGATTCTACCGTTGTACCAGTCTGAATGTTTCAAGTTTTGTAGATTATCTAATTCCTCCTTAATTCTTGAGCTATTTAAGCCTTTTTCTGGTAATTGGGGAAATTGTAATAAGCTTTCATCATTTTTCATAAGTTCTTTTTCAATTTTTGTTATCGATGCTTGCAACTCGATTTCAACTTTGTTTTTGAACGGTGGCAACGATAATACAAAGGCAAAAAGCTTTCTCCCCATATTTGAAGTTATCATTTTTATCGACTTGATAGCACCATAACCCTTGACAAATCTTAAATACTGCAATACATACGAATATACAAAATAAACAAAAAATAAGTCACGGAATATTGCTATATAGCTCCAAGGACAACTATAATGGTCCAAATAATTTTGATTGACTCTAACCTTAACTTCATTGATGACCAAGGAAATATGTACTTTTATCACGTCAATCAATTGAAAAAAATCATTGGGTATGTAAGGGATACCATAAAACTTATGGCTCAAAAATGAATCAACATCAACTGAAGTAGGCATGGTATTTAATACAGGGTGCCTCTAGTAGTAAGTAGTTAATTTTCTTACCAAGGACAGTATGGCTTGTAACGGATCCTTTTTGGTTTATGTAAATGCGAAATTTTCGGTCACAACGGAGATGCAATTAGAAAGCACAAAAGCATGGTACTATGTTTGAATGAAACATTTTATGTTCAATAATTCTTGCTCATTTGATGAGAATATGGTTTAGATGAGGGATATGCTGAAATCTGAAGTGCTTAAAGTGTAAATATATGTAGCATTTAGAAGCCAACTTCTAAAATAAACTTAAAAAGAAATTTACGTTTTGCATTGTTATATATCCTAAAAAGGTGTTGATGCCCTGCTTATTCTATTACTTGGTCTGGTGCTTGAACCAGTATTTGTAGTTTCAATTATAGCATTTCTCTCTTTCACTAATTTATCTAGCTTTTCCGTAAAGAACAGAACAATAAACTGGTTTTCTTTCCTTAATTTATTTAATTCCAACTCGTAGTTAATTAGTTCATCCTTTTTGATTAATGAAGGTAACAATTTTACTCCTACACCATTAATTTTTGACTCTAACATTAAATTTTTCTCTTTTAATTGATTTAATTGCATTGATTTCTGAACCGCTTCTGCTGAACTGTTCTGGTAATTAAGCCTAATTGTTTCGTTTTCATCATTTAATTTTTCGTATTCCGAAGTTATCTTATCAAATTCTTCATTCAATTCTTTTATTAATTCGTTTTGATCTTCAATACGTTTTTTAAACCCTTGACTTTTGATTTTTTCAGTTAAAAATTCCAATTTATTTGTTAAATCTTGTTTCTTTTCTTGGTATTTTATTAAATCATTTTCAACTCTAGCTAATTTTCTTTCTGCTATAGAAACATCTTCATTTAGCCTTCTTCTTTTTCTATAATTATCTGCGATTTTTTCCTCGTCATCATCATAGCTAACTTGTCTAAGGGTTTCACTAATTCTTAATGATGGTATTTCTTTCTGATACTTATCAGCAATAAGATACTCAAAATGTGAAAGTCTATTGTTAAGTATTTCTGCAAATTTGGCTTTATATGTTTCATAATCAAAATTATCTAACATAAAATCCATTTTCTCATTTAAATAATTGGTTTCTAACTTCTTAATTAATTTATCAGTAGTGAAATTTAATGCTAGCTTGTCAGTGAATTTTTTTAAATAATTTGACGGATACTTTATACTATCCCATTTATGGAACCATTCGTACAATTTGTTCATGTTACTACCATAGTTTTCAAGAAAGAAATCTGTATCATCTGACTCAAACAAGTTAAACCTGTTAACCACTAATGTATGTATAACTTGTAGTTTCCATTTATAAGTTGGATTTGAGGTGTCCTTATCAAAGTGAAACCCAGTACTAGGTTCGGGTATTTGTAATATCATATGTTGGAGAGAATAAATTGGCAATGGAATCATAATTGGAGTCACAATCAGATCCGACCTTAATAGTTCGATACTAGGACTTTTAGTATCCAAATTTGCATCAAATGAAAAAATCAAATTAAACTTTGCCTTTCCTTTACTTAGTGACTGCGTATAATTATTATATAATTGCAGTGATGTAATTAGATATAAGCAAAGCTTTGATTCAATATTGCCATTTGCTTTGGAACAATCTGGAATACTTCTACGATCTTCATATAATTTTCCACTACTTAAATTATTATAGTATAATTTTTTACCAATAATTAAACTTTCAACTAGTTCTAGTTCTTTAACACTTTGTGCAACAACTAACATGTGAATTATATCTTCTTCTCTTCCAATGAACGAATCCACCATCCGATTAAATAATTGGAGGTTCCCAGATAGATTTACCAATCTTTCATTAGTTTCCAGCAATAATAACTTTTTAGGTATAAAATGATCAACTAATAAGGATGGATGTCTATTGATTATCGATAACTGATCAAATAAGAAACTTACTTTATCAAATGAATTTAAGGAATCATTTTCAATAGTACTTGATTCTAATAAACTGTCAATACGGGTTCTTTGCCTTTTCAAATAAACTTCATTGAGTAATTCGGAACTAAAAATTTGTAGAACAATTTCAATTAGTTCCTTTTGTAATTTTGTTAGTACTGTTGGTAAAAAATATACTCCATTCGTTGACTGAGTTAAATTTTCCTCTAATGATGAATTGATTTCGGTTGATAGTGCAGCTTGATCCAAAATCGATTGCATATTATTATCAGTATCTTGATAAATAGCATCTGCAGTGTCCGCTGATAGTATATCCATAAGATTCATGTTGCTGTTAAGGTTTATTGCTCAACCTATCTAAGAATGTAACTAATTCAGATTTATATAGGTTGATTTAGGTTTATTTACTTAATGTAACAATTTCTTAAGTAATGCGCATCAAGTGTGCCGATACCATTTTTATACTGATAAGAATTTAATGTATATCTACTACTGTCTACAGAAATTGGTATATAATTACAAACCTAGCCATTAACACTTGTAGCAACTCTATCGCCTTCCCTTTTTCTTAATAACCACATTTAGGCCGATACTTCCTAAACTATCCCAGACAACGTCGTCAACTTTTTTGGGTAATTTTCTCCCATAAAGACTTTGATCCACCAACCACATTCCAACTATGAACTCTGGCTTATTTAAACTACCATCTTTTCTAAAATCAACAAGGTCCCAAATTGCTTTCAATGTTTCATTAGGTAATCTGCTTCGTTTCCAAATTCTCTTAACGACAACACCGTGGATTAATTGATTAACTTCAGCGGATACTAAGTTGTGAAAATTCTGTTGGTCAATTTGGCTCGAAGAATCAAAATTATTAGCTTCGGAGCATAGCCTTGCTGCTTTTCTTGACACCTCTTCTTCAATATAAGTTTCGTTATCTGATTTTCGGTCATAGTTAATGCCAATTAATTTAGTGACCACCGAATTAATATAATGGCCCATGTTACTAACCCAAACACCTTCATATCTCTTTCTTTCCTGTTCTGTAATATAGTTTAGTTCATTGTGATTTTTCCATGGTTTATTTTCATTAAACAACAATTTCTTATCTTTCCTTCTATTTGTTTTTCTCATTGTAGCTTTTAATTGAACAGGCTGGTGCGATAAAATTGGGGTTGAAGATTTTGAAGAAGTTTTCGTAAACAGATCAACTTCAGTCTTCAAATCAATATCAGAATCTTCACTCAGATCTAATAAATTAACTGAATTATTTACACCTTTGATTTTATACTTTTTCTTGAAGATTCCATGCTTATGTTCAGGGTGTTTCTTATGACTTTTTGATGTCTCATTAATATCTGGAAATTGTGGAAATTTTGTCACAGCTTTACTTTTTTCGTTTCCTGAAATTTTGTTTATTGGTTTTTCTAGTCCACTAGCATCCACTTCGCCATCAGTAAAATAATAATAATAATCCTCCTTGTTGTTACCCAACAGAAGTTTACTTGATATTAAATCATTGGTTGTGACAAAATTTTTTGGTTGAGTAATTGCGTCCCTACCTTTAGCAATTAATGAAAAGTCTGAACCTCCATCCTCGTGTTCGAGTTCACTTTGATCAATATACGTTGAAGAATTTGTAATATCGCCAAGCAGAATATTACTATCCATACTTGGAGGCGGTTTTCTTTTAAGCTTAAATTTATAACTTTCGTCTGACGTAGTTTTAGTGCTGTCAAAGGATTGATAGCGAGTGTTGGATAAGCGTGGTGACGGCGTTTGTGATACACTTTCATTACTTCCAATGTTCAAGGTTCTAGAAAGAGGATTCAGTGATTGCGGGACAGAAACCAGAGTGAGATTTCTACCTGGGTGTGTAAGTTCCTCATTGTTTTCGTTGTTTAATGCGCTTTGCCTATTCTTACCTGAGGTATCATTTTCACCTGATGGGGTTTCGTCATTATTTTCATTACCAAACGAAGATCCGTTAGTATTCGAGTCTTCTATCTCTTTCGATTGATTATTGCTGCCATGAGGTCCTAGAACATCATTATTATTAAAAATCGCTGGAGTTGAGGTATTACGGGGGATTTCCTCATTCAGTAGTGTTGAATCTAATGAGGAATATGAACTATTCAATAAGTACTGATCATAAGTCAATCTAGCGTTACTGTTACTAACATTATTCGCTGAACTTTTCCCTTCACTTAAAGATAGTTTCAGATTGCTATTGGCAAATGAACTAGATCCCTTTTTTGAATCTATGCTATCTCTTATTCCATTAATCAATGCTTGGTGTTTCAGAGATAGTTCATTTTTCTGAGATACTGATATAGTTTTCGAATTGATCGATTGACGAATATTCTTTATCATTTCTTGTGGTTCATAACTTTGTGATAATCTCTTCAAGCTTTGATTATGGACCGCAAATTTGGATTCAACTGAATTCTTTACATTTTTGATCATCTCCTGGGGATTTGTTTGTGAAATCGATCGAAGCGTTGTCTTTTTAAACTTGTCCTGTGAGGTTCTGAGCAAGCTGGGCTGATCAGTTGCATATGATAATACTGAATCAGTATCCGAAGCCGATACGAGATAGATTACTCCACTAACTGGCCTCTTATTCAATATCCTAATACTTCCGGGTCGTTCAACTAACTTAGGTGACTTAAGAATTGCTGTTTCTTTATGTGTTGTTGGCGTAGTTCCACCTCTCGAAGTTATGTTAGCTGATGATCCGACCGCTTTACTAACTTGCAAGTTACCTATTTGACTAGTCGAAATTGACTTTGAAATTTCAGAACCTAAATTATTTGAACTTCTCGGTATACTTGAAGCTGACGTTGTTCTATTGTTCTTCAATTTTAGTGGCAACCTAACAGCATATTGGGATACGTCTTCCTCTTTGGAGTTGTTTATAGCTTTAATGGCCGCCAAAGCCGCAGCCTGACTCGCTAAATTACTATTTGACATAATATGAGCTAAGATGTGGTATATTCATTTATTGGTTATATAACTTCTCTATTAATATGTTGTATATTTTGATTAAGAATAGATTATTCTAATAGGTGGGTACATTTGATTGTATCAGTTGTGTGCGTTAGTCTGAATTTAGATTATGTAATAAATCCTTGCGCTTATATAAACTATGACTATTATACACTATCTACTTTCTTTTGCCCTTAGATGAATTTATGAATCTACCTCTACCAACTCTAACGCCAGATGGCCTAATATTTTGTGATGTACTGAATGGAGAGATAAAATTATCAGCACTACCTCCACCAATCCATTCTTGTAACATCTTCTCGTTTTGTCTTCTTTGCCATTCATCATCTTTGATAGCCCGTTGATATTCTTTTTGATCTTCTCTTAATATTAGTGGATCCTGTAAAGTTCTATGACGGTTTTGCTTGTTGTGTTGATAACCACCATTACCTTGTAACCGTTGCTGGTTTTTACTTAGCGGGGATGGTAAGGTGTATCTATCACCACGTTTGTACCATTGAAAATTAGTCTTTAAATGAGGAGTGACTTTTCCAGTTACGTTATCGACTGAGACAGCACACCTTAACAAGGTATTACCACCACACTTGGGACAGAAGTGTTTTGGTCTACCACTTTTCGGTATAGGTGTTAAACGGAAACAAGCATGGCAACGGTACATATAATTACGAACTCTCTTAATCTGCTTCCCTGACACTGCATTCATTAAATTAAGACCAATCTGCATAGCAACATTTTGACACGCAAAATCACCAGTTGCTAATGCAACCTTAATCAATGGTCCAGACTTCCCGGAAGTTGAAGTCTCTTGAATTTGTTCATCTGCGTCTTTTAACATTTCCTCTTGTAAGTTCTCTGGCGTAATCCAGTCACCGTCATCATCCTCTTCATTATATTCGCTTTCTAATTCATTACTAGCATCATTCTCTTCTACTGGTGCAAGCACTTCTTCTGGTTTAATCTCTTGAACTTCTGCTGAGACTGAGTCATTCTGATCCTGTTGATTGGATTGCTCCTCTAGCTCCTTCTTTAGTTGAGCTTCTCTCTTCTCTCTTTGTCTTTTACCTCCCCTACGGCGAGGTTTCTTCTTTGTAGTTTCTTCTTGACTGTCTTCTGCAGCAGCATCTGCTTTGGTATTCGCGTTCTCTTCTTCATTCGTTACTTCTTTGATTTCCTCTTTAACTTCTTCAGTGGTGGCCCTACTGTCCTTCTTTTTGATTTCCAATCTTTCGCCTGGGTATTTCCTCAATCTCCAATCTCCGTTGTTCAATTCATATTCCAATTCATATGCCAATGCAATAATGTGTAAATCGTTGGTTGATAATACCGCATAATCCCCAGTTAATTTAGCAAAATAGGTAACTTTTTGAATAAATTGGGGTTTTGGGTGCCTGATCTTTAAATTATCAGCCCATAAAAATAGTTGTTGTCTTGCATATTCATCTTTTAACTCACTATGAACTCCTGGAGTAGTATAGAAGTCATGTGCATATTGCTGTAAATATGACGCCGATTGCGTAATTAACGGACCAGCGTCGAGAACTAAAGATTTAATCTTCTTAAACGATGATTCACCACTTGAGTTACTAGTATCTGACATAATCTGAGCAGTTTATAAAGGATATCTGTCTTTACTTGTTAAATTTCAATCAAAAAAGAATTTAATCATGATGAGCTGCGAGAAAAATGTATAAAAATTATCACCTGATCAACCATATGACTTGATATAGTAGAAAGGTGGGTTGGCAATTGCTTGGTCCTGGCCATAGGTTATTTGTGATGATTGGAGGCTGCTAATTATATAGTGCCTGTATTGTTGCTTCTACTTAGTCTCTAGAGAATATGCTTTCCCTAAAAAAGTTTTGATGAGTTACCTAATTTGGCTATTTTCTTGTGTTAGAGGGAGGGGACTAATCAAGAAAGTATAAAAGCACAAGATATAGTAGATACTTAATACACAATCCTTCATTAGAGTCTTTCTTCTTGCGTAGTTACTCACCATATTTTCTAAGATATCGATTTCTGATAAAATAATCTTACATTGGTAAGTAGTGAAATGATAATATTTTCGCAGTTAAATGGTACTAACAATCGTTGAAGGCTTGACCAATCAAGATCACACAGAATTTTGTGGTTATTAGAAGAATTAAGCCTTAATTATGAGTTGAAGGTTTATAGAAAAACTAAGGAGGGAAGAGCGCCACCGGGATTAAATAAGGCTCATCCATTAAGAAAGTCACCAGTTATTGAAATCATCTCTGCCAAAAGTGGCGATCGGAAAGTTATAGCTGAAACAGGATATATATTAAGTTATTTGATTCGAGATTATGATATTAACAGTAAATTGACTCCTCTGTCCGCAGATGGTAAAGAGTTGGTTGAATATTACTTGCATTATGCAGAAGGTACGCTACAATCCTACTTGGTGGCTATATTAATCAATAGTATAGCTATACGAAGAGCACCAGTCGGAACTAAATTTTTGATGAGGCGGTTAGTCAAAGGTATTAATGGTGCTTATTATGGTCCTGAATTGATTAAAAACTTGGATTATTTAGAAAATATTTTGAAGGATCAACACTCAAAAAAAGCCAATATTTTGTCGATAACAAATTAACCGGAGCTGACATTATTTTAAGTTTCCCAATCGAGGACAACATTTTCAGTAATCCTGAAAGGGTTAAAATTCTTACTGGCAGCAATTTGAATATGGTTGAAAGATATCCAAATTTGCACGAATGGTCACAACGTATAGCTCGTGAACTGCACCTAATAAAAGCTGATGAAATCATCCAAAGAGAACGCAAAGGTGCAAAATTATAAATTAAATTCTTGATAATGTGTCAAACTTTGTATTTGTGGCAGTTGTATCTTGGACTTTTATTGAAATACTTCATGTTTCTAGCAAATAAGCGAAAGTACTTGCAGAAAGCTGTAACGTTATTAGACTATATATCTGAACTAAGGTAAGTGCTTCTTAAGATAACCTTAAATGAACTTAACTACAAGCTCTTAATATTATTGAAATGAAGCTACTTATTACATATTATTTTCTACTTTCAATCGTTGAAAATTCTGTTTTGTTAATAAAATTTTCCGATTCTTAGTTCAAATTGTTCGTAAATTACGAAGTTTATTATTTCCAACTAAAAACTTTATATTGTGGACCACCCAGACTTTGTATCCAGATATATGGGAACTGTCCAGCGTTATATTAACAGCTGTTATGTTGCCTTATCTAAAGAATTTTTTTGTTTGGTTAAGACTATTGAATTTTCATCCATTGGCAATACTTGAATACTTGTATTATCATTCGATGGAAACCCCGCAAAAAATACAACTTATTTGCCTGATTAGGAAATTTAAGTAGTCTTAGAACAGAACTATATATATGAAAGAAATAATAAAATCTTAAAGAAGTTCATAGTAGAGTATTAAAGGATAAATCTACAATGCCACCAAACGGTCGTGGTGATAAATTTATTTTACATTGGTATGCATTATTTCAGTAAGAGATTCTATCACAGATTACTAACAATGTCAGGCTCAATGAATCAAGATCTCACAGGGTGTTATGGTTATTAGAACTTTTAGACTTGGATTATGAAGTAAAAATTTATCTTCGACATCCCTTAACTTGGAGAGCACCGCCAGAATTGTCGAAAGTTCATCCCACCGGCAAAGCACCAATTTTGGAAATTATCCACAGCCACGGACTGGAAAAACTAAAATTAGCTGAATCGGGATTGATAGTCCAGTATTTACTTAAACACTACGATACCGAAGGTTTGCTAACACCTGAAGATCCAATAAAACAGCTTCAAGTTGATTATTACTTACATTACTCAGAAGGTTCTTTGCAGCATATCTTAATTTCATTGTTAATTAATTCAGTTGCCAAATCTGTTGCTCCATTTGGTCTTAAAAGCGTAACTAAGCTTGTTACAAAAGGTTTAAATAACGGATATTATATACATGAATGGAGACGTAATATGGAGTTTTTAGAAAATCAATTAATAAAGGAGGGCACCGGATATTTCGTAGGCGATAGATTATCTGGTGCTGACATATTTCTAAGTTTCCCAATATACGAAAATATATTCGATAATGAAGAAGGGGTTAAAGAAGTTACTGGTGAAAAAAGAAGCTTGTATAAATTATATCCTAACTTGGCTGCTTGGAGTGATAAAATAAGAAAGAACCCTTCGTACATTAAAATTAGTGAAATGATGGAAGATAAGATACAGGAATATTTTCGCAACAAGTAGTTATTTATAGTATGTATAAGACAGCAATCAATGTATATGAATCACCCAGGTGCAAATTTCAAACAAAGTTTATATAATTCTGCTTGGTCTCCTTAAAAAGTTCGAGTAATCATAGCAGATAACTATGACTTCCATAATTGAATTATTTTCTTTAAAGGATAAAGTTGCTTTTAATAATTGGTGCAACTAGAGGTATAGGACTTGGTTAGGGCAAGCACTTGTTGAAGCTGTAGCTAGTATAATCTTTATTCATAGGCCATCAACAGATCCAAAAAATGCTATCGAAAAGTAAAATTAATAAATAAAGATGCAATAACTATTGGTATAGCATTTGACTTAGCAATGATAAGAGATGATGAAAAAATTGTCCAAGATTTGGTTGATAAAATTATTGAATTATCGCCAACTGAAAAGATTGATATTTTAATTGATAATGCAGCTCTCGCTAAAGCAATAACAACTGTTGATATAACACTTAAAGATTATGAGGAAATCTTGACGGTTAATTTAAAAGCTCCGTTTATATTGCTAAAAATTGTTGATAAGCATATGATGAAAAGCTATACAGAAGATAACTCTAGTCGAGGCAAGATTATAAACATATCATCTATTTTAAGATACAATGCGTTCACACACTCCACGCCGTATACAATTGCTAAAGCTGTCTCACATAATTTAACCAAAACATTGTCAAATGAATGGGCTGCAAAAGGAGTAAACGTTAATGCTCTTGCTACAGGACCGACCGATACAGAACTGGCTCAAGAGATTAGGAAACAAAGGCTGGATATAAAAGATGATTATATTCTTTCTAGAATTCCCATTAACCGGCCACACCTGATGATTATAAAGGAATAGTTATTTATATGGCTTCAAAAGCAAGCAACTACGTTACAGGAGAAATTATTGTTATTGATGGTGGTTTATTAGGTTAGATAAGAAAAATTAATCGATTATATAATTCACGATACATATATGAAGCAACAGAAAAAAAAAGTAAACCAATTAAAACTATTTCGGAACTCATCTATGATAAATCTAAAGCTTTTAGCATTTCTAATGAGTTACACCGCAATCGTAAATAATTTCTTTAATGTTATATAAAAGTTAATAAATGATCCCACAAAGAAGAAACATGAAATCTTTATTTGTTAATTATTAATTAAATCTGAATGAGTTCCTCACATTTTTTCAAAGACAACAAAAAAATTCTGATAGAGAAAAACTTTTTTGTTTTCAATTTTATGTAGAACTGTTATTGTAGTAGTACTCTAAAAAATAAACGGAATCATCATTCTGATAAACTTGTACTAAAGTTAGAAAGATCTCTTTAAGTTTAGATTTGGATATCCCAGGGAGCTTAAAGAGGTCAATTATTGTTATGGTTACACATATTGAACTTTCTGCTCCCTAAGGACTTTTAAGAAGATATTTCTTATTTGTAGGGGTTGCAAAACGACTATCCCACAAGCTATTCCTGATGACAACAAAAACTGTATCACTATGAAAAAGACCTGTGTATGTAGGTAATTTCAGGCATTCATTAGTAATACTTCTAAAAAATGGTAGAATTTTATTAATTTCAAAACTAAATTATGACGGCTTTGAGAGAATCCTACTCGGGCTTATGGCCCAAATACTCTTTCGAAGCTGTTATTACTTCATATTACTTTTCTCTCTTGAGAGATATATCAAGTCTCTTATTACTCTAAAAAAGGTTATTTCTACCCGTAAAATCAGAAGCCCTTTAATCTCGTAGTGAATTTTAGATAAACTCCCATGTTTGAAAAGTAATGCCAATTTTCTAATTAGATAACTTCATGCTTCTTGAATAGAAGAAATAGAAATCTTAATAGCAGTATAGTTCCAATTAAGAACATTAACTATATTTTCAATCACAAGGTTTAATAATGCAGCAACTAAGCTATGGTAGAAAATATTTTGATTAATACATACCTATTTTTAAGAAGAGATTTATCAAATTGAATGTATTGAATAGAAATTTTTGCATTTTGTAGGTAATGTAAGTAATTATCTAATATTTGGCTGCTAAAAAAAGTTGATGATATCTCATAAGATTTTGTGCTTAACATTCATTGATAAAGAGCGAGTTCGAGCGTTTCAGTAACTGGTGAAGAAGTTACATTAGGATTTCTGCATCGATCTCCTATTGATGGCTCTGCACACTAAATTAATCTGAGGAAAATGATAAAAATCTACTGATATCATTTAGAAATCTATCATATTCTAGGGGTAAAAATCTTTACTATTTCTTAAACTTTCGGGGAGGGAGCGAGATTGCAAATTTTCTGTTGCTAAGCTGATTACGAAATACATTAAGTGGTCAACTCTTATGGAACAAGTAAGGTTAAGCCATATATGAGTACACGAGCCTTCAATTGCGTTCCCATTCATGATCTCAAAGATATTTGTAACGATATGCTCGTTTTTTAAACTTTTGGAATTCCAGTTTCAATTAACTGAACAGTTATTCATTCTCGCCATTTTTATTTACATTTCAGGAATCATTGAATTTTACATTTATGATAAATTAGCAGGGACAGATGCAACGCAGTGTCTCTTTATTCTTATACATGCTTATCATCTGTTTATGATTGGTTCCAAATTCTTTATTCATAATAATTGATTGGTCCCATTCGGAATCATTGATGGACAGCTTCGTTTTAACTTTTAGTGCCTGAAATAACAGCTAAGAGAGTATACCAAGATAAATAAATCGTTTTCAGTAGAATAATTGAATAAAAAATTGATAAATGGCTCGTCATCGACCGCATACGGTTAAGTAACTACCCCGTTTATGACTTTTCTTACGCTGTTTCTTCGGTAACTCGCAATGCCCTACTTCATGACCGCTCGAACACTACTTACCGCTTATAGATCCTCGCCTGGCGTTACTAAGAATTTAGAGTATCAGTATTGACAACGAAATCTATATTAAAACAAGCTGAGCACGATGAACAGAAAGCCTCTGCTTCCCATTAAAATCCTTGCATCAATTTGCTACCAAGAAAGATTCGTTAGTTACAACATATTTTGCACCTATAGACACGACCAACCATATCAAAACACTGTTATCATATTCGGATAATCACATATCACGCGACTACACAAATTCCTTTGTTAGATTGATATCGAGTATATATTCTTGATAATACGATTCTGGAATTCTGTAAAATTGAATGAGTCAAAACTTCAAAAAGCGGTTTGAAAAAAAGTATTATAATAAAAGGAGACTATTTGCCATCTTAACATGGTTAACGCAAATAATGAGCCAGTACCGCCTCTAAGCAAAAAAAGAAATTCGCTTAGCAGCTAAAAAAGAGATTTTGTGTAATTAATTTCTGTTTGTGTGAAAGGTGCTGAAAAAAATGATTGAGTGAGGAACTAAAAGCTCGATTCATGGACAGCAAAACACACGTTCAAATTCCTTTGAAACATCTTTTTATATAATCAATCCCTTCCTTTTACTCTCCAGGTATTAATACTTTCATTTATAGAGTAATACTTATCTTCCGATTATCATAAACTTTTTTTTTCCCAAATTCAAAAATATTATAAAATTTGAGTTGGTGTTTATATTTGAGTTCTTGTACTTTAAACGAGAGAAAAAGAAAACATCATTAACAAGTTCAGGGAAAATATAAAAATTATATCTACAGTAATCAGATAAATTATTATAACAACAATAACTGGTTTGATCACAAACATTTTTTAGTACCTTTATTTTATTGTTGTCCGGCTTTTGTTCTATACAGAGATAGAATTTTTGGCCAAGTTTTCTTATATTATTACGTCGGTGAAAAGAGAGTTACTCAAAATAGACGTAGCCAAATTTAATAATTCCTTTAGTTAAAATTTGTCCAAGTTTTGTTTCGTTGTTATTTGATACTTGAATCTAAATACAAACAATCCATTAAGAGCAGTTTTACAAGCATTTAATTTATATTGATTGTTCATTCTTTAACTCGTGTCGGTTTTGTTTAATAGTTCAGTCAAAGATATTACTTAAATTACTCGTTAATGCCAATGTCCAATCGTGCTCAATTGTCCACAAATCCTGCTGCGTTAGCTGCTGCCGCCGCTTCCCATAATCCAAATTCAAGTAGTTCAACTGCTTCTTCAAATAACAACAATTCCGTTGTTGGTTTACACTACAAAATTGGTAAAAAAATTGGTGAAGGCTCGTTTGGTGTTATATTTGAAGGTACTAATATAATAAACGGTGTTCCCGTCGCCATTAAGTTTGAACCAAGAAAAACAGAAGCACCTCAATTAAGGGATGAATACAGAACTTACAAGCATTTACAAGGTTGTGAGGGTATTCCAAATGCATATTACTTTGGTCAAGAAGGATTGCATAACATCTTAGTCATTGATTTGTTGGGTCCTTCTTTGGAAGATCTATTTGACTGGTGTGGTAGAAGATTCTCTGTTAAGACCGTTGTACAAATAGCGATTGAAATGTTGAATTTGATAGAAGAAGTTCATCAGCATGATTTAATCTATAGAGACATTAAACCAGATAACTTCTTGATTGGTCGCCAAGGCTTACCAGATGAAAATAAAGTCCATTTAGTTGATTTTGGTATGGCTAAGCAATACAGGGACCCAAGAACCAAGCAACATATTCCGTACAGAGAAAAAAAGTCCTTAAGTGGTACTGCCCGTTATATGTCAATCAACACTCATTTAGGTAGAGAACAACTGAGAAGAGATGATTTAGAAGCATTAGGTCATGTTTTCTTCTACTTCTTAAGAGGTCAGTTGCCATGGCAAGGTTTAAAGGCTCCAACAAATAAACAAAAGTATGAAAAGATTGGTGATAAAAAACGTACTACTCCTGCTGTGACTTTATGTGACGGATTACCAAGACAATTCGCCGAATATTTAGATTCAGTTAGAAGTTTACCATTCGATGCTGAACCTGCTTATGAAGAATACAGGATGTTACTCTTGTCAGCTTTAGATGATTTAGGTCAATCATGTGATGGAGATTATGATTGGTTACACCTTAATGGTGGTAAAGGATGGGATTCTACAATTAATAAGAAACCAAACTTACATGGTTATGGCCATCCAAATCCTCCAAATGAGAGAGAAAGACGTCACCGTGATCAAAGAAGAAGCAGGCAACATTCCCAACAACAAGCATCTCAACAGCAACAACAATTAACTGCTGCTCAATTGCATCAACAAAAATTACAACATTTAGTCAACAGGCCATTACCACCGATTAAACAAGAAACTCAAACAGCTAATAATACAGATCTCATGGTTAATCCTTCCTCAGTTAAAAATCATCCACAATCAAGGATTGACAACATGCCCGTGAATAGGCAAAATCAGTATGAACAACAGCAAATAGTTGATGAAAACGAAGAAGGTAAAGGGTTTTGGTCAAAATTATGCTGTCAGTAGATTTATTTCTCCGACAATTATTGTTGGAATATTGTAATTCCAATTAAATTAATTCATCTTTTTATTAACTTTTTATCCTATTCAAAAGAAATAGACGTACCATAATTTAATTTATAGTTCTTTGAAAGAGAATAATATATTTTGATTAACTTTCCAAAAAATTCTCTGTTTTTGAAATTTTCTTCTCTTGATGATTTTTTATTATAAGTATACATTTTTTAGAGACTAGCATTTTTTTAATACTTATTTTGACATATTTAGATTAATAGTTAGTTTTCAATTTGGAGAATTTTAGGTATTAAGTTTACTTGGATCATCTTTTCTAATTCTTATTCTAATTTCATAATTATTAATATATTCAGTAAGTTAAACAAAACTGTAAGCTAAGTCTAAAAACCTATACAAGATTGGTTTATAAAAATATAAAATGAAACCTTCTGCTTCAACCAACTGTTTAATCAACTTTATATCTTTGATAAGGCGTTATAAGCCATTTGTGTTAATCGTCTAGCTTGTCACTCCTCTGCTGAAACTTTCATTTCCATATAAGTGGTCAGTAAATATTCTTCAATTTCTTTTAGATACATGGTAGTGAATTCCTTATCAAAATTTCCATTCTCATCTTTACAATTTTTGTTCAAATAATCTAACCTTTCCTTCATTATTTTTACTCTATAGTCAATCCATTCTGGATAAAAATCATTATACCTTGATCCATAATTAATTTCTGGTTTAACCGTAGTTAAAACTGAATCATCCTTTTTCAAGGGATCTTTTGCTCTATACGAAGTAACCATTGTAATTCTTTCTGAAACTCCTAATGGGTTTGGTGCTATATGCTCGATTAGTCTACCTTGTAAAACTGTTGCGGAACCTAGTTGTGGACCAGGAACAACAGCAACTTTTCCCGAATTACCCATACGTAAGGACGTTTCACCCCCAATCATGTCAGTAGTATCACTTAACATTAAAACGCAGACAAAAGGATAACTGTCATGGTGCCAACCAACAATTGCCGGGATATCTGCACCATTACTGTTACCATTCAATGCATTTTCTCTTGAATTCTTAATTCTTTCCTGTTTGGCATCTTCTGGGTCTTTCATTCCAATATTGACATGTGCAATTTCATAATCCATTATAACCTCTAATTCAACTCCTGCCATGATGCTAATCAATTCCATAGTTTTCGGATGAGTCCATGCTTCATAAATGAATGGGGTATTGATTTTATCCCCAACTTTAGCATACCCTCTGATTATACAATCATTTCCAGAAGTCGAAGTTGCAGAATACCTAGCATATTTCATAAATAAGTGCTTTTGTAGTATTTCTTGTTTCATAAGATATATAGCTTCATCAGTAAACAAGGGAAAAGGGTCACTTACTCCGATGGGAGATATCTGATTTTTATTAGATAATCCCAATTCTTCCATAGTAACTCTTCTGGTATTATTAAATTTTTGTTTCTCAAGAGGGTCCATAGAATAATACTTAAGATGTTTGAAAGGATCAAATCTAACGGTCTTTGTAGAAATATCGTCAGCTTTAGATGCAGCGCCTTGATAAGATAAAGCTACTGAATCATTATAGTGCGACTCTGGAACTGATTTGTGTAAATTTCCGTTATAAATTGATTCAACTAATGTTTCCGATATCATTGTTGGCTTATAAATTTTAGAAACTAATGTTGTATTAGAAGAGACGAGACAAAAAAGGAGCTGCAATTGCTACTTTATATAGCTCTGGCTATTCCGTAGACCAATTTGAAAATATAATAGCCTTAGGATTTCCGTTGTCATTTTCAATACCTAAAACGAATACCAAATACAAGTTTTTTTTATCTTTTTCTATTTTCAAGAACTGAAATGGCAACAAGATCCTGTTCTATAGCATGTCATTCAACTTAATTACCTTGAGTCTATCTGTATCTATCCATGTGCGGCTCATTTATTACTTGATTTGTACAATGTGTCCGATTTTCTTATCAATCGACATATTTGAAATTCAATTGATTCCGTCTCACTTCAGCAAATATAGAAAATACTTCATAACATACTTCTTGTAGTTCATATAACCTATATTAATTACTCTATCGGTTATATTTCGAATATCCCTTTAATCTGTATGTTGTGTTAAATTCAAGGAATATCGAATCAAATTTGGTAAATGATACCTCTAACTTTGATCATAGAAGTTGTGTATTTAAACTTAATCAATATTTTGATTGATAAAACCGAGGAAGTTTGATATACCAAGATGACTTATTGGACTGCTGGTACACTAGTACATTAGTGTATTAATGTTTAGTTAAACTTCTGAGTCCTAGAGATAGTGTCCGCATTCAACCAATAGTGTGCGAATAGTAAGGAGAAATTTATTGAATACCCCAATGACGGCAACATGATATTTAATCGGAACTGGAACCCATCCAACTCATATATCCAGAGTTTAATTTCCATGTCAACGAGTCATCAAGACGCAATACAAGCCAATATAAAGGCATTCAATGCGGATGTTGCCTTAGAATACGATAAAAGAGAGGCGACCCAAGTGTTAAGTTTACTATTCACCAAAACATTACTTGAATTTGAGGTTAATAATTCAAAGCGTAAATCATTGGAAGAATCATCTAAAATTTTAGGAGATCCAAATAAAATAAATGATGGGTTTACAATTGAGAATACTTTACCTAACCCAAAAACATTCCTCTCAGAACATCCTCATACTCTTTTTAAACCGGGAATTAAACTTTTAGATTTTGCCTGCGGTAGTGGTGTAGTTACTCAACATTTTGCTCCATATCTATCATCAGAAGACGTGAAATCAGAGATAGTTGGAATTGATATCAATCCAAATTTTTTATCCAAGTTTGACGAAAAGGCAGAGACTGTAAGATCATCACAATTGTCAATCAAGTCATATTTGTATGACATTTTAGATCCCAAATTAAACGATGAAATAGTTTCAAAGTTTGGTAACACCTTCGATGTTGTAATATGTACTAGTTCCTATCATCATATTGATAATTATCGTGAAGTTACAAAAAAATTGGCAACATTTTTAAGACCTGGAGGTTGGTTATTCATAATTGATTTTTACAATGAAGATGTTGAGAGGACTTCCGACTCTTCAAATGGAGCTGTTAGACATATGGGTGGCTTAAAAGTTGATGCATTAAACGATACCTTAGGTAATTTCTGTAAATTGGTTAATGTTTCAAGTGCTAGAGAGTTAAGAGTCTACTTATGGCAAGCTAAATCGTTCATTGAAAATCACTTGACTCAAGAGATTATTTTTAAATTGCATAATAATGAATTAAAGAGTAAAAAAAAGAATATCGGTGATATCGAATATTTGGTTGAAACTAGTATCATTCTATCTACCGGTCAAAAGCCATCAAACTAGTGCTACCAGAAAACTGATTTCTGATAAATTCTCTCTTATGTAATTCTTATTATTTGTGTTCATCCTATATCGGAATTAAAAATCAGGTTATCTTTAGTAATCGTAATATATGATGGTCGTGCGATATTGCCAGTTCAACAAAGTTGATGAAGTCGCGGGTGGTGATTGTTTCTAATCAGTTGATATACTAAAACTATAATTATTCTCTCTTTCCTTTCTATACTACTTCCCATACACAACCTGCATTTCTAGAGCCTAGATTCGTCTACATATATTAGTATAGTTGATTTATTTATTTATTGATTATATTGTTTCCTAGACGGACTGATATTAACGCATTTTTATCTTAATATTTCATTACACAAAGGAGTTATCCGATGGCCTCCAGACAATCACAAAAGAGATTAACTAAGGAGTATAAAGCAATAACAGCTAATCCTCCGCCTTATATTATTTCTAAACCAAATGATGAGAATATTTTAGAGTGGCATTATATTATAACGGGGCCTCCAAATACTCCTTTTGAAAATGGACAATATCACGGCATGTTAAGATTCCCAAATGAGTATCCGTTCAAGCCACCATCCATCTCAATGATCACCCCAAATGGGAGATTCGCTTGCAATACTAGGCTATGTTTATCGATGTCTGATTATCACCCAGACAGCTGGAATCCGGCTTGGAGCGTTGCTACCATATTAACCGGACTATTAAGTTTCATGACCGGCAATGAAAGTACCACCGGTTCAATAACGACTACCGATGGCGTCAAAAAAAGGCTAGCAAAAGAGAGTAAAGAGTGGAATATGAACGAAAACCAAAGATTCATTAAACAGTTTCCTGATCTTGCACAGCTGAACAGGATCGACGTGTCCTTAGCAAAGCTCAAACAGAAGGAAGAAGCGGACTTGTTGACCGCGTCTAAAAAGGCTACTGAAATACAAGATAACGAGAAACCAATTAATATTAAAGAAAATATAGATTTATTAGATCCCGAAGACAGGGCTAGGTTATTAGTTGAACAAGATGATGATTCCGCCAGCATTAGCCTTAGACTACAAGGGATTACTCTCTTCGGGGTTATAATTGCAGCATTCATAGCTGCATATTTTAGTTTTCTAAGAAGGGGTTAATTTAATATATTTTAACGATTCGTACCTCATGCATTACTTTTTATGTATATGATATGGTTATGTGTTAATAGATATAATTTATAAAAGCCACAAAATAGTGAACCTAAATAAGCCCCGCTTACCCTCAAGAAAATAAGGTGCAGTGTGAAAAATGAATTTATTTAGGCGAACACAGATCAGGAGAAATTTCTCCAAAGAGATATAATCAAGCATGTATTGTTTAGTTTTCTATGCAAATTTTCAATAAAAATGGAGTAAGCAATTTTGATATTGTATATAATATTTGTGATAAAAATCTCTCTTTTCTTAGTTCATGCTGGGACGAAACGGTACATCTTAAAATAGCTGAATGAAAATTACTACCGCCCACGATTTTTTCTTGCAGCTTAGAATTCACTCGAATAAATTTTTTGTAACTAATTTTTATTTTTCTTTTGTAAGATATTAACACCTTTTTCTTGGATAAGCCCGCCATATTAGTATAGTACGATTTAACAGCGAATAGATCATCTATCACCGCGTCCTTCATCATTTTTTTAATTTTAGTTTTTTTGAAACTTTTTTGTATGGCTTGAAGATCTTTTATTTGCTGTCGGAAATTTTAGTTTACGTGTTTTAAAGATTGAGATATAGTACTTTTGTTAACAAATACAATTTGTTGAAGATCAAGCCATAATTATTTAGTTGAATCATTCTCATTCAAACCGTTTCTTCGTACCATTATAATGAGTAATCATCCATATCGCCAAAAGGCACCAACAACAGTACCATATCCGGTTTTTAACCATGAAGATTCTTCAACTTCAGATGCTAAAGTGTCTAGTCCAGTGGAGGAGAAGTCACCAGAAAACAAAACGGGCAATTATTCGGGTCCTTCAGGTTTTCCTTCAAACTACAATTCCCCGTTGGATGAAACACTTCATTTTCCAAGTAGTAATACCAATATCACTAACGGTGCACCAAGTTCCGCCAATACTGTAAAATCCCCTAATTTACCCTATCCAACTTATGAAACACAGACACCGTCGCCAGTTTTTGCATCGAAAGACATAGCAATAACATCACCTCCATCTAACCCGTTGTCGACTACTTCCTCCGTTACTAATTTCAACTTGAACCAGCCAAATACATTAGATAGCCAAGCGTTCTCAAAGTCTGAAACTAACTTAGTTCCATTACCAAGCCCAAGTTTCACTAAATTTGGTCACAACAGATCCGTTTCGTCTACATCATCATTTTTCTACGATAGATCTGATAACGCTAGTTTGGTCGATTTTAGCCAAAACGTTATTCAACAATATTTAGGCAGTAATTCAACTCATTTGTTGCCTAGAATTAGAACCATTGAGTTGTATAGAAAGAATGCAAAAAAATCAAATGACCCAACTGTATTGTTCCAATATGCTCAATATATGTTACAAACTGCTTTAATTTTTGATACTAATAGTGATACTGCTGGTAACACTTCTTCAGCTGATAGTAACAATTCACAACCAGAGTCCCTAGGTAACTCCCCCAAAAGAGGTCCATTAGATAAACAACATAGCTCTTCATCCTTAAATTTGAGTACAGATAAATTCAAAAAATCTCATAGCAGATCAAAATCTCCTAATTCCATCGATTTTGCATATGATAATAAAACAGATGACAATGTTGACGATAAGAGGTTGAAGAAAGCTTTATTGAAGGAAGCAGTTCATTATTTAAAAAAGTTATCAGACAAAGGTTATGTTGATGCACAATATTTGTTAGCTGATGCACATAGTTCTGGAGCTTTAGGTAAAATTGAGAATAGAGAAGCATTCGTATTATTCCAATCTGCGGCTAAACATGGTCACGTTGAGTCTGCTTATAGAACTTCATATTGTTACGAAGAAGGTTTAGGTACTGGTCGAGACGCTAGAAAAGCGGTCGAATATCTAAAGATGGCAGCATCTAAAAATCACCCTGCCGCTATGTATAAATTAGGAGTTTATTCATTTTATGGTAGAATGGGTTTGTCATCTCATATTAATACTAAAAAGATGGGTATTAAATGGTTAACAAGAGCTGCAAATGTTGCAAATGAGTTGATTGCTGCAGCCCCATATGAATTAGGTAAAATTTATTTTAATGGATTTCAAGATATTGTTATTGCCGATAAAAAATATGCATTAGAGTTATATTCACAAGCAGCAGCTTTAGGTCATATTCAATCTGCAGCTTTATTAGGTCAATTTTACGAAGTTGGTGAGATTGTTCCACAAGATTCTAATTTATCAATTCACTATTACACTCAAGCCGCATTAGGTGGAGATCCAGAGTCCATGTTAGCTATGTGTGCTTGGTATCTTGTTGGTAGCGAACCATTTTTACCAAAAGATGAAAGCGAGGCATTTGAATGGGCTAAGCGAGCTGCCATGTGCAATTTGACAAAAGCTCAGTTTGCATTAGCCAACTTTTATGAAAGAGGTATCGGCTGTATCAAAAATGTTGATGAAGCACAAGTCTGGTACAAGAATGCAGCAGAGAATGGTGATGTAAAATCATTGGCTAGGCTTGCTGATACAGTGTTAGCTTCAAAATTAGAAAAGAAAATGAAGAAAAAATCCAATAATAAAAAAGATAATGATTCAGTTCAATCTGCTCATAATTCAAAAATTGATGCTCAAGATAAAAATTGCATCATCATGTAAGAAAAATTGCTTATTTGAAATTGCCATTGAGCTTTGTTCACAAATTCTAATTTTCTTGTGATCAAATTTTTAATTTTTTCGGTAAACCGGATATATATATTTAATTCTTATACTTATAGAATATACGCATATGTTCTTATATATAAAACTCGTTTGTAATCTATATCAGCCAATTGTCTTCATGTATGTTGTCTGTACTTTCTATAAACACATCTCTCCTTTTTCGAGCTTTGGTTCCAGACCTTAGGGGTTCAACATTCCTACATTGATATGGTTACTCTACCTATACTTCGGCCCACTATGATTAACTAATAGATTGTTACTGCTGGACGACTATTGATATAGACTTCCAACATTTATGCAATTCATATCCCCAAGTCATTTCCATCTTAGAATACAAAAAATTTGAATCTCCACTGCATCATAAGAACATTTCCATTGAAAGTTGTCCCAAGACTAAATATCCCAATTCACCGAAACCGGTAATACAGTTCAATGTCTGGTTATTTTACCGAATCAATTAAACTTAATACTTAAATTTGTCCAAAATAATTAGACATAACCAACCTGAAATGTCAATTATAGTCCAAAGGTCATGTATAGGTTCCTACTTAACCGCTGCCAAAGCATTGATGCTCTTTTCAATAACCTCTAACATACCAAGGCTATGGCATATTCTATGCTATATTTGAAACTCGCATAAGTTTAGAATTATCTCGGGATACGAAGTGAAATTTTCAGCCGAATTGAGTAACTAGATGATACAGCTACCAGGGCTTAAATATTTGATCATGATTATAAATTAGCATTGTATATTGTAGACTTTACACACATGTTGAATCAGGATCTTAATTGTTGTATTTTAGAGAGGGTGTATTTTTGATTATATAAATATCAATATTTCTGTTTTGTTTTCGATTCTAAATTGAATATATTCTCGATTCATTTTTTGCATTTAATTAGATTTTACTTTTTTTAGATAATGTCAGCTAACGAATTTTATTCATCTGGTGATCAAGGTTCATATAAGCCAGAACGCGAACAAGAATATCAACAGCAAAATAACGAAACTGGAGAAAGGGGCCTTTTATCCACCGTCGTAGGAGGTGCTGTTGGCGCATATGGAGGCTCAAAAATTTCAGGTAATCACTCTACTTTGGGGGGTATTGCTGGTGCTATCGCTGGTGCCGTTGGTGCCAACAAGTTAGAAAACGTAATCGAAAACCGCCGTGACAACCGAAAGTACCAAAGTCAACATGGTGGCTTCGGTGGTGATCACAGAAGAGAAGACTATGGACAAGGATATGGTGGACACCAAGGGGGATTCAGAGGACCTGAAGTACATGGAGGACCAGGTGGACCAGGAGGATTTGGTGGACCAGGAGGACAAGGGGGATTTGGTGGACCAGGAGGACCAGGAGGATTTGGTGGACCAGGAGGATTTGGTGGACCAGGAGGACAAGGGGGATTTGGTGGACCAGGTGGACCAGGAGGATTTGGTGGACCAGGAGGACAAGGGGGATTTGGTGGACCAGGTGGACCAGGAGGATATGGAGGACCAGGCGGTCCCCCAGGTGGTGATGGCCGTAGATGGTAAGAAGTTATTAAGTTGATACTCTCATGATTGTCGTTTTTTTATTTTTCAATAATAGTGTGGTACCTTATTTAACAATCATTTTTACGGTATAATATACAAAAATATTACATTCTAGGCGTACTCTTTAATTATTACAGTACAAAGTTGATATAAAATTCTCATGACTCGTTATATATTCTATACTATAAAAATGCAATAATATGAAATATTAAAAATTAGATAAAATGAATTGGTGATGAAATTAAATCATTCTACTTTCTCAGATCCATTACTTTCTATGTTTCTAGCAGCCTCATTCATGATATTGTATCTATTAATCACTCGTGAAGGGGCACCCAAGGAGTTTAATCGTAATTTGGAATGTGATGGGCTAGGTATATACGATGGAGTTGTTGTTTTAATTTCAAATGCAGGGAGTGTTGGGGGCATTGACTTAATAATTTTAGTGCTTGCCTCTTTGTTCAATAACGGCAAACTTGATAGAGATTCATTACCTTGATTGCTTAAATTAATTGATAACCTTCTATTTGTAAATGATGAAAATCTTGGATTTGATTTACTGGCATCCTTTGAGTTAGTCATATCGGACATAATGCTGTTATCCATATTTTCTTTGAAGATTTGAGATAACGGAGGTGAATCTAATGTAGGGTCAAACTTTAAATCAAGATCATCAGGAATGATTGATTTATCAATAGTTCTACTGCCCAAAGGTGAATCTTCCTCCACGTCACTTTTGATGATGGTATTATTATGGGAAGTATAATCATCCATGCTAATATCACTTTCTCCAAATGTCGTTTCGCTGTTTGGAACATCCCAACGTACTTTTTTAGAGTGTTTAAGTCTAATTGGAGACAATTTAGGTATAATCGGCTTTTTGTTTATGGATTTCTTAAAATTCCTTGGTGGCGATGACTTCAAAGGAGATATTGGACCCCTTTTAGATTCTCTCGCTTTCTGTAAAACTTTAGAAGAATTCTTGTTGAGGTTATTTGGAAATCCATTGAATTTTATATTATTGATTTGAGATTCTTGCTCTTTCAACTTCTTCTGCATGAATACAGATGTATAATTTTCTATGGCAGTATCATACTCTCCATTAACCATCAATTCTAATGAACTTGCAACACTTTCAACTATGGCTGATGAGTCAATGTCATTCTTAATGTTTTCTTTGTTCATAGTAAAATAAGCTGATAGAATATTGACAAAATCTTTAGGAAGAAAATTAAAATTTTTCAATTCATGAACAAGATGGTCGAATAAAATTGAGGAGTTGAACAAAATTTCACGTTCCAACGATTCTTTCAAAGACCCTATAAATTGTTCAAAAATTAGCGTATCAAAATCAGACCAGCCTTCATTCTCTTTAAGCTTTCTTAGCATTTGATGGGTAGATTCGTTAAAGATATAATCAATGTCAGTGGGACGTGAATATTGTGACTCTAAATCAGTAATTTGTGAATCAATTTTCGAAATCAATTGCTCCGATAAATTAACAATATTGCTAATTTTTTTAAGATCACTATTATTTCTGAAAATTTTGGTGAGACCGTTTAATAAAGTTTCTGTCTCAATTCTTTGTATCAACAATAATTTCCTCTTCGCTAAAATAAAATACTTTTTCCATTTTTCTTGATTTTGCTTAGTTAATGATTTCCTAATATTCTCAATGCTATCTAGGAGCATGTTTAAACATTTATCATTTATTAACTTTTGTTTATTAATTGTCATTTCCACAATTTCCAGTTCTCTGTTTCGTAACTCGGCAATTTCTTGCTTTTGCTCAGTTATCATTTTTAAATAAGACCCAACATGTCTATCTAAGTTATGCTGATTCCGAATAATTTTTGTTTTAATTTCTTTAGCTCTGTTAGCATATTTCAAAGTATTTAAAGTTTCATCGTAATGTTGAGACAGCGGAGATACGCAAACAATCATAACTGTCTTACAATTACCACCCAAAGAAAATTTCAATAACCTTGTTAATTTAGAATCTCTGTATGGAACATGATTTCTTCTTCTCGGATCACACAAAGCATTGATGCAATTACCTAGGGCTAAGAGAGACTTGTTTATGTTAGCACCTTCATTTAGCCTAGCGCCCCTGTTTTTAGTAGCAGCAGCTCGTTCACTACCAGCCAAATCTATGATAGACAAAGTAGCGAAGGTATGTGATTCAGTTAAATCAGCCGTTCTATTCTTCTGAACAACATTAATTTGCAATACTGCATGAGATCTTGATGAAGTAGCGTTTGCTTCGGTTGGTGAAGATGTTCTATTTTGATTACCTAAAACAATTAAATTCATTACTTCTTCAACTGTTTTAGGTTTATGGCACAGCAAATTAGCTACTGAAATCTTATTATTAGCATCTTCTCTTAATATGAGCTTCTTAAAATCAGTCTCAGGATTTAATAAATCCCTAATAGTTTCATTATAAATTTCTAAAAAGGATAAACTAATATCAATTAACTTAGTATCTGATAACACTTCAATTTTTTGATAAAGTTCCTTCATAGTCAAAAAGATCACGCCAGGATCAGACTGAGTACCCAGAATCGTATAGGTCTTACCACATCCAGTAGCCCCATACGCAAAAACAGTCGCATTAAAACCATCTAACACACTGTCCAACAATGGCCGAGTCGTATTATAATATATATCTTCCTGGCTCGCCAGAACATCGAACAATTTATCGAACACGAACCTATGCTCACGAATCCTAGATGTCATTTTGCTATTAGGAAAGGCATTTTTTTGCATGCTGATTAAGGGATTCGTCTCCGGCGGGTCAAAGATCAACATTTTATCATCAACTACATTGATTATCTTTCGTATACCTCTTGGTGTTATTAACGACTTTTTAGACGGTGTGTCCGGTACTCCATTTGTGCTGAATGATCCCGCCCCTAAAAAGAATGGATCGCTATCATTCTGAATAAGCTTATTTTCTTCGCTGGGCGTAAATGGTCTAACTCTAACGGCCACCGTTATAGATGACTCTCTTGTAGAGTTCGAACTAGATGATGATGTAGGACGAAGTGAGTCTATGCTCATCTCTTTTTGTTTTCAAGATCGACAAATTTTAGATTATACAAATTAAATTTGCCGCTCTATACTCTCAATGTTTTGATTATCTTGATGAATTACTTTAAGGCGTGAATTAAGCTGTTATTCTTTTACAGCATTAAATAGACTGGACTAGAATATAAACAAATCATTAAGAGGGGCGCGCCAACAGCTCAAATCTGGTTTGGGTTTGACAAAAATGTAAACAAATTAGATACAGGACAATGTGATAAGTTATAGAGCCATATTAATTAATTCAGTCATCTACTTCTAAACTAAGAACACAAATCTTACCAAACTTTATATTTAATACAGCGCTATAAATGCCGTCAACAGATCAAGGTGCTACTCTCACATCATCTTCCATTAGCTTGGTAAAGACTATCATTGGGGCTGGGCTTCTATCAATGCCGTTAGCTTTTTCTACGGATGGGATCATTTTTGGAACTTTCATTATCTTATTGGCAGCGGTTACATCAGGGTACGGATTATTTTTACAAGCGTACGTTTCCAAATATGTTCCAGCTGGGCATGCTACATTTTTTAATTTGTGTTCAATAACATATCCAGCGTTATCGGTTGTATTTGATTTAGCTATAGCGATTCAGTGCTTTGGATGTGCGGTTTCCTACCTTGTTTTGGTTGGTGATATTACGCCAACTATCATCAAGTCGGTCCCTTTTGTGGATGAACCGCATTATAGGACCTTTTGGATTCTTGCATCGTCGATTATTTGTATTCCTTTATCTTTTTTGAAGAACTTGGATTCCCTTAAGTATACATCCATTTTAGGTTTGGCTGCCATCTTTTATATGTCAATGTTGGTTGTTGGCAACTTGATAGCTGGCGATATTCCTAAAGAGAGTAAAGGGAGCCTAGCACTTTTCCCATCTAATATTTCTGCTGTTTTCAGTACGTTTTCTATTATTGTTTTTGCATTCACTGGTCATCAAAATATGTTTTCAATTGTAAATGAAGCAAGAGACAAATCTTTGACCAAATTAACTCAGTTAGTAAATATTGTGGTAGCAATTTCATCAGGTTTGTTTATTATCGTTGGCTTAACAGGTTATTTAACATTTGGTGATAAGGTTAATGGAAATGTGATCTTACTGTATCCAGGTGGATGGACAACCACATTAGGACGTTTTTGTATTGTGTTCATGGTGGTCTTTTCGTTCCCATTAATGCTTCATCCAGCAAGGATATCGGTGAACAACATTTACTACTGGTGCTGTACCAATTTAATAAAACAAAACGAACCAAAGGAATCTATTAGCGAGACCACCGCCTTATTGCAACTGGACTGCCATGAGCCTGAAGAAATTGAAGCGATTATGTTAAAAGATTCTGCAAATAGGGCCCATATTGTTCCTTTGCCAGAGACAACCTTTGTTATAATAACTACAGGATTATTATTAGCTGGTTACGCATTTGCAGTTACTATTAAATCATTTGCCTTAGTGTTAGCCATTGTAGGCGCTACTGGATCGACTGCTATTTCATTCATTCTACCAGGTCTATTTGGCTTTACATTGATCGGAAGCGAACTGGATGATCCAACTACATTGGAAAAGATTTTTAAGAACCTTTCATTGGTTTTGACTGTTTGGGGATTTGGTGTCATGATATTATGCTTATATACCAGTTTATTTTTAAACCAAGTTTGATTATCAGTTCTTTTTATTCTTAGAATGAGTGCCAAACTATACAATGATAATATATAAACAACATAAGTCGTATTTTTGTTGATTAATTTTAGTATATACCTGTTATTTAATAGCTTATTGAAATATATCTAATAAAATCAAAGGCTTGAAAAATGCTAGTTTTCCCCTTCTCTGTTAGAACAGATCAATCGAAGAATCATTAGAAATAGCATCTATATAGTACAATAGTAAAGACAACAGAACACGCAAAAGGGGAATAAAATTATTAAATAAAAAAAAGAAGAGAGCACTTGTAATAACGAAATTTAGACGGCCAATATATAAATCTTAATCATCACCATTTTCATTTGTACTTCCATCGTCATTTTCTTTGTCATTCTCAATACCAGTATCATCTCCATCACTTCTGACATCCTCTGCACCATTACCCATTACAACTTTGTAAGCGACTTTCAAAATTAAGTACATCCATATTATTGTTATGATTTGTAAGCCACCTAGTAAGCCCAAAAATGTATTAATGACCTTTGGGGTCCAGCATCTCTTTTGAACCAAACCTAGAACACATTCTCCATCAGCCATCAATGTAGTTGATTTGCTCCAAGTATGATAAAAAATATAATTATAAAGACCATGTCTTAATATAATCCAAAACAATAAAAATAATAGAAACATTACGTCACAGGCTGTGGTAAAACCAGCATATTTCAACATTTTAGCGGCCGATAAGAAAATATCAACGGAATCCATAATCATTAGGATTAAATGGCCAATTCGGTTGTAGTAATAATAATAGGAGCCAATTATCAATGAACAAGTTATTATATGGTGACTGAACATTTGGTAATGATCTTTTCTTCTTTCTTCAATATTTAACACAAACATTTGTTGAATCCAAAATCCCATAGAAATAAGATAATACTTTTTAAATAACGAACTTAACTTATAATGTGGCCAGCCTAGAAAAATATGATCCATATTAAAATAGTATGGTGAGTAGCAGTATAGATAAACTCCAAATATGAATGAAAAAGTATAATATACAAATGACCAACTTTGTTCGGCAAATCTAACTTTCGCTTTCCTTGAATGAATATTACAGAAAGTTGATGCAAATGGCCCAAAACACCATTGCATAAGAAATGATCTTAAGAATGTCAAGGTTATCACCCAATGAATGACATAGTACACATCATCGATACCAATATCATACAATGGTTCGCCATTGGTGTCTGTACAAATTATATATTGTAGGTGAATGAACTTTGAAGCAAATGGTGATACTGAAGGTTGCAATATATGAAATAAATAAATACAAGCTAGAAGGGATCTAGATATGGAAATTTGATTTCGTTCGATTAATGCTAAAAATGATTTTTGATATTCTTTATTATTAGTAGTCTCATTTTTTTTATTATACGTGGCTGTATTCGATGATATTTCAGATTCGATCGTTGAGGATGCAGAGGGCATTTTATCCTTCAATTCAAGACAATATTGACCAATAGATAATGACTATTCCACCCAAATAAGAATATATATATATATATAAATGATAAAAGCTAATGAAGTAGTTAGCACCAATTGTGATCTCAAGATGTCTAATCTTCTCTTTCAACCTAGTATAAACAAAAAAGCTTAAACGTATTTAAACTCAATAATCTGGACTTTGCTGAGAATTTTTTACTCCTTCAAATTAGAACAATATGTCACGTGATGAATATATAGAAGAGATAGAATATAGATCCATTACAAAAATTGGTAATAGAGAATGTTTCATTGAAAGAAAAGTCGATATGCAATATATAATGATAAGTAAATAGGTAATTGAAGAAAATTATTCACTATCTGTTTAAAAGCATGTATTGTAGAGCTTTTTTGAGGTTGGTTTCGTTATAACGATTCCAGATGACATATAGATTAATTAACTCTTGCATAGCTTCGACAACTTCGTCTAGGTTAATATGAGAATGATCTAGGAAAAACATAAACTTGTTAATTTTTATAGTGTCTTCATCTAGTTTCATATCCTGGAAATTTGTAGATTCTAAATTATTTGGATTAGAGGAATTAGTGTCATTATTTAAAATATTATTATTACTTGTCTTGTCTGCTAAAGTCATCAAATCTTCGATATGCATAGCACTCGAATCCGACTTCGTGGTTGTATTCGAATCAGTGTCATTTGAGTTGCTGCCGATTGAGTTGTTGCTAACTCTTAAGGAGGTTAAATTTTTCTTCAACACAATGGTTATATATATAGCAGCTACTGCAATTATATGAGGCGGAAATAGCAAATGTAAATCAGTTATGTAACTGTCGTTAATTAAGGACCAAGTGTTCTGCAATTCATCATCTGTTAAAGTAAAACCATAAATTGCTAGATTTTCATTCAAAAAATCTCGTATTTGTAGCAATGACTTATAAGGATGATGTAAATATAAAAACAGATCCATTTCTTCGATCAAATAAAACTCGAATTCTGCTAACTTAGTAATATCATGGGGAATATACTCTGGCCATAAGTTTCTTGCTTCGGATATTATTAGCCGTATATGCTGTGGGCATTCCTCAATTTTACAAGCAACATATAGGCAAGTTGTAACTAATAAATAAACATTAATTTCCTTTAACAGCACTCTGGTAAGAAATCTGGTAAGATAAACCTCAGCTGAAGCCAATGCTATCTGTCGAACATTCAACCTTCTACCTAATTTGACAAGCACTACTTTCTGTTAGTAACTCTATCTAAGTAGTATAGTTCAACAAGCATAATACATACAGTTATGTAAATATATTCTCATATTGTAGTCATAGTTTATATTTGGATGTTCTTTTATTAACCCATTCTGAATCATCTTCTTTTCGAGTAAAAGTACCCTTTTCCTTGCTTCTAATAATGAATATCTCGTTAATTGCCACTTATTTCGTTGAGATGAGTTCCAGAAATCTGCTGACATTTTATAGGAATGTGTTAGTTTAATTGATAACCTGAACAAGTTAGGAAAGTATTCATAGAACAACTCTCGTAGTAATCAGGTCAGTAGAGATTTTGTGCTATCGCGCTATCAGACCGACACCCCAGAAGAACTGGGCTAAGTAGGTATCTTTGTTCATCGACTATGTCCCAGCCACTAACATGCCTATGTCAATCACTACTTCTATTGCCAATAATAACTAATATAGAAATTGTAGGTGTTATTCAATGCCCTACCTACAAGCATTCTACAACATAGTTTGACATTTCAAGTGCAAGTGCATAGACACAATCAAGAAAACAGTGATGTTGGATACTTCTTATACCAAACGACTCCTATCAAAACAAGAAACTAGAGCATTAACTTAAGCAGTATTCCAATAGTCACTTAATATTCCCTAGAAATTTATGGGAAGATTATGAGCTGCCCATGTGTTAATTTTCAACTTTACAGAACTGTACTGCAATATATCTTAGTCAAGTTGTATGTTTCAGCTATCACCATGTTTTGAAACTTATCTAAGAAAATATTTAGTCATTAATGCTTTCAGATTAGAAACCAATGAGATAATTCAACCTTTTTTAAATTATTTTTTGAAGAAAGTTTACTCATTATCCCTTGAACTTATACCCAATACTAGTTGTGTCTGGGAAGATATTAGCAGAGATGATTAATGTATTTTTGCAACCCTCACTTGGAGAGAACATTATTTCATAGTAAGGCACAATCACTGAATAACAGTAGGTACTACGTATTAAACAACATTTATTTGGCTATAAGCAGGTTATTGAAATGTGTTATACTTCACTTACCGAAAAAGAGCTAGGCCGAACATATATACCTAGCTAGAAATATGTAGTTATCTCTTATAAGGAGATAACAATTAAGCACGAGCATTTTCAGCTCTAATACCTTGGCATTTGGAATTATGAGAGTTCATTTTAATTAAATAGGATCAAACAATCTGAAACAATTTATCAATAAGCAAAAATATTCACTTGACGATAGTTTGCTAAATTCTAATTTTGGGGGAAAGTTACATTTCTCCACAATTTGCTATTATTACATCCGCTTTAGGGTTATGATTACTATCGACTTTCACATTCTCTAGGCTATCTATAATCTCAAAACCTTCCACTACCTTTCCGAATACAACGTGCTTTCCATCCAAATGAGGAGAGTCTGAACAGCAGATGAAAAATTGACATCCATTAGTATTTGGACCTGAATTCGCCATTGACACACTATACTTTTTATCTAGATTGAATGTTAATAACTTTCCAGATCCGCAAAATAACTGGGATGAATGTACTTACGATCATATGGGAACCCTTCATCTTGAAAAAAATCACTGCCAAATATCGTTTTACTGCCTAGTCCATTACCCTTAACAAAATCACCTCCTTGGATCATGAATCCTTTAATTACTCTGTGAAATTTGCTATTCTTATAACCTATAGGACTCCCATTTTCTCTGTACTCACCAGTACAGAATTGTCTAAAATTTTCACTTGTTCTAAAGAAAAAGTTAGTTTTATGATCAGTACTCAATCTAGAGTTAACTACTTACCTTGGCAACTCATTTGCAAAAAGTTCAATTTTAATTCTTCCCAGTGAAGAATCTTTTCGTTAAAGTTAGCTTCTCTCACAATTCATCATATCTGACTAATTTAATTAGGAACATACCGCCAATAGATATCTAAATTTTGTTGGAAGTCAGTAATTAATTCATTAGCTACCTAAATACACAATAAGACATACTTCAAAAAATATAATTGGATTTGTCATATGATCTTCAGTTTAATTATTAGCTACACTATATCGATCGTATGTTCATTCATGCTCAACAAAAATTTTTATCGAGTAAATTTTTAGAACATGACGGACACCCCCACAGATTTAGCTCAACATCTAGTTTAACTAATTCATAGTATTGAAAGTCTTCTTTAGTAATCCAAGTAACGAGTTTAGCTCATAATGGCTCCAATTTCCCCACAAATAAAGACATTTCATACGTCTAATCCAGACACTAAAGCGGCCATTGATAGACGTATTCCAGATTTTCCAATCGCTCAATTATCAGATGAAGACAAGTATTTTAAATCCCATAAACCGCCACAATATCTACCAGAAATTGAAAGAGAAGTTAGCGAATTTATCGATTATCACTTAAAGAATACAGGTAAAAATGTTGTGTTAGTTACTTCTGGGGGTACCACTGTACCATTGGAGAATAATACGGTTAGGTTTATTGATAACTTTAGTGCTGGAACAAGGGGAGCCACATCAGCTGAGTACTTCTTAGAGAATGGTTATGCAGTTGTATTTTTACATAGGGAATTTTCATTGTTGCCATATTCGAGGCATTACAGTCACACAACAAATTGCTTCTTAGATTACATGACTGAATTTAATGATAAAGTTGAGATTAATCGAAATTTTGCTGATGAAATGCTATTGGTTTTAAGAAAATATAAAAAAGCGAAGGAATCAAATTCGCTATTATTGATTCCCTTTACCACTGTTAATCAGTATTTATACACATTGAAATCAGTTTCTGAGTTATTACAGATATTAGGAGCAAAGGCATTGTTCTATTTAGCAGCTGCTGTTTCCGACTTTTTCTTGCCACAATCAAGAATGCCTCAACATAAGATTCAGTCACAAGTAACTGGTAAATTAATAGTTGATTTAGAACAAGTGCCAAAATTTTTAAGAAGGCTTGTTGATAGTTGGGCACCTACCGCAATGATTGTCTCGTTTAAATTAGAGACTGATAGTTCAATATTGATTAAAAAAGCTAGAAGTGCATTAGAAAGATACCAACATCAGTTAGTTATAGGTAATTTATTACAGACTAGAAAGAAGGAAGTTGTTTTTGTTACTCCGGATGGAAAAAATAATTGGATTAAATTATCACCTGAGCAGATAGAAGATGATGTTGAAATAGAAAGCTTAATTATACCTGAAGTTATCAGGTTGCATTGGGAATGGATTAAACAACATGCTAGAAAGAATTAAGTTTATTTATTAGATATATATTTGTTTTCTATTGATAATTTACAATATCTTATGCATTTATTTACAAGAATGAAATACCGATTCCATATTGTAGTCCCTTTCTAACGTAATCCCTCTCATGAACTGATAAAGGTAAAACAAAATTTAATTCGAATCTAGCCACCGGATGGTTATATAAGATTCCAAAACCATAGCTAGCTGAAAATTCTTTAGTTAAATCTTTAAGCACTTCGGCAGCAGATTTTGATTTATCAAGTTGAAATAATTTACCAAAATTTACGAAGTTATGGATCTTGAAATTTGACTCCTCGTTAACTTTTGGAAATTTTGAGATTAATGATAGGCCACCATTTAAGAAGACATCCCCACCAATAGAAGAATTATAATCTTTTGGTCCTAAACCATTCAAGGTGAATGATCTAACATCATTTGGACCTCCAATAAAGAATCTATCCAATATATAAGATGGACCATTTAATGAATAAAGTAATCCTGATTTATTAGTTAATATTAGCGAATTGAATTTATCTAATTTATAGGCCATCTGGGATTGTAAAACAGCCTTAAAGAATGGCGAGTGATTAAATTTGAATAATCCATTGTATTCTAAACCCACTCTAAAGAATTTTCCCCTAGTTGGTAAATGGCCATTATCTCTGGTATCAAATTTCCAATTGTAAATTATTGATGACTTAAAATTTGAACCTGATTGAACTAAGATATCATTTGACTTGGAGCAGACATTGCTTAAAACCTTCCAACAATTCTCCATTATTAATTCATGGTTTATTGGAGAGTCAAATTGTGTATATATCTTATTAGTAAAACCCTTGCTCTTAACTTCTGAATTTATCCAATCTAGCTTCCTAGTATTTAAATAAGCTAGATTCTCTGTGATGTAATTGGCATTATTTAATAATGGTTGATTATAATTAATTAAATATGACGAATGAGTCTTAGTACCTGTTATTGCATCAAATACTAAATTTTCAGCTCCACCAAATAGGTTTTTAAGTTGAAATTGAATGTATCCATCACCTTCACCATTTCCTATATTGGTACCTGTCTTTGCATAAAATTTTTTAATTGGGACTATATTAAAGACAGGAATTAAATCAATTGATGGTTTATTTTTGTTGAAGATAGTCTTTGGAATCGGATTTAGTGATACGAGTAAATTTTCAACTACATTTAACTTAATCAAATTTTTAGATACTACTTCAACTTTATCTAAGAAATTTTCTAATGTAACAATGTTTTGTAATAACAAGGGTCTAAATTGAGTAGCTAAGAATTCATCCCTGAATGCTTGCGAATTTGAAATCTGAATATTTCTAATATTTAATGGGGCTGTTTTATGTTCATGAAATAAATTTTCAAGATATTCTCTATTCTGTTTCATCATCAAATTTTGTTTCTCATTTTGTAACCGCTCTAACTCCTTTTCTTGTTTTGATTTATTTGTTGATGGTGATTTGGATGATATTCTATCTATCATTTGCTCTTCATATTCTAATGACATCTTGAGTATTGTTATTTGTAAGTATTATTGATGTTGAAGTCATACCTTCAATTAGTGTCACATTTAATAAAGAAGTTTTGTTGTACCGAGAAATATGCAGGTTGCATGTGCAACAGACCTTAACATTTACATTAATCAGATAATCCATATACTTTTATTTCGTCACCTTTAACCTTATTAATATTACAATTCTATATAAAATATCCCAAGGAAATAAATTGACTAAAAAAAAAAAAAGAAAAAAAAAATGAATGCAATAATACTTAAATGCAAAATTACCAATACTTAACAATATCATCAAGTAGCAGGCACATCGAACTAAAAAAGAAAATAACAATTGTTATGGTATAACTTATTGCAATTCAATCTACTCCGGAGGTGAAATAGCAACTTGGGGTATGGGGTGGATACTATTCGGACTCAAATAGTCATTATTCGAATTCTCACTTTGACTACTTGAAAGCCCATGAAATTGTGATTGAGATTGCTCCTGAGCCTGCCCATTCTTCTGCCTTTCCTTTTCATCTTCTTCCATCAATAATCTAATACATTCTTTACCTGCCTCTGTCTGAAAGTGCCTTCTTAATGCATCAGCCCTTGCAAATTTCCTACCACAACCATAAGGCGTACCATCTTTTAAAAAACCTTTACATTGAAATTTCTTTTCTCCAGTATGTAAATCTTCATGTCTCTTTCTATCGTGTTGTCTAGCAAAAGCTTTTCCACAAACATTACAAATGAAGGGTCTTTCATCTGTATGGGTTCTTAAATGAGATTTTAAATTGTAAGGCCTAGTAAATCTTTTATCACATAAGTGACAAGCATAAACTGATGGATGTTTTTGAGTCCTTTTAGATGATTGGTTCGGCGAAGCTAACTCTAACATTTTTTCACGAGATGATATTACAGAGTTGGTGACAGAGTCATCATCATTATCATCATTATCACTATCATTATCGTTGCCTTGACTTGAAGATCTTGAATTCGGTCTTGATCTCGATCTACCATGCTGACTTTTAATAGAATGACTCTTCTTACGACCATTTCTTATATTTTGGAATTCTTCGGGTTTTAGGAGTGAATTAGCGTCTGAAATGTCCGATACATCTGAAACTACTGATCCTGGACTTGATGGTGAATATTGAGAATTTGGAACCAAATTATTAGATCTACTATAATCAGATGGTACAACTTCACCACAGGTTCTCGGCCTCGAGGCGTTATGTGGTGAATTATAAGCAGATGAATTTGCCGAAGAATTACTGAATAATGATGGCGTCTTAGCTGCAACTTCCTCGGGTGCCTTTTGAATAGATATAGTAATTTCCTTTTGCTCAAATTCTTGTTGCTGGATTGAATTATTATAGTTAATCAAATTATTTTCTGTTAACCTATTAAACTGATTGACCAATTGTGACAGCAGATTAGCTAAGCTTGGGCCATAATCAGACGTTACCTGTTGATCATTAAGGGAAAAATTAAACTGTGCGGATTGGTTTTGCTGAGTCTGCCTTAGTTGATGATGTGGGGGCTGTTGATTCAAACCTATAAGATTTGTACTTGAAATCGAGCCACCTAAAGCAATTTCAGTATCAAAAGCATTTAAGGAATTTGAAGCATTTGCATCCAAATATTGATTAGTTTCGGTTAATTGACTGGTTGGATTATGACCAATATCAGAATACGTATGATTGCTGAAATGAGACATTGCATCAAGGAATGGACTACCCGGATTCAGAGGTGCATCAGAGTACAATGAGTGGAGCGAATACAGACTTGGTGACCTGGGATTTAATAGCTGTTGCTGATTATAAGAACTAGACGAGGAAGTCCCACTATACTTGAAGTTGGCGGGCGATAATAAGTCGTTGGAAAGTTTCGTCGTACTATTCATTCCTTGTAAATTATTGCTATAAAGCGATAACCCAGGGCTATTGCTTAAATTAATATTAGCGTTCTTTTGGAAATGGTTACTCAAATGGCTGTTGTCTGTAAATTCCTCGCTAATATTAATATTTGGATTGGCTTGTCGTTCGTGCAAAAGATCATTTAAACCTGTTTTATTCACCGAAAAGTCCCCTAATTCATAATTATCAGCTAAATGAATATTAGCCTCCAGATTACTCTTAAAATTATTGCCCGGAATAAACAAAGAATTGATTGATAAATGACTATCCAAGTTGTGGGTTAACTGCTCTGGCTTCGTTAATGAAGGAGGAGATAGATCTAAAATATCATATAATTGATCTTCTTCACCCTGGCAATGGTTATTATTTGACGAAGACATTGACTGATAAGTAAGTTCCTTGATACTTGAATATATCAAAAATTATAATAACTTGAAAATAACGTGATAATAAACTAAAATATTTTAGGTTGATGCTAGGGCGGAATTAATACGGCGGTAGTAAGATATTAGTAGCTGAATATATATAAGCAAGATAAATAAGTCTAATATTTATTATAATTAATAGACTTCCAATAAAGGAAATGGTTGTGTATTTAATTATAATTACAATAAGTTAGAATATTGACATAGGTATTCTTAGTTCGCGCTGGTTTGATAAAATTTAACTTCAAACACTTTTTTATGGTGTATTCACAATTGGTAAATTTTTTTTAGTACTGTCTTGTTCAAGCTACAAATGGCGCAGTAATAAATAAATGACGTTTAATTTGAAACTGTGCACTACTGGTTATTCAGGAACTTGTGTACTCACACGACTAGATGCACCGTGTTCTGTGTAATACGTGAGGATCGTCAGTAACCGTTAGGTAATGTGCGGAGGAAGGGTAATATTCTGGTGTTAGGATTGCTCAGTATGATCTAGAACCGCCATTGAGTGCGGTGCCATCAGCTAGGATGGAAGGGTAGTAGGCAGCAGATTGATCATTCGGTAGCGATAAAATTGCAACGTATTTTGGATATTAAATGGTCTTTTTCAGCGAAAAAGAGAGGATGATTTAAGTAAGATAAAATGTAGTAGTAGGAGAACTAAGATTGGCGTGGTTTGTGAAACGAGGGCAAATAATTTTCAAGCGTAAGATTCGTAGCAGTCGTTTTATCATTCGAGTTGAAAAGTCCACTAATTGTTGAGGGTTAGTATTTTTATGTGACACCTTGACATATCTAGTTATATAGATACGATCAATACCAGTATCGTACATCGTTATTTTAAAACGTGGCTTCAAGGAAAATGACTTGGATGCATGAAACTTCCCGTGTTTGTTAATTTTTTGAAGTTAAATGTACAAAAAGTGAGTAGATAGTAAACGTAATGAAAGCGATCTAGATTTTAGACCTTTTGTATAAGAAAGATTTAAAACTTGGACAATGACGCTGTAAAATTGTTGCCTCCTTTGATAACGATGTGAATATATGCTATAATCTTAATTTATTTTGTCAGTAATAAAGTTGTTGAACATATCCTTGCGTTTGACGATCGAGATTTGTTAATGCTAATAGAGTAAGAATCTGTTACATATAAGCATCTGAATTAGTGTAAATTTTTTATTATACGGAAGTGCGCAGTCTAGCAGAAATATGATATGATAGACTTTTCTTATCGCAGTTTAACTCTTCGGAAACGCTAGCATAATATCAACATTACAACTTTATTAGGATTATTTGGAGGACAGAATTTAAACAAAGAGCTTCAAAAGTTTATTATTCTATCCTGCTTAGCACTGGTGATTTTATGTATCTATCATAGTTTACTCTTCTTCATAAATTTTAAGCTAGAATGGTACAAAGTAGTAAACGTCCGTCCCTATCCTCTTATAAAGGTATATAATTCAAAGAGTGATCAATATGTCAGGTTAATGATAAATATAGACAGTAACGACAATTAATGCAGCGTGTCAGTTGACCACTGTGGTGCACTTAGGTGTGTAAGTTTTCGCAATTTAAATTTTCATAGTAGTTCCCCCAGCTAGATGGTGTTCTAATTGCTGCAATATTTTGCACTCACTGGTATCCAGGTTGATATCTAAATCACCTAGGAAATTTTCTATATTTCATACATGTAGTTAAACAACCTTGGGCCCTTACTGCCAAATAACCAATTTCTAAGACTTTCAAAATGAAGTTTTATTCGATCTTATTTGATAAAAGTAAAAAAGGATGATTTTAGATTATAAACTTTGCATAAGACCTGTCCCTTAAATCATGATTCTAATATTGAATCAAGTCCAATTTATCTCAGAAGCCGACATAGTGTTAAACAATTACCAACACAGAGAGACAGTATTTCTTAGAAAATATACATTCCAAGCTTAATGATTGTGCAGTTTAAAGAAGTTTCTCAGATTTGTTATTATCTTAGTCTTCAAAGTAGCTGAAGACCAAGAAAATAAAATTTATAGAACCAGCTGGATGGTACGTATCATTTAAGTTATCTTGCTTCCAGGGGGATTATCATTCAAGCATCTGTTTAGTGTGCCTTCATTTTGAAGCTAGAATTGTCCCAAAGCTTAAATCCAAAGTTGAAAATAGTGTTACCACTTTGGTGCATAAAAATAGAAACCGGAAGCTTTTCAGCTCTAAAGTCACTTGAACAATTATTTCAAGCACAAGCATTTTAGGGTGATATCAAAGGAAAAAACAGATAATGGTCTGCCCAGTTTTGGATACTTATTATTTCGTTTAACAGATGTTCCTCTTTCACAAAGTTCCAATTTATTTAGAGCTTAATGCACCTAGCCAAATTACTAATATACTAGGCTAGGCTGTAGTATTTAAGTCATTTACAATATCTTAACACGTTAGAAACTTAATATCATTTCATCTTTAACAATAAAGTTGGTATATGTTTGATATCGAAAACATTAAGCTATACCCAACACTAATTTTAATGAAAATATTCAACACTTAGAACCCTTAGAAGTTTTAGATATATACGATTGAATTATAGATATTTTCTAATTTTATAAATTGAAAAGTATGCTAACGGAAATGGTGGATGTTTAAGTTAAGAATTTAACAAAAACCTAGGAAGGAACTAGCTCATCTCACTAATTCGTTTAACAATTATTCCTTGGAAGAATTAATCGAAGCAGATAGAGACTATTATCATACTCATTCTAGATTGATAGTTCCTGCTCCATTCTAATAATGTATATCATACGTGAAAACTGATTTTTCAAAAGGTGTTCATTAAGGCAACTGGAACCAGTATCTTAAATTGCTAAAATATACAATAGACCAATGCAAGGATGATTAGAGAAAGGTATACACTCATTTTTCTACTTTAAATGCAATATATTGTTAATTAAACATTTGATCAACTTCAGATTGAACAAAACATGCCCAAGAGTTAAATTGTCCCACTAAAAATGTCCAAATTAAAGAACAAAGTTGTTGATGGACGTTATTAGTAGCCGAAAATAACTTATTCCCAATATATATAAAAGACTAGATTAAAAGACATAATTACCACAAATCTCATAGCAATTCTTTTAAGAGCTTTCAAGCGAAATATCAATACATCATCCAGGATTCTTCTATAGTTCAGATGAAAAAAATAAGAAACTCTGGACTTTGTTCAATATAAAAGCATGATTAACATCAAGCCCATTTCTATGTCAAACATGCATTCCACTCCACAGTAATTGTAGCCAAACGTGTCACAGATATAGTCTATGGACAGCAAATGGCTGATTTCATTTTTTTACCTTCTGCTTCAGTACCAGAAAACGACATTGTTCTTAAATGAACACCTCTACAAGAGGTTCTTCATATGGTCATTTTTAGATCATTTTCATAAGAAAATGTTTACATGTATTATTATCCCAAATGAATTTCAATAAATACTATTATACATTATGCAAAATTAAATCAATCACAATATGCCAAATATCAGGAGCAAATGTTTTAACTTTTTCTAGATGAGAGATCTGACAATTCTCAAAATAGTCCATAGCTACTTTTTTTATGTTTTCAAAGCTATCAATATGAACATTTTCGTGGATGTGTATTTGGGCAGATTGTTCAATAGAGTAATCATTAACTAATTCTTTAGCTATGTTCCAGGAAGCCTTAGAGCTCGGTAATATACCCAAATTTATATGGCTTATTGATAACTTAGATTGTATCGTGGATAGTCTATCAATTGCATATTCATTACTTTCTTCGAAAATAAAAACTTTGACACCGTCACTTATGCATTTATTATATGTATCATTATCAAACTGTTCTCCTTTCTTGGTTACTCTATACTTATATTTATTCTTTTCAACACCCATGATTAAGCCTTGAACCGACCAAGGGTTTAGTTCCCAACAAAACAACGTAGCACCATTCTTTAAGTAAGATAATGTAAAGTAACCAATACCAGCATATAAATCAATGACCGATTTTCCATCTAAATCAACAAAATTATCCAATATTCTCTTTTTCTCTTTTATATTACCTCTTGAAAACATAGTATACTTCGGTGCCCAAGTTTGATAAATACCATTCTGAACAACAGAACACCAAAACGCATTATCGAAATCGTCTAGCGTAGGTGTACTAAACATCCTATTGGTGGGTTCTGGACCAAAGTCCCCATATAATGGGATCAAGTTGAACGGCCGTCTCATGACGTCTTCCTCAATAATTGGCCTATTAATCGCAATATGAGTTAGGTTGCATGGAAAGACACCCGACGACAACAAGCAGCCAAAAAAATCTTGACGATCTACTCTAGAATCAAGTATTCCTTGCCACATCTCTGAATCGAACGTATCGCTGTTAAATAGGACCATAGGTGAATAAACTGTCCATTTTCTAGGTAATTTTGCAAGCAATTGATCAATATCGACCCCCTCCGCTCCTACCTTACATCGCCTAAGATATTCTTCAACAACCAATTTCAAAGTTGATTTATCATTCGAATTCATTTCATAATAATCTAGGACAAGACTGTCATGAGGTATCCCCAAATCCTTTAGATCTTCTATTGCAGTTAACGTAGAATATATGTGATAAATACCCTTGCAATTAGCTATTTTGATAGACTTATTCAAAGAATTTTTAGATTCAAGAAAAGATTTAATCGGCTTAATCAACTTCGTGTCGCTGGTTCCTAGTACTAGACATCTTAGCATAATGGCTAGATCAACTTTAGAAGGATCAATCTGGATTAACAAAGTATATAACCGTTTATATCTACGAATGTATTACATAATCCAAAAACTCGTGTAAAAAATTTCACCAAAAAAATTAAACGTCCAGTTGGATTCAATCGAGCACAAGTCTTTCAATCTCCAATTTTCAAAGAAACATAATAATTATATTTTACAATAACTATTTTTCTTATAAAATAAACCAATTAACTATAAAAGTTGAAGTTTAAGGAATCAGGACTAATCATTTTAAAGTTATAAGTTTTATTCCAAATCTTTTTTTTTAAATAACCTTTTTATATTATAGACATATTTTTATCCTTCATTCTTTTGAGGTTTTTATTTCTATTATCGTTACATTTTTATCCATTTATCAAAGTACTGTATCATTACATATTGACACTTTTGTATTTTGTTAATTTTTGATTTCCCCAACTTTTTATTAATTGTATTGCCATTGTACTTTATTTTACCAAAAATATATTTGCATCAAGTTTCCAATTAGTCATTAAGAATGTCTGAACAACAACAACAATCGCAACAAAGCGAACAAGCAGCCAAGCAAGTTGAAAATGCCGAACAGCAACAAAATCAACAGCAGCCATCTGATGCTGCTCAACAACAAAGTAATGAAACTAGTCAACAGCCTACTAATGACAACGACCAACAAGCTCTGCAGGCCGATACTGCTCCTGCGAGTGCTGTTGAAGGTGGACGTGAGGTTTCCAATAAGATATTATATGTCGGAGGGTTACATAAATCAGTCACCGATGAAGTTTTAAAAGATTTGTTTTCCACTGCTGGAGCTATTCAATCAGTCAAAGTCTTAAACGATAAAAATAGACCAGGATTTAATTATGCTTTCATCGAATTTGAAAGCACCCAATATGCTGACATGGCTTTACATACACTTAACGGTAGAATTATTAATAATTCAGAAATTAAAATTAATTGGGCTTATCAATCTTCGACGATCAATTCATCAAATCCTGAAGAACCAATCTTCAACATTTTTGTGGGTGATTTATCGCCTGAAGTTGACGATGAAACATTAAGCAAAGCGTTTTCAAAATTTCAATCGTTAAAACAAGCTCACGTTATGTGGGATATGCAAACATCCAGGTCGAGAGGTTATGGTTTTGTTAGTTTTGTATCACAAGCAGATGCTGAATTAGCATTACAAACGATGAACGGTGAATGGATTAGTGGCAGAGCTATCAGATGCAACTGGGCTTCCCATAAGCAAGTAAATAATAATAACAATTATAGAAACAATAATCGTCATCACAACAACCGTCAATTCAGACCATTTAACAATAATTCTATTCCTCAACACCAGATTGCAAATCAAAATAACGGTATGCAAAATGGTAACTTCCCACCTCAACAAGCTGGTAACGTTCAACAATCCCAACAGGGCAATGTCGGTCCAGTTTCTTCAAACGCATCTGCTAACGGGGGGCAATCAAATATTCCAGCAATGTCACCACAATCCTATGACATTGTTTTAAGACAAACTCCTTCGTGGCAAACAACTGTTTACCTTGGCAATATCGCTCATTTCACACAGCAAACTGATTTAATTCCATTATTGCAAAATTTTGGATTTATCGTTGATTTCAAATTCCACCCAGAAAGAGGTTGTGCTTTCGTTAAATATGATTCTCATGAAAGAGCTGCTTTAGCCATCGTCCAATTAGCTGGTTTTACTATCAATGGCAGACCATTAAAATGTGGTTGGGGTAAAGACAGACCTCCAATGGGTCAATTCCAAAACTTTGGTAGAGGTGTCCCACCACCACCAATGTATGGCCAGGGTAGACCACAATAAAGATATCACTAGAAATATTCTGTTAATCCTTCGCTTATTGTTGCAATATGGCTCGGTTTATATTATCTCTTACTTTTCTCTTAATCTCTCGTCCACATTTTTGTTTTATCTACTTACTTAGTTATAATGTCCTTACGTTTTTGTTAAAGGTCATTAAAGTTGTTTTGTTATATTAAAAATCTTATATAAAATGAATAAAAAAATAGTTATTTTTGTTAGGTATTCTTTTCTTTTTGATACTGTTAATTGCAATATTTACACAAAACCTAAAGAATTTCTGTCTCATCAAAATTTTCTCTGTTCAACTATATAATATGGAAACTCAGTTCAATGCTGATCAAAGAGCTCTACTGAGGATAATCTGTCATATTAAAGCTATCAGTTATTGGAATAAGAACAAGAAGCTTACTAATATTATATATTCTTCGTAGTTCTTTCCTGTATGTCTCAGCGTAGCTCAAGTCTTTTTTTATATTCCCTTTTATTATTTTTGTTGTTCATTCCCTTCACAAATCAAATAGTAATTGCCAAATTGTCGTTTAATTCGATATATCAAAACATCTTAAGCGGTAAATTAATCACATTTTCAAAATACATAAAATCGAATAAAGTAGCCATCTCAACAACATCGTTAGTTTTTGTTTCAATATTGTTATTGTTTTCAAACAAGATTCCAACAGATTATAATATTCCACAAATTTTCCAATTAATATTCTCAAACATGAATTCAGGATACAGATATATGTCAGCAAGTAGATCAAAATTTGGATCACTAGGAAAATCGAAAGAACATAAATTTGCCGTCAAGAATGGTGGTGAAATAGGAGGTATAAGTAACGATGGAAACACATGTTTTATGAACTCCGTCTTACAATCATTAGCATCTTCAAAGGAATTGTTAAAGTTCATAGACTCTTACTTGTACTCTGAAATTGAGATATCAGAAAGTGAGGGAAGGTCTATTACGACGAAGACCAATACCCCAAAACCAGAATTGGTTTTCACCACAGCATTAAAAACTTTATTAGATAATATCAACGGTGCTTATGGTACCAGAGGTAAAGAGTTTAGTACGAAACCTTTGTTGAATCGAATGCCTAATGGTCCGAAACAAAATTTCTTTTCTGGCTACAATCAAGAAGATGCTCAGGAATTCTATCAGTTGGTAATGAATCTTCTTGAAAGAGAATATAGGATTGTTTCAAAATCGAGAAAATCTTCACCTGAACCACAAGAATCCGAGAAGAAAGAAGCTGGTGGTAAGTTCGTAGACCGTTCAACCGTCAACGATTTAATTTCTGGATGTGAAAAATTGGGTAAGCTAGGTAAGGTATACGTCCCTGCTTCTCAAGTTGATTCAAATTTAGTTGATAGTGATAATAAAGTTTTGCCTTTAGATTTAATCACCCCAGTAGATGGTGTTTCTGTCGAAAGAATTGGTTGTTTATCTTGCGGAGAAGTAGGTGGTATTCGTTATTCAGTTAACAGTGGATTAAATTTAAACTTACCTTATAGCTCGTCATATTATACCAACTTTAATTTAAATGGTTTATTAGATGAGTGGTCGACTCCTGAAATTATTGAGGATGTTAATTGTAACAGATGTGGTTTAATGCAAACAAAAGAATTTTTATTGAAACAGATCAACTCCTTGACAGTAGAAAAAGTAACTGAACAATTTAAGGAACGTTTGCAAAAGATCGATATTGAATTAGAGAAGCCTCATATTACTGATGAGGTATTTGAAAAGTTAACAATTAAACAAATGATTAGAAAAACTAGAAAATCAAAACAAATCTTACTTAGTAGACCACCGCCATTATTATCTATTCATATTAATAGATCCGTCTTTGATCCTACAACCTATAGAATCGCAAAAAATTCAAGTAATGTAACTTTTCCTGTCAGATTAGATTTGACTCCTTATGTTGCTGAGCCAAAGGATGTAAATATGGATGCAAGATTGCCATTTAGGAAACAAGATGAACGTTTAGTCAAACAATCTGACAATGAAGACAAAATGAATGCTGCGGTTTCTATCTCATCTTCAGAATCACTCTCCGACAATGACGATAGCGAAGAATTGATAAGTAATGCACAAAAAGCTGAATCTACAAAGAACACAGACATGGTTAATTCTTCTACTTCTCTTCCTTCAAATCCTAGTTTATTATACAACTTAAAAGCTGTCATCTCGCACTATGGTACTCATAATTACGGCCATTATATTTGTTATCGTAAGTTAAGAGGTACTTGGTGGAGAATAAGTGATGAGTCAGTCTATGATGTTTCTGAGTCAGAAGTCTTAAATGGTCAAGGAACATTTATGTTATTTTATGAATTTGATGATGGCGTCAAAGAAATCTTACAAGAACTAGATGATAAAGACGATTCAGATAAAGGATCAGATGATTCCAGTGATGAAGAAAAAATGAAAATATCATTTGAAGATGAACCAGAACCAAGGCCCCAAGAAGTCGCAACTGTACAACTCCCAAAGAATAATTCAATTGGAACTAAGGATGAAGCTCAAGAAACTAATAGATTAAGTCAGAGTAGTGATGAAATTGATATTGTTAAAGAGAACGATGAGGTTTTAGAAAACTATTCTGGACAAATAAACGATGTTGAATACAGTATTGGTGAAGAACGTGCTCATCTCTAGTATTCAATATTTGTGATAGATTTAATAAACATTTATTGTATATACGCTATTATTTAGTAATTTGTAGAAAATAGGACTTTTCTAACATAGTATGATGTCTTTGATAGTGATAACACATAATGCAGCGTTTCAAAGTTATATCTATGTAGTTACACCGTCTAACAATATATACATTCTCTGAGACGGGGGTGCGATGATCATCTACTGAAAAAAAAGATTTGGTCAATAGAGAATACTCTCGAACTAGAGGACCATATAATACAAAATGGCAAGAAAATTAAAGGGTAAGCTTGGTAATGGAAAAGGTTTAAGAGGTGCGTTAACTCGCCATGAATTGATGGAACAGTCGAAGAAAAAACTATCTAAAGCAGCAAACTCACAGAAAGAACAACAATTACTAAAGGAAAGATCAATCAAAGCTGGTGGTGCCAATAAGTATGGGAAGAAGCAACAACAGAATCATCAAAAAGGATTGATTCCATTTGGACAGGGGGATAGTGTTTTGCTAGTTGGCGAGGGTGATTTTTCATTTGCTGTATCCATCATTAAAGAACGTTTGATTCATCCTGAAAATTTAGTTGCTACGAGTTACGATTCAAAAGATGATTTAATAGCAAAATACCCTGATGTTGAAGAGAATTTGTCATTTCTCAGGGGAGAAGGTGTTAAAATTTTACATGAAATAGATGCAACCAACCTAGCTGGAACGTTAAAATTGGCTCCAAAAGGCAAAAATAAAACATCTAAAGGTTTGAATAATTTATTCACAAGCAAAACTCACTTGGATTACATTATGTTTAATTTCCCCCATACTGGTAAAGGTGTTAAGGATGTTGATAGAAATATAAGAGATCACCAAAAATTGGTTTTAAATTATTTCAAGAGCTGTAAGGAAGTCTTTAAATTGGTCAATGATGAATCTAAGAACGATTTTGCCGGTTACTCAACGAACTCGGTGAATAATGGTAAAATAATCTTATCACTATTCGAAGGAGAACCATATCATTCATGGAATATTAAGATATTAGGTAGAAGTGAAAACTTTAAAGTCGAATGTTCAGGAAAGTTTGATTGGCAGATGTTTCCGCATTATCATCATAGAAGAACCAATGGGATTAGAGATACCACTAAACCAGCAGCTGAAAGGGATGCCAGAATTTACATTTTTGAGCCATTTGAAAAGACAATAGTAGAAGACAACCATATAAAGAAGAGAGATTTGGGCTCGGGTTCAGATCCAGAAGATGACTAGTTTCAAAATTTTGTATATTAGAACACTCCACTATAAAATAATATAAGACGAGTCAGTATCAATGTTAAGAAAGAACTACTTAATTTATCAGAAGAAAAAAGATGCATATTAAAATCATTAAATTCATAAGCTAAGCTGGGTAAACTCTTACACAATTGTCGACTAAGAAAATTTCTCTTGTTAATGGATCCTTTATCTTTCCCATACGCAATAACGTATTTTTTTCAGATAAATATTTTTCAGATGGATTCAACAATTTGTCAAATGGATAAATATTTCCGTTTGGTAACTTAAATGGATTATTGAATATACTTGTTATTAATTGAGCATAAGGCAAATTCTTACTCAACTTGTACAATTCTGGCGAACAAACAGGACAGTGATTGATCTTATTCAATAATTTATAGTAATAATTCGGACCCCTATATTTCTTATCTGTTAACACAGCTAAATCTTTCTTGTAGATATTCTCTCTTGATTCAGATGGGTTATTATCTTGCCTAAATATAGTATTTTCATTATTACAGTAGCATGATTTGGTTTTCAAGCTTGATAACCCAGCTGACAAATAAATAAATAAAGGATAATTTTTAGGAATACCATATAACTTAGTAAAGTTTTCTGTGAAACACCGTGACAAGCTTTCCCACCTTTCGTCAGATAAAAGTTTCTCATATTCTTGAAATCTCGGCGAATTGATAACCAAGTTACTTGAAAATGGAATTTTATCCTGTTTATTGGAATTTTGTTCATTTATTGCAACATAAACTAATAAGCCACCTATTTCTTTTAATTTCTTTAAATTATTCTCATGGTTTTCAAGATCATTAGGTTGATAATTATTCTTGTTACCGTAAGGTGATAAATTAGCTTTAGAGAATTTAATTGCTTCACTGACATCTCCTTTTTCAATAAGGGATAGGAATTTACAATAATTGATTTCGAACTCCAAATTAGAATTGGCTTTCTTCAAGAAGTTTCGATTTTCATTAAACCATGAGATTACTAATGATAAATCATGATCACCAACAATAGATACAAAAACTTTATTAAAATTCTCAAATAAGTCGTAATCAATTAATTTCAGGAAATTAGGGTTTGATTGAGATAAGTTTTTTAATAGTAATAATCCCATATTTCGATCTGATCTTGTGTTGGATTTAATTAAATAATCAACAATTAGTAAATTGGTTTGATCTCTGTACCAATTAATCAAGTTGGGATTATGCAAGTCTAGTGCCCTCTCTTCATCTTCGGGAGCTTCAGTTTGCTCTTTTTCTCCTTTACTCTCAGAAGAGTCAACCTTAAATTGGTGCAAACCATTGCTTGAAGTGGTAAACAGAGTCAATAAAGATAAATTATCTAACCGAGCTGATATCCTTGATCTGAACTCATCATCTTTCTGTATTAAACCTATTAATTTCTTTTGAAAATTTTCAAAACCTTTAATCGATTTTCTTATCATTTCTAGCTTTATACTTGTAGACAAACTAGAATTCTTTTTAATTTTGCCGATGTCATCAATCAATTGCTTCTTTTGCTTTTCAATCAATTTTTGAATATTTTTGAAATTCTTTTTAATAAGTTCAGTTGGGATTTTGAATTGGGTTAGCCGTGTTTGGATATGGAAGTTGATGGTTGGTTCACTCATTTTTAAGATTGTTTAAGAATTTCAAGATAAAAATTAAAAATTTGAAGCTTCCAACTACTACGATTTTATTGGATAAATATAAACTATATTTAAAGTTATTCAATTTCAATTATTGATGTTTGACAAGTATTTGTAAAAATAAAAGCTGATATATGATAGCTATTATAATGGAGGAGTATGATCACAATATATTAGGTGTAGTGCGATAAAGATAAATAATTTCTTCTGAGCTCTATAAATCAAGGAACACCTTATATAAGAACATATACATTACGTAAGAAATTGAATACTTTGGAGCTTAGATAACTTGTATAGGTATCTGTTTAACTTACAGATATAAGAAGTTGATAAACTTTAAATTTATAACTCTCTAGTAAGCTGGTTTGTATTACCAAAACTGCTTAGAAAACACAGAATAAAGATAAACTATCATCTAAAAAGACTTTTATATATTAGACTTCAATTAGAGTATTTTTTATGGCTAGCTCTTTGTCCTTCAATTTATAGAAAAGCTTTTTCAGGAGTTCAACGCCCGAATCAATTTCATCAAGGTACGAAGCGTCTTTTTCAAGCGGGTTGTATCTGTCAAATGGCGAGTAAACATGTAGATTATCAACAAATTCTTTCTTTACAACATTATGAGGGTAATAATGGAACAATAAGTTATCACCAATATCTTCTACTCGTTTCGATTCCCATTCGATTTGTTCCTTTTTTGAAGGTAATGATTTAGCTCCAGACCAAACACCTGCAATTGCTGCTGCGCTTGCCTCAATTGTATGAAAGTTAAGAATAGACACAGCAACGCCAACAGTGGCTAAGGTAGGGTCCTCAATTGCGAAAGTGTTGTAATAAAGGCCACTAACTCTACTTACATTTGAGGGAGAGCTGATTTTTAAATAATCATTCAAGAATGGATAATGATAATGATAACCAGTGGTGAATATAATCTTATCGAAATCTTTTTCGACTGAACCATCACTAAAGACGACTTCATTAGTTTCAGCAATAAATCTTTCAATCCGTGGTTTGGCTACAATACCATCAGATATAAGAGCATCATTAATCCATGGGAAAACGATGTTTGGATTTCTTTTTGAATTCACAGTTTTTTTAGCAACCGGAATAATATACTGCAATAGATTAGTAGTACTAATAGAGCCCCCAATAACCAAGACTTTCTTATCTCTAAATTCCTCAGCAGCTCTATATGATTTAGAATGAATCAAAACACCAGGATTTTTCTCACTGAATTTTGATAACCCTGGAACATGAGGAATGTTTGGAACAGTGTAATGGCCATTAGCTATAACCACTCCATCAAATTCTTCTTGATACCATTCTTCTCTCCCGGGTTCCTTATTTTTACTTTTAACGGTTATTACCCATTTATTGTTATCCTGTTTATGGATTGATTCAACTTTCGAATTAAATCTGATATAATCATTTAGTTTTTCTTCTTCGATGAAATCGTTAATCCTTTTGGAAAGTTCTTGGTGTGATAAAAAAGGATAAATGGTTCTAGATTTATCTTGATATTTTTCTTCGTTTGGAAGATATGAAAACCTAGTAAACCTTGAGGGAACATTAGTAAATAAATCTGGAAAAACACCACTTCTGCTCCATTCTAAATCATTGGAAAGTTCCTTTCCTTCAACGACCAAAGGCTGACTGACAGAGGTATCTTCCAAACCTTCAGGAGCTGGAAGACTAGGATGAATAATATCTGGATTATTATATGACTCAGTTTCAAGTAAAGATTGAGGAGGAAATGGAAGATCTGCCTTCTCTAATGAAGGCGCCCATATACCACCAGCTTTATCTTTTTGCTCAAACACAACAACTTTAGTGAACTTTGGATTAGCTGCTTTCGGACCACCGATAGTTGAACTACCGTCTTTACTTGTATGTAATAATTCGTATAACGAGGCAATTCCTCCGGGACCAGACCCAATGATGGCAATTGAGTTGATGTCTAAATTAGTCATTGAATAAGTTTATCAAATTCGAATAAAAGCAAAAGGAAACAAGAAACAATAGAAATGTCATCTACATCTTATATAATATTCAATAAGTCACCATACTAGTATATATGCTTATTCCATTTTTCCCATACTAAAGTGAAGTTTAATAAACTGAATCAAGAAATGCTAATGATGTGGCTCACTTATTCTGGCGAAACCGATGTAAAATGCTCGCTTAAGAAGTGATTCATTGCAAAATGAGCATCAAATTGCAAAATATATTGTGGATAATTTATACATGAGTTGAGAAATTTACCATAACTGTGGTACAACAATCAAATTAACAGGTGAAGTCCCATCGCTCCAGACTTCGCTCTCAATGATTCTGATATGTGGTTGATTGGATGTCCAAGTGCTTTAATTACCGAGATCTACGGTCCTAATTAGGCATTGTGGAACTACTGAAAAAGAGATATTCTAAACCATAGAAATTTATCTAGATAAGGTTTAACGTGTTTCAGTTCCCTCCTAGAGATTCATGGTAAGAGCATGGTTTGAAGCAAAGACAAAAATATTTTTATTTAAGCTTTCATCTCATGTCATGCTAACTATAGCTTTAATACTGTCTAGAATATGCATGTAGTTGGTTTAAACAGAACAGCTAGAGTTTTTAAGGTATAGACTTCGTTAATGGGCTGGAATAAATAGGTTTCGAGGCTTCTAAATAATAATATATTTGGTTCATTTTACAGAAAGCTAGTTTTAAGTAGCCGTTACTTCTTTTATTGGGCATGATCCTGAAGTTAAGAGACTAGAATACATTATTTAACAGCAAATTTGAGGATATATTTTAACTGAGAGAAAAAGACAAAAATGAAACCCGAAAGCATTGTTTCCATGAACAAACAAGAATGAAGTAGAAATAATGTTATAAGATAATTTATTCCACCAAAAGCTATTTATACGGCGATGATCCAACAATCTATAATGCCAGTTAGACAATCCTGGAAATAGATTTACTGCTACAAAGAATTTAAAGACATTTATTGAAGACAAATCTAACCAAAGACTGTTCATACCAAATGGAGTCACTCTTGGTGTCAGCTTTATGCTTTAAGTTTTTTTCATCATTATTACAATATTTTCAGTTCCTAAGTAAAACTTGAAAGTAGAAGTCCATTACTTTAAGAAACTCCATTCGAAGGTGTGAAACAAAATAAAAAAATATCTGCCACTATTATTCTCTTAATAAACTAGCATTAAAAAGACATATATGTATAAAACAAATCTATTATAACTAATCATCATCGCTATCAATTCTAAATCGAGTGTCAACTTCATCTGATGATGAATTATTTTTTCTACTTTGACTTTCTAAATTATCTAATTCAAAACCACCGTCTTCTGAACCCCTCTCATTATCAATAACCGAGAGTCTTGTATATGTTTGATTATTCCTACCATTAATTAAATCTATAATCGGGTCGAAAATTCTTCTAATCTTATTTTTGATTTTATCGAAGAGAATTGATCTCCCACCCTTACCTAGCATTAACCATAATATAAATCCCAATAAAAACATAAATATGAATAAGCCGTACCAACGATGTGGTTCAATGTACCATTTCAGTTCATTACTATCAGATCCAATGTCAGTCTCGTTATCAAAATGATTGTTTTTTGCACCTTCTCTTGGCGCAATATAATCAGGTCTTGGTGAAACACCGTTTTGTTCAGCACCATAGTGAAAAACGCTAGATGAAGCCGAATGATAAAACCCTGGTCTTCCTAATAAAGTGTTTCGTGAATCTTCATCAGTTATGTTTAATGCTTCAATAGAGTAATTATTAAAGGCTTGAACGTATTCATCGTTAGCATATAATATAGCCCTTCCTAAAGTCCATGAAAATAAAGAACCTCCAGGTTTTTCAGCTAGCTGCAATGACTTAAACTCTTTGTTCTGATTTGGAAAATCATCAATACCAAACCTTGGAAAGCCTAGACCTAAGTGTAAGAAATTTAAGATCCATGATGATTTAAAACATAATTCCGATAATTCATCTTGGGCCATTTGGTGTTCCTTAGATTTTGCCTCGTTTAATTCAATCAATTTACTAAAAGACTGCGAACATAATTTTGATGTTTCCTTATAAATAACATTATAGTCATAAGTATCGGTAGAATCATTATTTTTGCTTTCACCATCGGTTCTAATTTTATTCTCTACATATTCCTCCGAATTATCCCCAGGATCTTTATTGTCATATGATAACAAATTTGTGATAGCATCCCAATAGCCACTAACCCCAATGAAATGATTAACATCAAAATCAAACGCTGGAATCAAATCATTCAATAAACAAGAACTGACCTCATTACTTTCGCTGAATTGTTTGCAATTAGTATCGCTACTACTTTTACCAGCACTGTAGGTACTATTCAACAAAACTGGAAAAATTGAGGTTAAACATTTTTGAAAATTGCTCTCACCTGTGAAATCTACTGAATACTCCTCTACCAAAGAGGTCGTAGTATATCCTTTTGGTAAACATGGATCAGGCACCGGTGTGCCAATACCACCATAATATCTGTTTTGCTCACCAACATTATGCTCTTTTCTATAGTTATCAATCAAGAAAGATAAATATCTATTATGTGCTTGGAACATACCAAATCCCAAAAATGAATCAGAATATACATTGAATTCAAGATTTGACGGTCTTTTATATTTCCCAATTTTTGATTCAGCAGTCTCATCCACTGTCACTAAACGTGGGATCTCAGTAAGACTTATTTTATATAGATTATTTTGATGTTCATTAATCTCCGAGGAATTGGGTTGAAACACCACTTGGGTTGAGGCCCCTCCCATATCTAAAAGACCATACGTCGTATGATTTTTACCATGTTGATGATCTTGGGGATTATCTAATGCACCAATTAAATAATTGATCGATAGCCAACCATACAAACCCTCGACGTCGCCATCAATAACATTTATATGTGACGCACATTCAGGAATATAGAAATCCGAGTTCGAACTTATATAGGAACAAATATTATCAAGAATTTGTTGTTGCTCTGTAGGTGTTAATAACCTCATACCGGCAGTAGAATGTAAAAAAATTGGTGTTCGTGAATGCTGAGATTTTGGAACCACTGAACTGGCCAATTTGAGTAAATATTTCAAATGATGTTTACCAATTTTTTGAGGACTTGCATTAAATGATGAAATACCTGGCGTCGATTTTCTATGCCATTTTTCACCAATTGTAATCTTTGGTAATCTAATTAACTTATCCTCTACTACCTCGGAAGTTTTTGGTTTCTTTGATTTATGTTTATTCTGATCCTTATTCTTTTCGGAAGATCCTTGTTCGTCCTCCGATTCATTTTCAGAATCCGAAATATCATCCCCTTTCTTATAATCTCTAATGCTATATTTCTTAACCAATTTAAAATCATTAATATCCCTAAACTTTGCAAAATCGTGTCCAAGATGAAGAGCGTGTATTGGATTTAACCAATTATAAACAAAAACCCTTGAACCTTTAGATCCCGAATCAATGATAACAATATAATCATATGGAACGCCTTCCTCTGAGACCACTGGTCCAGGCTCTATCACTTTTTTCTTCTTCCTTGGATACAATGCTTCATTCCGTAGCTTCAGGAAGACCATGTTGAATTCTAACCAGGGCAGTATTACTAGACCTAATTTTGATATACAATCAACTAGAAACCTCGTACAAAGTGTTAGAGGGGATTTGCAAACAACGTTTCTTCAAATAGCAGAGACATTTGAGCACATTGAATACGACATATGTCGGTACGGAACAAGTATGAGGAAAGGACGGGGATATAGGATGAATTGTTCAAATTTTTATCTATATTTAATAGAGACGGATGGAAGAAATCGTTTCCTCTCTCTATATATTACTCCGAAATTTTATCAAATGGTTAAGTTAGGATAATTTAATGTCATTTTAAACGCTTATAGTCTCTTGATTTAGTCTTTAAAGATCGATTGATCTTGTTGCATTAATAAGATAATTTCTTTGAAGGACTATTAGAGTAATGAATATTTGCCATTGGTGTCAATCTGTCTCCTATGGTATGAAATGTTACTGATAACATGTGCCTGAATGATCATATCATCAACAAGGAAAATGTGTTTCTTCTCATGGAGGCTATTTCACTAACCCGCATTAGATATTTTAATACTGATATAGCTAAACGACATTTTTATCTGAATAATAACACAAAATGCTTCGTAGGATTGTAAGGGTGATCGGGCTTTGAAATTCACCTGGGTGACCGAGAACATGAACTGGCAAATTTAAAGATTTTCATTTATATTTGGACCAGTATTCTCTATATTGCTTTCATTATCTTTTTTCTGAGCTCAATGGATAGTATTTATAATGTTCCCAGGTAATCAAGGTAACTATTACAATAAACAAGGCTTTCAGCAGCTGTTTCAAGCCCCACAAAGTTCTTATTATGGCGAGCAAGAACAACAGGGCTACGACTATCAACAAGAAGAACGCCATGGTAGACCACCAATGCCCCCAGGAGATCAATATTATGAAGATCAAGCGTATTCAAGGCCATCTGGTCCACCTCCAGGAAATCATGGAAGTCAAGGAGAATCGTATGGTAAGCATGCAGAACAAAGATTCGATGAACAAAATTATCAGACCGAACAGCAAGAATATTCACAGATGGGACAATACCACCATGGTAACCACTATTCTAAACCATCAAATCATGAATTGTCATTTGGTGTTGAGGGTTATAATTATCAATATTCTAATTGTACAGGTAAAAAAAAGGCATTATTTGTAGGCATAAATTATATTGGAACATCAAATCAATTAAATGGTTGTATTAATGATTGTAATAATGTCAAACAATTCTTGTTGTCTCAGGGATTTGAGGAAGGGGATATGGTTATGTTGAAAGATGATAATGCTACACAAAGATCAATTCCTACAAAACGAAATATTTTGGATGCAATTGGTTGGTTAGTTAAAGATGCTCAACCAAATGATTCTTTATTTTTCCATTATTCTGGCCATGGAGGTCAAACCAATGATAGAGATGGCGATGAGGTTGATGGATATGATGAAGTTATTTATCCATTAGATTTTGAGGTTAATGGTTTTATTTCTGATGATGAGTTGCATGAGAGATTAGTTAGACCATTACCTCAAGGTTGTAGACTAACTGCTTTGTTTGATTCGTGTCATTCAGGTTCGGTCATAGATTTACCTTTTATGTATTCAACAAAAGGGGTCGTAAAAGAACCGAATCTTTTGGAAGAAGCAGGAGAGGGTTTATTTGATGCGTTTAAAGCGTATTCTCGAGGGGACCAAAAAGCGGTATTTAAAGGTTTAACAAGTATTGTGAAGTCAGTTTTAAATAAAGATAAGTCGGAACAAGCCAATGAGATTACCAAAAAGACTAAAACTTCACCGGCAGATGCAATATTATTAAGTGGTTGTAAAGATTCTCAAACGAGCGCTGACACACAAGAAAATGGCCAAAGCACTGGTGCCATGTCCTATGCTTTTATTAGTGTAATGAAAGCAAATCTGAATCAATCCTATTTGAGTTTATTGCAAAATATGAGAAAAATTTTAGCAGAAAAATATTCACAGAAACCACAGTTGTCGGCATCTCATCCTATTGATGTCAACTTGCAATTTATTGTTTAGGAACTGTATAAAATTCTTTTAACAAGCTTGAATTATTTATATAAGGAAAATATAAGACAAGAGATGGTGGAAACTAAATGGTACTCTGATCCTTCGAAAGAAGCGCAAATCATTAAATTATGAACCTTGTGTTTAAAAAATAGAGGATTAAACTTATATTACGGTTTTATCGCAAAAGTTCATTAAAGGATGTTATTATTAAATTATGGAATATAGATAAGAACAGAAGAGCTGCGACACTAAATTTAGGGAATAAAAAATAAAAAAGAAAGGCTGACGAAGGCAAGTGAGAATAAATAACTTAAGGCTAATGACATGAACATGAAAAATCTATTCACAAATACTGATTTAAATAATAAATTATGTATTACATTATAATACATTTATCATCTCGTTTGACAGTTGGATTTTGAATTTTTTCAATTTCATCAATTAAGCTTTCAAATGCCATATCTATATTAACATTATCTCTAACTGAACTTTCTAAAAATTTACAGTTAAACTGTTTTGATAAATTTTCTCCTTCGTAAGTTTCAACTTGTCTCTGGTAATTCAAGTCACTTTTATTACCAATTAACACCATTGGGATATTATCTGAGCCAATTGAATTTAAAATTTTGTCCCTTATAACTTCGATTAACTCAAATGATTGTCTGGAAGTAACTGAGTAAACTAAAAGATATCCATGAATTCCAATCAAATGTTTTTCATTCATAATGGAAAATTCATCTTGACCCGCCGTATCTAATATTTCAATGGCATATTCTTGGTTTTTATAATTTATTGTTTTAGAAAACTGGTTTTCAATTGTAGGATAATATGATTCAACAAAATGTTCTTCAACAAATCTCACCGTCATTGACGATTTACCAACTGAACGGGATCCAACAACTGCTATTTTACGGGCCCTCACCATTCTGTACAAGATTCAATCTAGATTAGAAGAGATGAAGTCACAATAAAATAAAATTTGGATATTGTAGTATTAAATAATTTCTTTCTTAATAGAAAATGGTATTAGTCTTAGTTATATGTAACTGGATAGGATAGGAGACCAACAAGAATTAGAGATAAAATAAAAATAAGTTTTATTGAGCTATAATATACTATATGATATTGAATAAGATCAGATCAAATTATATCAAATTCAATGTTAACCAAAAAAATTTAGAAAAATGGAACAAAAGTAGATAAGCTTTTTCAAACGGTAATAAAATTAAATATATATTGTAAGAAAAAGTTGAATAGATTGCTGTAATAGATTGTAATTTCAGATTATTGAGTTTATTGAGAAATAACCGCCTAGGAAATTGTAAAAAGAAATGACATTGAGAACGCTCGCTTGTCGTTTTCCCTTGATTCCTCAAGATGCAGTAAGAATATTTATGTCGGTAATTAAATAGCTTTTTTATATAATTTAGGTAGACGTATTATTAAATATAAACTTTGCTACTAACTAACTAAATAATTGATTATTGAAATCTCTCATCTCATATACGTTTACAGAAAATAGCAATAAACACAAGGTTATCATTTGTAATAATTTGCATCATAGGTGGTAGATCCACAGAGCCGATGCTAGCAACCTCCTAATGTTATCTATTTTGTAGCCCATTTTAATACTTCTAAACTTGTTGCAACAATAAATATTGTTGTTGGCAAGGTTAATATGACATAGCCCCAAAACAAGACACCCGCCATTTCTTTTTGATATATATTGTTGATTTGAATGATTTGGGACAACTGAATTGCTGGAGGAGATACCGTTAAAATAAACGCAACGATTAAAAAGATTGGGTCATCTAATATGGATATTTTAATGAACTTAACACAAAGAGCTATTATTGGTAGCAAAATGATCGAGGGTAAAATCATTCTTGACAACAATGAACCAAGAAGAATACGATGGTGATGCCTTGATGCAGGTGGGACATCCTTTGATGGATATAAATTAGATCCCAAAACAATTAAAATTAAAGGAATCGAGACAGATCCCAATTGATTAATCGAATTAGTTAGCGTGTTATGGATAAATGATTCCTCGTTATTAAACAATTCGTTTTGCAAAAAGGGAACGGAAGCAACAATTACTGATATTAACATTGCGTATAAGGGTGGATTCATAAAATCTAAAAATCCATTAATAACAGGTAAATTCCTAAACTTTGCCCACTTTTCAGATATTTTAGATGTTGTAGCTTCCGGAAGCATCAACTCAGCAATAGTATCCTTAGATATTCCACTATTGTTCGAATGATTAGAGGAAATATCGTCAATCGAGCTGGAACTTGATGCATTACGTTGAGTGACTAAAAGTGGTGTAGTCGGATTTGACCCCGTTGGCTTATTAATTGAGTCTTCTTCTGGATTCATTGACTCAATATACAAACTTCCACTATCACTTGATGTTTCCGGTCTGTATAATAAGCCAATATTTTCATTAGCAACGTGATAATGCACTTCGCCGTTTCTTAGGTTATATGTGTTAAGTTCTTCTTGAGATCTTTTTCTTAACAATTTATTATAGCCCCACGACCACCTTAAAATTTGCCCTAACTGCTGAAAAATCAACAAATAAAGAATACCTCTTGAAGCGACTTTATCAGAATTATCATCATCAATATCGTCCCACAACAAATCTGGCAAAGTGTATGCTAATGACATAGTTAATGAAACCGGCAATGAGTTGGAATTACCAAACACAGCCATTGCAGTAACGAAGTCCAGCTCAGGCTCATTTAAACTAAGGAAAGAACCAACAAGCCGAGAACAAAGGTATGAAATACCAGTTGATAATGCATAGAACACCGGTATGATGACAATATCTGCCATCTTCAGAAATGATAATGACGGCGCCAATTTGGTAAACACCAAACACGGTGTAAACAAATCCACATTCAACTGTGATATTACCTTTTGTCCTTGTGTGGTCAACAAACCGGATTTAGCTGCAATAAAACCCGCAAAACATATTATGACAACCTCTAAAACCGCTTCAAACGTTAAGAATGAAATATCCTGAAATGACAAATCTGGTTTGGCATTTTGCTTATTAAATGGATTCGATAGTATAGACAAAATCATCTAATATTTAATAAGTATATCCTCTGCTCGAAACTGAAACGCTAGTGTGCTAAAAATGATATTAATGTAATAGTAATAGTAAAGCTCTTAAATTCTAGTAACCGCTGAAGTTTAAAATCTTGTTATCACAATTCCAATTATATATATAGAATCGATGAATGCGGGAAATATGAAACAGATATAGTATTTTATCAATAAATGATTGATAACTTGAGATCCCGTTTAGTTATATGAAGAAAGTTGATGAGAAAAACTTCCTTATAACGTCAAAGAAGGGTAGAGAGAAGTGCACCCTAGAAAATTTATACTTGTGGTAACTGAGAGGCCCTCTACGCCACTATCAGGGCTTCCATTCTTCTAAATAGATAAAAAAATCTCTCACGACTGATAAAGTAATAATTCCAGGTTTTGTGCAACTATAGCTTATCCACCCACGTGCGACACATTGATAAGACAATATGAGAAATTTCTAGAAGATATTCCTCATTGATCATGGAAAGAGCAACAAAAGATTGCGTGCTCAGCCGCAAATCCTACGTGAGATATAATATATTTTTTATTTCAGGGTCAACACAAAATTCGCTAAAAAGTAGTGCCAGATCAACAGTGCACACACGACATAGAGACTGCATAGCAGAACATTTGATGCGACATATTGCACGACATATGATATGACACAAAATTGCATGCAAAATCACTCCTTCAAATTTTTATAATCAAATGTAAACAAACATAGCTTACATTATATAGCTTCAAAAGATTTATTCCTTTTTTTCAAGACTATTCTTTTACATCGCAACAGAGTTATACACATTGAAGAACACCACATATGGTATAGTTGTGATGGTTGTGCCGGGAAACAAGAAAGCATTAGTATCTGCATCCTCAACTCCAAACATACAACCACCATCAACATCTGTGTCCTCATGGTATAATAGTAAGCATTTGGATGATTCGGATAACGAGGATATAATCAACTCATCGTTTGATCTCGGGCTAGCTGGAGCTTCGACGCCCTTGCGCTCACAACCAAGTAATAACGAAAATAATGCTATATCTTTTCTATCACCAATAGCCAAATTAAACAATTTGCACCTAGAATCCGAGATCGGAAATAATGAAGAAGAATACGATGACTACGAAGATAATGATGACAATGATATCAGTCTTGGGAATCAAACGATTACTAATGAGACTGAAAGTGAAGTTGAGTTTCAAGAAGACTCGGACAGAGAGGTTGAAGATGAATCTCCAAAATACATAAATTTACGTAAAAGACAGCATGTGGATTCTCCGCTGGATATGGTTATAACGCCAAAAAATGTTTCGGGACCTGATTCAAAGAGTGACATGACAATTTGCATAAATACAACTACATCGAGTGGGGGGAATTTTAAATTGAGTTTTTCACAAAGTGACTCGACCCCTTGTCCTATTCAACCAAGAAAGAAATTGAAGTTTAAAAACTTAACTTCAAGTGAGACAACGCCATCTCAACAAGCTAAAAATCGTAAGAAGAAAAATATACTAAATTTATCAAGTTCTGTTAAAACTTCTGCATCATCCATAATAAATAAATTAAGTAATATTCATAATAATCTGTTGGACAATGAAAACATTGAAGATAAATCAGGAAGCTCATCACCTGTTACGCTAAACACAACAGTATTTTCCAATATTCACAATCAGCAGTCTACTCCAATTTCGCAATCTACTCCTGCAAATTCAAGAGCTCCATCCCCACTAGTGGAAACTGAAGACTACGGCCAATCGGTAAATGGGTATAGGTTTGTTAGACCAGTTATAAATTCCACACATAATTATTACAGCTATCAGACCCCAAATAATAAACCTTTGAAGTCAAAAGATTTAAGAAGCTCATATACTAAAAACGATTTTTACTCCTCGACTACTCCTCTAAAGAATGGAACATATCAAATTGTCGGAGAATTTCCAATCACATCAGCAGGGTTAATGGATGAATCAGATTCAAATATACATATAGGTGATAAGAGAATCAATGATCCATATCTAAATGGTAAATTAACAGAGGAAGAACAAGACGACCTCAATGAAGAATTCAGTTTGGTAATAAGGAAGGAATATTTTGAGACAGTTAAGCTACCTTTATTACAATGCTTTGAAAGTACTCCATTTAGTAAAGCAGAAATATTGGATTTAATTAATGATAATGAATCAATTTTTAATTTCTATAGCTTCATAAAATTGCCAAATGAAAAGTTAGTTGATCTAATCAAGAAAGAAAGATTAAAATGGCATCCTGATAAATGGTATTCTAAAATGAATGATTCTAGTTTGGATCTTGATAAAGAAATTATAGATAATTTAAGTCAAGTTTTGAATTCAGTTATTGAAGAGTTGTCTTAGACATATTTGCATTGTACTCGTACCAATTATATATTTGAAGTACATCATTATGATTTATATCATGCTATTCGCATAGTGTATATATATATATATATATATATATCACGAAATCTTCTTATGATGAATTTATTATCTATTAACATATGAAAGTCGTATTATACATTTCATTTAATTTTGAATCTTATCTATTGGAGTTTCACTACCATTTGCCTCTTTAGCCCCATCATAGTCAGCTTCATTCACATCTATGTCCTCTTCGATATCTTCTTCAATATCTTCTTCGATATCTTCTTCAATATCTTCTTCGATGTCCTCTTCTTCTTCAGCCTTGTTATCTTCTTCCTCTTCCTCCTCTTCTTCCTCCTCCCCTACTTTCTCCCCTACTTCCTCTTCCTCTTCATCATCATCCTCCTCATCATCCTCTTCTTCTTCAATATGTTGTTCAGGTGGATATTCCTCGGCATTACCATCTTCATTGTCCCAAACTATGTTAAATCTCGTGACTCTCGGTTTTTCAGCTAATATATTTCTAACTACATGTTCCACTTGCACTTTAGCTGGCGGATTTTCTCTTAATTCTTCGGCATCATACTCATTATTAACATAATATCCCACCCTAACAAACTCTCTATCTGCATATGAACAACTCAACAAGATAACGGTAACACTAACCAATTCACTGGCAGGAATCAACTCAGGACTTGGCGGATCAGCCTGGAATAAAAACTTATTTATACCCACAGGAACGGGTCCAACCAATATTGAATCTAGTTCTTGATCATGATCTAATGACCTTGAAGATCCGACATAAGTCAACTTCCATTCTAAGTCTTCCTTTAAAGGTTCCAAGCATTCAAATGTAATCTCAAACTCGTAAGGATCTGTAAACTTTGCTGGGTTATTCAACACTTCTATCCCTAATAACGATACAATTGACATTATTTATATTTCCAGAGTTTATTTATTTATATTTATCTATACTAACTGATTACTAAACTAGTATATGATAGAAGGAAATCCTTTAGGCGTATTTTTATAAAGGTGACGCGTTAGAGAATTAACAAACATACTTGCGACATTTTTCGTGATGGACGACATTATTTGCAATTTCCAAAATGAATACTAAATGTCGTCTTTTATTTGAGTCAAACTAACCAAGAAAAGTGGTGTATTCCACATTACACTAGTAAACGTTAGAGCGGTTACAACGAAATAGTATTTTAATTTTCATCTAGCTAATTTAATTTTAAAGATTTAAATGAGTGATTTGTCACCGATTTCAGAAGCGGTACCTCGCGAGCTTCAGCCGAAAACAGATCATGATATCAAGACTAAACGACAACCGTTTAGGATAATAGGGTCAAAGGCAGGTGAAACATCAAATGCAGAGGAACACACAGAAGAAGAAAATGAAACAACTTCTAAAAAAGAGACAGGAAAGGAATTGAAGGAGAGGCAGCAGGAATCAAAAACTGATAAACAAGCAGAAACCACTGACACATCACAGTTGAAAGACTATCCTAAATTATTTGAAAAATATCAAGAAAAATTTAATAAGGTGTACACAATCTCACAAAAGCTATTTAATCTTGAGAAGGCTCAAAGGCAAACATTGTATTATTACCAAAGAAGAAATAATGCAATCCTTGATTTGTTGGATAAGCTTGAAGGAGACCAAACATCATTAAACAAAAATGAAATATTAGATGAAGCAGATAAATTAAGGATTGAAAATGTTATCAGCCTAAATCCCAAACTAGCAAAAACATTGGCTCCATTTTTGAATGATTTTGAAGATTACGATTTAAGTAAGAATCACCAATTGAACCTATTAATTAATGAAATAGTGCCAGAACTAATTAATGATGATTTGAAAAATTATGAAATAAATCCGCAAGATATCGAAAGTTGGTGTAGAAGACATTATCCTAATTTAGTTATATCGAAGTTCAAACCAATTAATTTGAGATCCGTCGGATTGGACTTTAATGAGAAGGATACAAATAATCCTCATAATGGCACTAACTTAATTAATAATAGGTCAAAACATGTTATAAACAAGAAGAAGAGAAAACTTAATGATAATGAAAATGATGAATCTGTAAAGAAAAAATCTAAGTAGATATATTAATGTAATATATATATATATATATGTGTGTGCTAGAATATATATTTTCAGTTTCTTGCCTATTTACAGCTTAGCTCCTTTCGCTACCCTTTTACTAAACTTTTCCTATCTCTTTTGATTAAATTTTCTAACACTTTAGTGTTCTTCAAAAATAGCTCAAAGATGAATTTTCTTTTATGAAATTTGTAATTACTCTTGTCAACCAATCTAATAACCTCCAAAAAAAGATTTAAATTTTCAAATACTTCAGGATTATCTTTTTTAATCTTTAGCAACTCTTTAATTGATTTCCTTTCAATTTTGCCTAAAACTGAGTTTAAATGATTTATTAGGCTTAAGACTTTCTCATTAATCTTTTCGTAGTTAAATATATTGGATTCATCAATTTCATAAAATAATTCATTTTCGTTATTTGGACCATTAAAAATCGAATAATATTTAATATCTCTATATGGATTAACATATTCAGCATTAAAGATTGTATTAATTGAACAATTAGGATAAGTCAAGCATTTTGATTTTGAATATTCATCAATTACACTAATCCAATTTAATTCATCTAAAATTTCCATACCTTCTATGGTAGAAGATATCATACCTAATACATAAAAACAAATACTTCGTATTTGCCAAATTGAGCAATTATAAAATAGATCTAATATTATGCCAATGATTGAATTGCTTAACGATATATTATAAATTGGATCTAATAACTGGATACCAAATTTTGAACTAGCAATATCACCAATTATCCATAAATTCTGTTTAAGCAAATTAATCAAAAAAGTTTGTGAATCATCATTCTGGATGTCAAAGTCATCATCAAGGTTATTTAACTGCTTTGAAATCGAGTCAATTTCACTCATTAGTCTATCTAAATATGCTTTTTGTTTAAAGTTGGAAAAGTAATTTAATCCTTCCTCAGTTGACAATAAATAATTAAAAAATTTAGTTGATACATCATTTGAGGTGGTATTAGTGCTAGAAATATAAGGGAAAAAACTTGAATGAATTAAATTTTCAATTCTACTCAAATAATCAAAATTTGATAAATTTAGCCAATTGTTAAATTCAATATCAATAAATCCTGAATCTTCTAAATACTTAAATCCTTTCGAAATTCTTAAACAATTAAATAATATATTCTTACCTTCATTAGACTTAGACAATATCTTGATTGAAGGCTTTAAGTTGATAAAATAATTTAATTTCCTAAAATCATTTGATAAATAATAATTATCTAATAAGCAAATTGCTTTATGCAAAATCTCTGGGTTTGGTTCATATAATTTATTAACCACCAACTTTATTATAAAATTTTCACATTCCTTAATATTAATTAAATTTGGAATCAATTTGTCAATTAAAAATAGTTTTATTGATAAATTTGAAATATTCAATGATTTTGATAAGATAATTCTAAATTGACTATCAATTGAAAAATCTAAACTTTTAAATAAATTCATAATCAAATAGTTGTTTGATTCATTAATTGATGAGTCCTCTATTATATTTTGAAGCAGGTTAAAAAATTGCCATTGTTCCAAAATTTTTATTCCATTATTATTGGCACTCAAAATTCCTATAAATTTCACATATCCAATACTAAGGGTATGTTCTAACCGTTTCCTTGATAAAATCGGATCCTTTGCACTCACACCGCTATATGGATCAACTTGCGCAAATATTTCTGATAGCTGAGGCAATAATTTATTTGACGACAAATACTTCACTCCATTATCTAAATATAACAAAGTCTCTAATAGTTGACACCCTAGATTAATGAATTGTTTTGAATTTTTATTAGACATCAGAATATTACAAAACCTAAATTTAAAAGGTCTATAGAACGACATTAGCCTTTTTAAAAACTTTGGATTCTTCTCTAAGATTTCATCAAATCTTTTTGAATTCCTCAAAGGACCTTGTATAAGACTTAACAAGATATTCCAATTCCATTCCTCAAACTCTTTTATGGTTAAAATTCTTGTATTATTGATTAAATTTTTGAATTCAAAATCATCAATATCATATCTTGACCTAATATTAATATTCTTAATATACGTTCTTAAATTTGAAGTGATGGCAAGATTTTTATTTTGATTTTTAATTGAATTTTCTATTTTAAAAATTGATGAAAATAACAAGCTATTGTTCAACGTGCTAGGTAATAATAAATCATTATTATACAATTCGGTTGGTAACAAAATATTTGCCATAGTAAGGATATGAGTTAATAAAATAGTAGCTTTCTTTGTATTTGATTCATTGTAGTTCTCTTCAATAATCTCGATTAATAATGGTATCAAATTATTATTTATTAAAATTAAAACTAGTAATCCCAAATAATGGTTAATTAAATTAAATTCAATATTTTGCTTATTTAAGTTTGGATAACTAAATGTGAAATTAGAATTCTTACTATAGTATTGGTTATTAAAATTCTTAATAGCTTCACCAATGGAAGAATTCTGCAACCATGGTAAACATTTAATTCTCAAAACATCAAATAAAACATCTAAAATAATGTCTCTTAGTTTAAAATTCCTTTTCCTTAAATTTAATAAAAAATCATTTAGAATTTTAAAATTATTCATTGAAAATGATATGAGACCATTAAAGTTTTTTAGTAATATGGTGATTAAAAACGAAGTTTTTTGTAATTTTACAATTGAAGTTTTCTTAATATCATCGGAGTTCGAAAAACATGCAATAATTGAATTTAAATCATAACCGTTCCTTAAAAACTTTCTGGAATCTTTGAAATCCAAAATCTTAATTAGAACCAATAAGCAATTTGAAGACATTTCATCTGAAGCGTCAAGAATCGTATTGATGATAACTTTAAACCCGCCACTATGAAAAATGAGTTCAGGTTTCAACAAAGCGATCTCACATATGGTTTCGACACAAACATTTTTAAAGCTTTCACTGATATGGGAGTCATCAGTTTCAATCAAGCTAATTAATGATTTTAGAACACCAATTGATAAATTATCAGCGCCTTTAGGAATAACTAAAAATTGCCTAATTAATTTTAAAGCCTCCTCCTTTTCAAGCATACTCGAATAATCACTTGACATAGTTACAATGAGAAAGATTAATATTTTGGATTGAACTATAACCGTCAAACATTCATAACTAAAGATAATATATCTTAGAATTTTATAGCCAATTGCCCTAACTTCGGATACCTGATGAAAGAACATAAACTGTATTTTGTTGATAAAACTTTTGATCACGATATCATTTTTTAAATTTGGATACTGGTTAAGCAATAAAATTAAATCATTGCCCTTTGAAACTATGAAATACTCGTCTCGTTCTTTTACGGAACTAAAATTATTGAGAAGTTCACTCAACAAGTATGTAGGGCTCTCTGAATTGGTCGAAGTCTCATTGATCTTACCAACTTTGGGCGACGTGTTTAAAAACCTGATACTTTCAATTGAATTAATATTCAAGGAATCAATTGAGTTTAATGTAGAACTTCTTGTTCTCATTTGCTTCTCATTTATGCATATTGTAATCGAGTTTCTTGGCCGGCTCTTATTCAGCAAACTATTTAGTTCTTGCAAGTTTGTATTTGAGTAAGATTTACTTGAGTTCATAAGAAAGGTTCATACATGGGAGCAATAAGAATTAGGAAATGAGTTGATTAATTGATAAATGAATATTTCATTGATAGAAGTCTCTTTTGATATGAGTGAAACCAAAGCTAACCAGTTTTGTGTAATGCTTGTAATTCGGTATTGCATATAGTCAATTTAAATTACACTACAACAGCTACAGTAAAATAGAACTGAATAGACAGCGAGTATTACCGTGAAGAAGACAGAATTCCAGTACGGACAGAGGAGATAGCGGCTGTACGACTACATAATTGTAAACTACCTTATAACCTCCCCAACTCATATTAAGCGACGGTTTATTATACCATGGTCTAACATTATATGCTAGATCATCTCATGGGATGGGATTCGACGCTACATGATGGCATACAGTCATCAGAGAGTCAAACTTACCTATGTATAAAGATGACTATGATCAATCAACTAAGCAGGGATGTTAATACAACATAATACGAAGAATAAAACAAAATAGCTCTACTGATTAGATAATCTTCTCCTTAGTAGTAGAATGATGAAAGCTTGTAGTACCGAAGGAAATTTTGTTGGGAAAACAATAGAAATAAATCCGTTGCCTGCATGTAACATGATGGTCTTCGTTGGAGACAATTCATCTCCTCTCTCTTTGTTCTCACCTAGTGCTCGAGAAACAACAAACAATTCTTTATCGGTACTTTATCATCAAAATTTTCCAAATCAGGCATTATCTTTTGTTTTCTTCCTTATCTTCAGTGTGCTGTTGTATTATTGTATCATGTATATAAAAACATTCTATATACTAGTGTAGGTCACATCTAATGTATCTTAAACTTTGCCGTATTGTACATGGTTAATTACTTTTGTTTCTATTTTTTTAAAAACGGCCATATTCTTTTACTACAGGAGGGGTTATATGAGTGTATAAAGTTATGATATCTGATAGCGGTATTTCACAAAATCACCTAGGCAGAAATAATGGAGGGGAACATCACAGGTCGTGTACCGCCGACAATATACGGCAAATTGTTAGTTACATCAAATTTGGTTATGTGTGATGGATACATTATTAACCCGAGGTATGCACACTACTAGCACCATTCCACACAACATTGACATCCCACAAATTATAGTCTATATCAAACTCTATGATGCTTGCTATTACTAAAATTGTGCATGTATTAATACTACAATATATTTCTGCTATCCAAATCACGCTATATTTTATGAAATGTAATATACGTAATATTGTAGTACCATAGTGGTCATATTATGCAGCTCTACATCAATTGTATAGTGTCAGTTCATCATCCGCCCTCCTCACTCATGTTATGAACCTCCCCCATCAACGAAGATTAACTAATACATGACTATCTGCTTATGTAATCTAGGCTTTTGTGCATTTTTCCAATTTCAATTCGCTAGATTTCTTTTATTTTTTTTGTCCGGATTACTTGTAAGTTCAGAGATTAGTTCTCATTCCCATTCCTGGTGAAACCTAAATTTTCTTACCGCCTATTTTAAATATCCATAGAAATCCCACTATTTTTTTTGCTTTCGTCCTATACTATTGGTGTTGTTCAAATATTCTTCTTCTCTTTATCTTATACTAACTATTCATTCTATATACTTTATAGTATTCAACATCTTTCAATATTGATACAGGTATTATTCTGCCCTAATGACTCCAACTGAAACACATACTAATAGTAAAAAGCGTCTTTCCTTGTTTTCATTCGGATCGCATAGTTCGAATGATTCAAAGAGTTCATTAGATCCACAGTTAGGTACATCACCGAAAAACAATCAGTTGTCATCACCAATCAATTCACCTGTTTATAGCACGAATCAAACGTTGTCCGACAATCCGGATAGTAATATTTTTGAAAGATCAGTTCAGGATACCATCAATTTCGACAATAATACTTTACCAAAATGCAATAGGTGCTCAAGTAGAAGATCAAGATCATGCACCCACAGTTCATTGATGGGGGTGCAACCAGGTCTGTTTTTAAAGAGTGAAGATTTTATTGCACCAGCTTTAGATGCTACCACGTCAATTTTGAGTGATAAAGATACAAATTTAGATGACGTTGAGATGATCTATTCGAATAGAAGAAACTCCTCTGTCATCGGCTTAAACATGGCGTTGGGCAAGCCGTTCACACCATCAAGGAAAAACTCTACATACTCATTTAATCTGTCAATTCCGCATCCGCCTTCAGTTGGTTCGGTACAGCCTCAGCAATCACAATCACCAATTTCTCCTCCTAAGTTAACTAGTTCAAAGTCTTCTTTAAGCTTTTATAGTTACGCAGATATGATAAGTAATGACGAATTTGCAAGAAGACCAAGCTTCAAACAAAGCAGTAGTCAAGGAATTATTCCTACTAACAATAATCACAAGAACATAAATCAAATACCATTTTCTAAGAGTCCATCATTTATCAGAAAAAGAAATCAAAGCACTTCTTCCCAATTATCAAAACAATTATCTAATATAGGAAATAATAATAATTTAAACAAATTTTTAATTAGTCCTGAGTCCTCTGACAGTGAAGATCAAGACTTTGTTAGCTTAAGGTCAAACAGAAAGTCAATATGTTCTGCACACTCAAATGGTTTGCTCAATGATAATGAAAGTTTAATATCTAGTTCTGTTGGCGATTGTATCAGGCAATCAAAGACTGAAATCAACGGCAACTAGATAATTTTTGTTATTTCCCTTTTTTACTTCTATTTCTTCCCCTTGAGATAAGAAAAAAAAATAAGTTGTATTTAATGTTAACTTTAGTATTTTTAGTTTGGCTTTCAATTGTTGGATTTTTATTGTTGTTATTCCTTATAATAATGAGTTTTAGTTTGTTCAGTTCTTGGTTCTTTCATTTATTTAAATATTAGTTGTGTTTTATTTTTTAGTCCTGTTTTGTCTTCTGTATTTTAGTTTCATTCAAATCTTAGTTGTTTGTTTTAGTTAAAAGGTCAATCGAATAAATCCAATTTAAAGAAATGAAGAGTATAACTTTATTTGTTTTTTTCTCCTGCTTTGTTTACTACAGTAAGGAAGTCTTGATTTATGTAGCGCTTGAGAAAGGTATATTAAAACGATTGTATAGTGTTAAGTATCAGAATATTGAAGTATTCGAACATTAACTGCAAGTTGGTAGAAGTAGAATGCAACTAACATTCGTTCCAGAACCCGCTTGATAGAATAGTAGAAAATAGTTACTCAATTACTTTCACCACCTATAATGTTAGACTTCGAATAATATCTGCAAATGTGTTTATTCAATCTTGTTTGTTACGACAGTTTTCTTCTATGATTAATAGTTCACAAGCGCATTCGAAATCTATTCCTACTGGAAAGCTTAGAATCATTTCAACTTATTTAAATATATTAAAGTAAACATAGTTCCTACATTCCTAGCATGTTTTACATTGGCTTTCGAATATCATTTCGTTTTCACTCTTTTTACAATTTGCTCAATATATGGTAAACTCAATTAGTTAGAATGAATGACACTTTATTTAATGTTCGTGTCTTTATATCCCGATTAGTGCCCTAACTATATTGAATTTTCTTAGAAGTGTGCTTTAATCTGTTCAAATGTTGTTTAATGTGCTAAAAATTTGTTTATTTTGGTCACAATATAGTTTATTATTACAATGACTTGACCGATATAGATCCAATATGTCGTTGCTGCCTTTATTCGGGACTAATCCTACCCCAATTTAAAATGCCTGATTTCTAAACATAAATTGTGTTCCATAACATAACATCACTATAATTACCACTTTTAACAATAAAGTAATGCAAAGATGTTTATCCAATTGAACTAACTTTGGGTATAATGTACTTGGAGTCCCAAAATTTCAACTAGAGTAATGCTTAGCGCACAAAGTACAAATAATTCTAATTCTGGTTAATGAAGTACTTATCTCATTCTGATCTGCCCTATACTGACTTGTAAAATCGTGCCTATAATATTATGAATTATAAGCTCCTGTAATAGTTAGACATAGTCTTAGCAGTGAACTTACCTTGAACCCTAGATAAATGTCGTTTCAGTATAACTATATTTGACGACATTTGACGACATTTGACGACATTTGCACCCATCTCTGCTCATAAAAAAATTTAAATACAATCGTAGCAATTAAACTTGCTAATTCGATTAACAATAATAGTAATACCATAATTCTATCATGATCAGAAGACAAGCGAGGGAAAGAAGAGAGTATCTATACCGCAAATCTTTACAGTTGCAAGAGTCTAATTTGACTGAAAAACGACAACAGCTAAAGGCAGCGTTGGCCAGTGGTAAACCATTATCTAAAGAATTGGCCGAAGACGCCAGATTACAAAAAGATTTTATTTACGATGAAAGTGAACAAATTGAAATCGATGATGAATACAGCGCATTAAGTGGAATAATTGAACCAAAAGTCATTGTTACAACTTCGAGGAATCCTCTGGTTAAATTATTACAGTTTTCAAAAGAAATTAAATTGATGTTCCCTAATTCGATTAAGTTAAATAGAGGTAATTACGTTATACCTGATTTAGTTGAGACATGTTCAAGAGTGCAGATTAATGATTTAGTGATATTACATGAACACAGAGGTATACCAACATCATTAACAATATCACATTTCCCACATGGCCCCAGTGCCATTTTCACTTTACACAATGTTAAATTGAGACATGATCTACCAAATTTTGGTAATATATCAGAGAGCTATCCTCATTTGATTTTCGAAAATTTCACCACAGACATGGGTAATAGAGTTGTTAAAATTTTAAAACATTTGTTCCCTCCAGGCGCCAAGAAGGATTCATCAAGGGTTATAAGTTTTATTAATAATGATGATTTCATCTCAGTGAGACATCATGTTTATGTCAAAACTAAAGATTCGGTTGAATTAAGTGAAGTTGGTCCAAGATTTGAAATGAAATTATATGAAATTAAATTAGGCTTAATTGATAACAAAGATGCAGAGGTTGAATGGCAATTAAGAAGATTTATTAGAACTGGTAATAGAAAAAATTACTTGTAAAACAAAAGTTTTATTGCATTGTATAGTAAATGTATATTATATACATATGGATGTATTAATTTTCGATTGCTTGTAATGTTTTATTCTTCAAACATATATATGCATTTAAGCATTAACTATTACATTCAAAAATAAAACTTATTAAAATTAAATATTAAAAACACGAAAAAGTTAGCCTAAATTATTCATTTCGTGATTCTCTGGAATTACTTTATAATTGGGAAAATGGGTTTTAACTTTATTATTTGCCGAAGATCTTCCTCTGAAAATATTTGTATCAAAGCCAAAATTTGATGCTCTTCTACTAATTGCTCTTCGTAATGCATTATGATCATTAGAATTATTGACGGTTCCACCAGATGTATCCATAGTTGTACTTCTTCTAATTGCATGATGTTCTTGTACCTCATCTCTTCTTTCCATATCATCATCTGGTAACATAATTGCTCTATCCAATGAATACGGTAAACCTCTATGTCTGCCCCTAATCATCATAGCAATTATAACTAACTTTGATAAGGTAGTTAATTCATATGAAAATGAAGCATTTACATTAGGAAATCCTAATGATAATCCAACTGTACCATAAGCACTAATAATTTCAAACAATATACTGAACACAGAGAATCTAAAATGGTTTTTATTCAATTTTGATCCTTCGGCAATACATATTATAAATAGTCCCAAGAAAATAAACCATAGATCAAAGGATAACTGATTTCTTAAATGGGCTCCAACAAAAGTCTTTGGTGTTTTCTCAACGTCTTCATGTTCATTATTATCTTCCTTTAAATAAACTCCTAAAGATTGTTCTTCATAAACATTGGTTCTTCTAATCGAAATTGCCAATGGTAAAACCGATATATACATCATTAACATATAACTCACTTGAATAGCAGGATGTAACTGTGATAAATCAACAACGGTGAATCCAGCTGTTCTCGTACTAAAAGCTTGAAATAGACCATCCATAATTCTATAACCCACAGGAATTTCCTCCAAATAAGTATTATTTAAATCTAAAATTATGAATAATACTAAATCCACAACATTCATTACAACCAAGATTGAAAATAGCCACCATGTTGGAATTGATGGAAATAATAATGTAAAACAACGCCTTGGATGATCTAACAAAAAACCTAGAGATTCTTTGAATAATGATGATGGTCGCGCAAATTTAAATAGTATCCAAATTATAAACCTTAAAAAAACGGGAAACCCAGTATTACCAATAACAATAAAGAAAGACATAACAACCATCACATAAATAGATCTATTAAAACTCTGCATTGAATCTGCAGTTAAAGTTAATCCCAAATCATTAAAAGAAGATTGAGCAGTAAAGAAAGCCCACCAAGTTGGAGAGACTCCTTGTTCTCTAACAATATTTGAATAATTCGGCATTTTTAAAATCCAAGGCAAAAGAAATATAAATGCTAAAATATGAAATCCGACATAATAAAAGATTAATATTTTAATTAGCAATTTAATTGCTCTATATTCAACGCCACCTAATTCCTCTTTTTGTTCTTCATTTAAATGAACAAAAGTTGAATTTCTACCAACCGTTGGCACCCATGACAAATAGTTGGTACTCATTACTTTTTTCAATGAATGGCCATCATTATCGCCATTATAGCCTTCCTCGTCATCATTATTCATTGAATTACCTGACGACGCAGTTGACTTCTGCATATATAAAGAAGGAGTTCTAATCTTGAACAATCTATTCGTTGATCGCTTTGACTTTCTTTTTTTTTTCTTAATCATCTTTTCGAAGGTTGGTGATTTTATAAATGAATTTTTACGCCCTGGAGTAACATCTAAAGTATTTGATCTCTTACTAAACTTTTCTCCTCCAGTAGCATCAGTAGATGGAATGACTAAATTTGATTGAGCTCTTTCAAGCACGTAATCATCTTGCAGATATCCTTCATCCTCATTATCATTTACTTCATCTCCATCTTCATCATCCAACATCGCTTCTTCATCATCTGCATCATTATCATCTTCATCGTTCAGATCATCGTTAACATCGGCAGATAATGGGTCAATAGCATTTTCGGAATCAATTGATGCATCATCTTCCTCGTCACTAGTAGACTGAGATAGACTTTCCACCCGCTTCTTGGAGTTTGTAGTAGTATTTGAAAACGACTTTTTCAATTTTGACCATTGTTGGTTACCTCTTGTCAATTTTCTTTTCCTTTGCTTCCACTTCTTAATAGGTTGTTTGTTAACATTAAAGTGAATCTGTGATCTCTTGGTAAAGATCGGCTTTTGGCAATCACTCTCAATCTCATTTGGGGACTTAATAATTAATACATCATCATCGTCATTATTCTTAGGACTATTTGATTTAAAATTGTCTCTTAACATTGCAATCGATCGATACATATCTGAAGGTTCGATTTCTTTCGAACGGATATTCGACGGGTGCGGTAAATTACCAAACTTTATGCCTTCATTATCAGATGAAACCTTTACCATCCTTGCATCTTGCGGAACACCTTGTTCATTTTCTGAATCACTTGGCTCACTTATATGATCGATATCACTATTATTGTTGTGATCCTTTTCAACCAGCTTAGGAATAGTTGATGAGGATTGAGGAGAAGTGTTGTGAACAGTAAGTTCTTCATTTTTTAAGCTTGGAGTTTGATTGGTTTGATTGAAACCTAATCCTTGGTTATTTACCGTGTTAATTCTAGTGGCATCAAAAGACTGTCTTCTCCCAGCTAATGTTGCGGACCTTCTCATTTTGAAGTTCAATTTTGACCGTTCTTTAATATTATCAAAATGTCTTTCGAACCAATAAAGTCTAGCAAATAATAATGAACCATGAATGAAAATTGGTGTTGTTAAAGTTGTTATTATATAAACAATGATTTGTTGATACAAATATAGTGTATTGATATCAGTGGTATTAAGGCCAGCTTGGGTTGATGCTCCACCAGTTAAGAAAAGTGCATCCACATATCTCATATTTTTAACAGGATAAACTAAAATCGATCCCAAGAACGACATAAATATAATATAAAAATAATGAACAGCTCTGAAATTGGGTAATATAATCTTTGCATAGGGTCCAATAGTCGAAGCAACCATATGAATCCCATTTCTGATTCTTAAGCCTAGTTCATTCTCCAGTTCAATATCGTTATTCAGTCTTCTCTTATATTTTAACCACAATTTATTCAACTTAAACATTTTCTTATTCATGTGATATATTCTTCAACCACATCAACGACCAGGGTTTCTTCGAAGTAGTATTTTGAAATCCTCCTTAAAAAAACCGATAATAAACCAAATGTATCAATGAACTAGTGAAAGTGAAATCACTAGATTCCTCAAAAGGATTAATAAATTAAGAAAAATAAATAGTTATAGTTGATTGTAAACTAAATAATCTGAACGATGCACGAATACTCGTTTATATAGAAATATCAAGATTGTAGGATGAGATGCAACGCTATACATACAAAAATATTTTTTATATCAATACCATTCTGCTTTACATGCCATTAGCATTTTGTGTAATGGACAACATAATAGGATATTCCATGCTTTCTTATATTATTTTTAATAATGCAATCCTTTAACCCTACAAGTGGACAATAGCTGCAATGAGTATTACCCAATAGCACTTTTATATGTTTTAGACGGTCGTTCTACACAAATTCCTTAATGAAGAAAATGACTTAAAATTCTAATCCAGAAAAATACACTAATCTATTTGATTATTAATTCATAGTAAAATGTACTTAGCTTATTTAATAAACACAAAAAAACAGAAAAAAATGATTTAGAATATGAAGGAGAAAATTATTATGATGAAATAGAATTTATTAAAGTAAACTCAGAAAATGAATTAAAACAAAACTTAGCAAAAAAATCATTAGATAAATACAAAAAAATTTATTTTACAATAGAAAAAAATTCTATAAAAATGAAATCTAAATTAATTAATTTTAATAAATCATTTAACTATATGACAGAAATTGGAGATATTACAGATCAAATATCATTATACGAAAATGTTGGTTTTTCATTAGTAGATAGAATATCAACTAACGCTGAAAAAAATGTAGAAAAAGATTTTGATAAGTTATCTATTTACATAAAACATAATAATGATATAAAAATAAAAGAAAACTTAAATGCATTAGTTCAACTTAAAAAAGCAGAAAATGAATGTGACGCTTATTATAAAGAAATGGATAAGGATCATGAATCCATAAAAGGTGATTTCTTATACATAGAAAAAAATAAAATGATACATAAAACTATATTTAAAAACATAGAATGGAAAAATGAATCTGATACATCATTATTAAATGATTTAATCTATAAAATTTTATCAAAAAAATTTAACCTCAATTAAAACATACATATTTACATTTTAAAAATCAAAAAATACTTTATTTCTTAAATTTATTATAAAAACACAAAAAATACCTTCAGTTCTTCAACCGACTTTTAATTTTCTTGCATGTGAACGTGTTTAGCTGGGGGGTGTCATTCTAACAACTCTTTTTTCGTCCATGGTACATCAACAAAAACCCAAAAATATATGGAAATCCATAAAACCCTACCATTTTTCTACCCTTAAAGATAATACCTTGTACAATTGGTTATAAGTGTTCTCTTACGTAAAATTTTTTTTTGTTGTCTTTCTTAAGTGTATGAAGATACATCTAATACATATTTATTATATTAAGAAAATTATATTAAACTGCTCATTTTCTTCAATATAGAGGCGAAATGCATGTGTCTCTATGTAAGCTGTGTATTGTCAGAAATTAGAGATAACCATTCCATTTAAATAATTCAAGATTTTAGTTACTTTGAGTTTAAGAATAAAATCATCTATGCTTTCGAAATGGATTCAACTGTCAATGTTTATAAAGGGCCATCAGTTGTCACAATGTCTATAGTACGATGACGTCAATTGACATATAGATCGCACTCACAATTCTTGCACTGGGTAAATGTGACAAAAATTTGGCAGGCTCGTCAATTTTTCTGAGCTATGTTTGAACTCGAATTAATGTCCTTATTAAAGTATATTGAACCGTACTCACAGCCATATCGTGGTATACATATTGTGCTAACGCACTTACAAATTTGTCTAAGATACAAAAAACGTAAATGCTCATTTGCAGAAGAGACTCAGAAGTAACCACAGTCAATGAATACAACGGTCAATTACTATATTCAACCAACGTAATAAGCTCTTGGTATTGAGAATTAATAATGATTATCTCCGCCTATATATGTAATAGAGATCTTATCATTGTCCCTTAATCTCATTAACACATGCAAAGATCAACACCAAATGACAGCTTATGCCCTACATAGAGCAATGTAGTTTTACTTGAACAATATACATTTAGAGGAATTGATAGTAGCAAGGATCGTATGATTAGAAAGTCATTAGGTGCTGATGATATGTAATAGTAGTCATTTGAAACTTGGTGTTCCAATTTATTACAAAAAAAACTTTTGACAAACAGGTTGCGAATAAAAGTTTCACTATCAACATCTAAATTTGGGGAACCTTTATTCGTTATTGGCTATTACATTGCCATCATAATCTAAATTAGTACATAGTTTCCTTTATTTCAAACTAGACGTATATGGAAACCCTTTACTGTATGAAGATAAGATCTCAATGAAGATGCATCAATAAATCTTCCTCATAGGTTTTAATGCGAATAGTCATATAGAATCATTGAATCAGTAATTAGAATCATATAAGAGGATCATAAATTAAATAAATTAATAATATTTATTTACTTCAAAATCTAAGTCTGGTCATATTTATAAAATAAAGCTATAAATGTCATTGGTGCATAATATATTATACTTACAGTACATTCTATTAATTGCCGATTGGGTTCTGGCCGTATGAGAGGATTGCAGTGTCAACCTTAGTCCTGAAACAATAGAATAGAAAACCCTCGAGAATATAAGAAATGTATTTTTTAATGTATTGAAGATAGTAGACTTATATTTCATATTATATATATTTAGTGATGCGAGTTCATCAGATAATAATTAGGCTTCGGATTCATTTTCATTGCTGACCATAGAGATAATTCCAAAGTCAGAATAAGTTCCATGAGCTCATTAAAATTAGTAGTCAATTCTTTTTGGTAGGCTGCATTGTAACTAAGATGTCAAGGTTTTATTGTGACACCTACAATTCTTTTAGTTATTTTAGCTGAATCTTTAAAAATCATTACTCCAATTTCTTAGTAGGTCATTGAGTAGAAAACATGAGGTGAAAAACATTGTTCGTTCAATCTTATCTCAATTTTTATTGTGTTCTATTTACAATTTCTTCTAGAACAATGTATTTTCGGTTCTTGATATTCTATAAATAATATTCATAGACTTCTATAACCCCTACATTATTTGCATATTATTTAAACAAGTAAAATGAATATGTAAAGGTTACTAATATAATCGGCAGGATTATGAAACTTGAATTTTTATCGTTGAAGTAGTTATTTGTGGAAAGTCAAAAGTATAAGTTGAAATCTGTAAATTATACTGTCTTTTAGAAGAAATAATCTACTTACTTTTCATCTTGTTTCGTTACTTCTGGAATTAATGCTAATACGTCAATTTCGCATCCATTTATATGTATATATATCTAATAAATATTGACCTCAGGACTTTTATAGGGACACTTTATATTTTAGAAAAGATAGCAATGTAATACTCATCCTTTTTAAATATTATTTAATAATTACAGTGATTGTATCGGAAGAATGGGTAATTTTATCAAATTATGCTATATTGAAACCATTTTATAATTTTTATGAATATTTTCTACAGCTGAACTCTATTCGTACACTTATAAATGCAGCAGTTTTTCGTACTATGTGAAACGAAGGTATACCAACTTATATCTATAGCAGAATGTTTAATTTGCAGTAAGAACTGCTGCAAGTTCTAGAGTCTCCCATAGCTTTAGACTAGTGCTATTCCGATGATATCACGTGAACAAATAGCCAGTGAACAATAAATTTAACGAACTATATAAATTTTCCACTCCAGCAAGAAAATGAATTAATCATAATATGGTATTCTCTGCAAACAAGATGCAATAATAGTTTCTATGACAGTAACATTTCTTAAAATAAACATATGTCTTGTGAGTATTAATCTAAATATGTTTAAATGACTCGTCCTTTGTAATAATGACCAAATGAAAAATTTATGCATCATTGCTGACGTACTATATATCCGGGGTAGAAACGTGAGTTGATAATACAAGTATCTCATTATACGGTTTCCGGTGTATACGGTTCTGAAAAATTTTTTCGCGATGGTCTTCGCTGAACAAAAATTATAAAAGGCATTGAGAATAACCTTTACTTGCGTCCCATATACAATCTGTATTTTATTTTGTTTCTTTCTTCTTCCTTCTCTCTCTCAACGATTGTCAATTCCCCAGTATAATTGCTATTCTTTATTAGATTGTTACTACTAGTGTTTATCTAAGTGACATTTAAAGTAAGTTGAAAGTGTTTTGGGCCCATGAAAGAGTTCAAGCGAGTTGTACTTTGGAGCTGTAAACTGTTGAGAGAGAAGTAGTTTATTTTTTAAGAAGGAAGAAGTGATGTAAACTAAATCGTTTATGCTTTTAATTTGTTAGCATGCCAAAAGAGTATAAATCTGATTATAAGCAACCGAATGGTCTCAGTTATGAACAGTTCTATATGCTTTGTGTCATCTTTTTGATATTATTCATATGAAATCATCCTTTTCTTCATTACATCAGCGATGAGGGAGACTCCAGATCTACAATTTTTTACGGGCAATTAAAATTTTTTTAATTTAGATTTCAAAATATTAACATCTTTTGTCTAATTTAGTTCTATTTTTCTTTTCTTAAAGCTGCTAAGTATTTTAATCTCCCCCAATTAAAGTACTTGATCTTTTCGTTGCATTTCCCCATTTTTGTTACTGATTTACTGCATTTTTATCTAAATTTTATAGTTTAGAAAGAAAAATTAAAGATGGCTAAATTATCTGCTCCAATTACTCCACCAATGGAATCTACTGGTGACCATATGGTGACTTTAGAAACCCAAGATGGTATTGCTTTACAAGGTTATTCCTTTGGTGCTCCAGTTCCAGCTGCTGGTGAAGTTGTCTTTCAAACCGGTATGGTTGGTTATCCCGAATCTATTACTGATCCATCTTATGAGGGTCAAATCTTGGTTATTACTTATCCATTAGTCGGTAATTATGGTGTTCCAGACCGTTCATTAAAAGATGATGATGTTCCGGAATTGCCAAAATATTTTGAATCTAAAAAGATCCACATTGCTGGTTTAGTTGTTGCTCACTATACAGAAGAATATTCTCATTATTTAGCTAAATCGTCTTTGGCAGAATGGTTAAAGGAGGAAGGTATTCCAGCGATCTATGGTGTTGACACTAGAGCGTTAACTAAGAGATTAAGAGAAAAAGGTTCGACTTTAGGTAGGTTAGCTTTTCAAAAAGCATCTACTACTGCTGAACAAGTTTTAGCTTCTAAGGATGATTGGAAACAACATTTTGAAATTCCAAAATGGGATGATCCTAATGTTAAGAATTTGGTTGCCAAGGTATCAATTGAAAGTCCATTTTTATATACCCCAAAGACTAACGTAAAAGTCGGCAAAGACGGCAAACCAATCAGAATTTTAGCTGTTGATGTTGGTATGAAGTATAACCAAATCCGTTGTTTCATTAGACGTGGTGTTGAATTAAAGGTTGTTCCTTGGGACTATGATTTTACTACTGAAGAGTACGATGGTTTATTCATTTCCAACGGTCCTGGTGATCCATCTGTTATGTCAGAAACTGTTTCAAGGTTAAAGAAAGTTATAAAAGAAGGTAAAACTCCAATATTTGGTATTTGTTTAGGTCATCAATTAATGGCTAGGGCTACAGGTGCTTCAACTCTTAAGTTAAAATTTGGTAATCGTGGCCACAACATTCCATGTACTTCAACTATTTCTGGTAGATGTTATATCACTTCTCAAAATCATGGTTACGCTGTTGATACTAATACTTTGGCTGATGGCTGGAAAGAGTTATTCGTTAACGCAAATGATGGTTCCAATGAAGGTATTTATCACCAACAGAAACCATTCTTTTCAGTTCAATTCCATCCTGAATCTACTCCAGGTCCTAGAGATACTGAATTTTTATTCGATGTTTTCATTAATTCTGTTATCGAGTTTAATAAAACCGGTGTCTATAAAGCAGTCGAGTTCCCAGGTGGTAAACTTGAAGACAATTTAGCCGCTCATCCAAAAGTTGACGTTAAGAAAGTCTTAGTCTTAGGTTCTGGTGGTTTATCGATTGGTCAAGCCGGTGAATTCGATTATTCTGGTTCTCAAGCTATCAAGGCATTGAAAGAAGAGGGTATTTACACTATTTTAATCAATCCAAATATTGCAACTATCCAAACATCGAAAGGTTTAGCTGATAAGGTTTATTTCTTACCAGTTAACCCAGAATTTGTAAGAAAAGTTATTAAGCATGAGCGTCCTGATGGTATTTACTGTACTTTTGGTGGTCAAACTGCTTTGAATGTTGGAATTAGCTTAAAGGATGAATTTGAAAGTTTAGGTGTTAAAGTTTTAGGTACTCCAATAGAAACCGTTATCACCACTGAAGATAGAGAATTATTCTCCAAAGCTATGGATGAAATCAATGAAAAATGTGCTAAGTCTGAAGCTGTTAATACTGTCGAAGAAGCTGTTCAAGCTGCAAACAATATTGGATATCCATTGATTGTTAGAGCGGCTTATGCATTAGGTGGATTAGGTTCTGGTTTCGCAGATAATGAGGAACAATTAGTCGCTTTATGTAACAAAGCTTTTGCTACTTCACCTCAAGTTTTAGTTGAAAGGTCGATGAAGGGTTGGAAAGAGGTTGAGTATGAAGTTGTTCGTGATGCTTTCGATAATTGTATAACTGTTTGTAATATGGAAAACTTTGACCCATTAGGTATTCATACTGGTGATTCCATTGTTGTTGCTCCATCTCAAACTTTATCAGATGAGGATTACAATATGTTGAGAACTACTGCTGTTAATGTTATTAGACACTTAGGTGTTGTTGGTGAATGTAACATCCAGTATGCTTTGAATCCTTTCTCAAAAGAATACTGTATTATTGAGGTCAATGCCAGATTATCGCGTTCATCAGCTTTAGCCTCGAAAGCAACTGGTTACCCGTTAGCATATACCGCTGCTAAATTAGGTTTGAATATTCCATTGAATGAAATTAAGAACTCTGTTACCAAATCAACTTGTTCTTGTTTTGAACCTTCCTTAGATTATGTTGTTGTTAAGATTCCAAGATGGGATTTGAAGAAATTTACAAGAGTTTCATCATTATTATCTTCTTCTATGAAATCTGTTGGTGAGGTTATGTCAATTGGTAGAACTTTTGAAGAAGCTATTCAAAAGGCTATCAGATCTACTGATTACCACAACTTAGGTTTCAATAAAACGTCAGCTTTAATGTCTATAGATATTGACAGTGAGTTACAAACACCTTCTGATCAACGTTTATTCGCAGTTGCTAATGCTTTATCTGACGGTTATTCGGTTGACAAGGTTTGGAAATTAACCAATATTGATAAATGGTTTTTGAACAAATTAGATGGTTTAATTAAATTTGGTAGTAAAATTGAATCTTATGGTCAAAAGGAGAATTTGCCTGTCTCTGTTTTAAGGCAAGCTAAACAATTAGGTTTTGAGGATAGACAAATTGCTAAATTCTTAAACTCCAATGAGGTGGCTATTAGAAGATTAAGAAAAGAAGCTGGTGTTGTTCCATTTGTTAAACAAATTGATACTGTCGCTGCTGAATTCCCAGCATTTACCAATTATTTATATATTACTTATAATGCTGATTCGTCTGATGTTACTTTTGATGACCATGGTGTTATTGTTTTAGGTTCAGGTGTTTACCGTATTGGTTCATCAGTTGAATTTGACTGGTGTGCAGTTAGGGCTATCAGAACTTTACGTGAAAATAGTGTTAAAACCATTATGGTAAACTATAATCCTGAAACGGTTTCTACCGATTATGATGAAGCTGATAGATTGTATTTCGAAACTATCAACTTGGAAAGAGTTTTAGATATCTATGATTTAGAACAATCTTCAGGTGTGATAATTTCTATGGGTGGTCAGACTTCTAATAATATTGCATTACCTTTACATCGTCAAAATGTTAAAATTTTAGGTACTTCTCCAGAAATGATTGATTCTGCTGAAAATAGATACAAATTCTCAAGGATGTTAGACAAAATTGGAGTTGATCAGCCTGCTTGGAAGGAATTGACTTCTATCGAAGAAGCAGAAGAATTTGCAGAAAAAGTTACTTATCCAGTTTTAGTTCGTCCATCTTATGTTTTGTCAGGTGCTGCTATGAATACTGTTTATTCAAAGGATGATTTAGCCTCTTATTTATCCCAAGCAGTTGATGTTTCTCCAGATTATCCAGTTGTTATTACTAAATATATCGAAAACGCTAAGGAAATTGAAATGGATGCGGTTGCCAAAGATGGTAAAATGATTATGCATGTTGTTTCGGAGCATGTTGAGAATGCTGGTGTTCATTCTGGTGATGCAACTTTAATTGTTCCACCTCAAGATTTAGATCCAGAAACGGTTAGAAGAATCGTTGTTGCCACTGCTAAAATTGGTAAAGCATTAGACATTACCGGTCCATATAATATCCAATTTATCGCTAAGGATAATGATATCAAAGTTATTGAATGTAACGTCCGTGCATCACGTTCATTCCCATTCATTTCTAAAGTTGTTGGTACTGATTTGATTGAAATGGCTACCAAAGCTATTATGGATCTTCCAGTAACTCCATATCCAGGAGAAAAATTACCAGAAGATTACTGCGCTGTTAAAGTCCCACAGTTCTCTTTTTCACGTTTAGCAGGTGCTGATCCCGTGTTAGGTGTTGAAATGGCTTCAACTGGTGAAGTTGCCACCTTTGGTAGAAACAAATACGAAGCTTACTTGAAATCTTTAATTTCGACAGGTTTCAAATTGCCAAAAAAGAACATTTTATTCTCTATTGGATCCTATAAAGAGAAACAAGAATTATTGCCATCAATAAGGAAATTACACGAATTAGGTTATAAAATTTTTGCTACTGCTGGTACTGCTGATTTTATTAAGGAACATGGCATTCCAGTTCATTACTTAGAAGTTTTAAGTAAAGAAGAAGATCAAAAATCTGAATATTCATTAACACAACACTTAGCCAATAATTTGATTGATTTATATGTTAATTTACCGTCAGCCAACAGATTCCGTCGTCCAGCTTCTTATATGTCTAAAGGTTATGAGTCTCGTCGTATGGCTGTTGATTATTCTGTTCCATTGGTCACAAATGTTAAATGTGCTAAATTATTAGTTGAAGCTATTTCAAGAAATATTTCATTAGCAGTTACTAATAATGATGCTCAAACTTCACATAAGACTGCTGTTGTCCCAGGATTAATTAACATCACTTCGTTTGTTCCATCCTTTGATGATTTTGAAGCCGCCACTAAGGCTTCATTAGCTTCTGGTTTTACTTTTAACTCCTTTTTACCTCAAACTATTTCCGGCTCGACTGTAACTAATATTGAAACATTAGATAAAGCTCTTGACTCGGCTTCTACTGCAGCTTACACCGATTTCTCATTTGCAATTGCTGCCTCAGAAACAAATGCAAGTGAAGTTTCCGAGGCTTCTGAAGAGGCTGGTGCTTTATTCATCCCATTCAATGATTTCGCTAACTCCAAAGTTTCGGCTATTTCTGCTCATTTTGCTTCATGGCCAGAATCTAAACCGATTATTACTGATGCTAGAACTACTGATTTGGCTTCTGTTTTGCTATTAGCTTCATTACATAATAGATCTATCCATATTACTGGTGTTTCTTCTAAAGAAGATTTAGACTTAATTAGAATGGCTAAAGACAAGAAATTACAAATTACTTGTGATGTTGCTGTCTTTTCATTATTCTTATCTAAGGCAGAATATCCAAATTTACCGTTCTTACCAAGTAAAGAAGACCAGGAAGCTTTATGGGAAAACTTGAATGATGTTGATTGTTTCTCCATTGGTGTATTACCATACTTGGTTGCTAGAGGTGTAGGTAAAATTATTATTCCAGGAGTAGGTATCAATGAATCTTTGCCATTATTATTTACAGCTGTCAAGGATGGTCGTCTTACTCTTGAAGATATCATTAAGCGCTTCCATGATAATCCATCTAAAATTTTCAATATTCCAAAACAAGATGCTTCTGTTGAAATTGATTTAGATAGATTAGTTTCCTCCACCAATAAATCACTTTTACCAGTTTTTGAAAATAAAAAATTACAAGGTTCTGTTGATAGAGTTTTATTGCATAATGAGACTGTTTGTTTAGATGGTGCTATTTTGGCTCAATCAGCCTTAGGCAAGAATGAGGTTGAACCAAGAGATAGATTCAGTTCAATTACTACTATTCCACAGTCTCCAACTTTAAGTAGAAAGTCAAGAATGTCATTCTCATCTGATGGCCGCCGTCCGTCTATTATTAAAGAATCTCAACCATCACCAGCTGGATTTGAAAGATTAGGTTCTGAATTAGTTTCTCAACCTCCATCTAAATCACTTGGTGAGGTTAATGCTTTAGTTAATTATATTAGACAAAACAATACGTTCTTAAGAAATTCAGTATTATCAGTTAAAGATTTCACAAGGTCTGATTTACATTCATTATTTACAGTTGCTCAAGAAATGAGATTAGCAGTTGAAAGACAAGGTGTTTTAGATTTATTGCAAGGTAGATTATTAGCTACTATGTTTTATGAGCCATCGACTAGAACCTCATCTTCTTTTGATGCTGCTATGCAAAGATTAGGTGGTAGAGTTGTCGCAGTTTCTGCTGGATCTTCATCGGTTAAAAAAGGTGAAACTTTGCAAGACACCATTAGAAGTTTAGCTTGTTATGCTGACGCTATTGTTTTAAGACACCCATCAGAAGAATCTGCTGAAATAGCTGCCAAATACTCTCCAGTCCCAATTATTAATGGTGGTAATGGTTCTAAAGAACATCCAACTCAAGCGTTATTAGATTTGTTCACTATCAGAGAAGAATTAGGTACTGTTAATGGTATTACCGTTACATTTATGGGTGACTTAAAATATGGTAGACCGGTTCATTCATTATGCCATTTATTACGTCATTACCATGTTAGAATTCAATTAGTTGCTCCAAAAGAGTTGGCGTTACCTGAAAGTATCAGAAATACGTTAATTCAAAATGGTATGACAATCGTTGATTCTGAAGAATTAACCCAAGAAATAATTTCAAGGTCAGATGTTTTATATTGTACCAGAGTCCAAGAAGAAAGATTTGTTGATAAAGAGCAATACTTAAGATTAAAAGATACTTACATTGTTGATAATAAAATATTATCTTATGCTAAACAACATATGTGTGTAATGCACCCATTACCAAGAACTAATGAAATCCGTGAAGAAGTTGATTTCGATCAAAGAGCTGCATACTTTAGACAGATGAGGTACGGTTTATTCGTTAGAATGGCATTATTAGCTATGGTTATTGGTGTTGATTTCTAAATCTTATAAAGCATAACAATTGGGGAATTGTTGGAGCTTTTATCATTTTTAAGTTTGTTCCTTAGATTTAACTTAGACATAATGAACAATAATTGTTAATAAGAAACATATTTGTTTCTTTCTCGTTTATAGATAAAAATTCAAAAAAAAAAAATCCATGATAAACCAAGTGATTGCTTCGCTAACTTAATTCATATTTCGGGGGAAATAGTATGGTTCGGTTATAAGAATTTCGATACTAAATGATATCAATATATAATTTGTCTTCTAATTACTTTTATTTTCGTGTATATTCCAAAGTTAATTTTGTATTTTTATAAAAGATAAACAATTATAGCTGATTAATATTGCAAAAAACATATATACATATCCAAATAATATAAAATTTTAAGTATTTAGTTGCCTTTAAAAAACATATTAGTTGCATCAGAAGTTCTATTGTTAGTTTGATCTTCTTCCTCGCTTTTATTGCTGGTTAAATTATTACCATTGCCTGATTCATGGTGATGGTGATTATTTTCGTTTTGAACATCTTCATTTGCTTGAATTAAAGCTCTTGCAATTTCGATTTCATCACCACCAGAATCAACATTATGATCAAAGGCGCTAACTGCTGGATCGACTGGTATATCATCATTATTACCATGCCTATCTTTATTGTTATCGTTCGATTCATTTGATTCATGATGATATTCATGATGATTAGTGTATTCATTTTGATATTGTTGATACTGGTTTGAGTCACCAGCAACCGCTGCCGCTGCCGCAGCAGCATAGCTTTGATGTTGATGATTATGTTGCTGATTTTGTTGGTGAGACCTTTGAGCTTCTTCTACTGCTGCAATAATATTATCATCTAAACCGGACAAATCATGTCCCAATAGACTTTCTGCATCATGTCGATGTGTTGGCAAACTGTGTAACTGAGCTGCAGCAACCATCGCTTCAACATCATCTTGGCTTGTACTTGCTCTAATTATGTTTCGAGCATTCGGATTATTTGGCTGAGAATGTAGAACTTTACTGTTCCTGTTCCGTATTATTGTACCAGTAGTCACTTTCTTTGGAATTGTATTTCGTTTAATGGATGGCGGTTCTTTAGATGGATCTCTACATTCAGGACAATTCTTAATAGCGGTTGCAACAGTATCCTTAATTCTTGTCCAATGATACTTTTCAGTAACAACTGCAGTGGTCTTATTTATACCCCCGTGATTAGCCATATGTATTTCAGTACAAATTTGTAATTGTCTAACAGGATCACTTATTACTTCTCTACCCTTTAACATTAACTTGCCATTTTCTATTCTATAATGCGAAGCGGAAGATCTCAACCTTGATTTTTCTTGTCTGTCAGCCATTGCGGGATACCGTCCAGTCTCTAGATAAAATTTAATTTTGTCAAATCTATAAGCACCGACAGCAGGATCAGAGTTATTAATCAATTCTCTACCATACATAATCGCATCCACAGCAGTATCGTGTCCCTTCAAGATACCAGCAGATTTAACTCTTCCAACTCTCTTAAAATTTAGTGATTCCCATATACGCCTTGCAGCAACATTCGTTTCGAACACTAGATTGAACATTGAATAAGTATAGCCTAACCTTGGTGCCCATTGTAAATAACAATCAGTTAGCGTTCTACCAATTCCTTTCCCTCTAATACCAGCGTTAACTAAGAAACCAGCAGCACATATATGTGAACACCGCCCGGGGTAATTTGGTTTAATATAAAACGTACCTAAGCACTCTTTTTCCCATTGTCTTGCACCTTCTAAGGTTGGTGAATCACCTAATACCATAACAGCCGCAAAAGATCCAAACCAATAGTTTTGAAATTGTTCAATATGCAATGTATCAAAGAATGGATATGTATCACCCCTCTCAATCTCCATATTAAATTCGTCGCACAAGAATGCTAACAAGCCAGGTGGTAATTCGTTTGGGGAGTGTATTGGATAGATGGTTGCAGTTGTTTCTCCATCCTTCAATAAGACTGTGTAGCGATCAATTACTGTAACTGGATTATACTCTAGCTGGGGCCGAAAATGGGGCGTTTGAATAACATCATCAAACTCAGGCATCCTTAGAATTAGTTACAAGTTATTATATGTGTTAAGCTGATATATGTAGTTGTTTCTGAAGATAAAGATGTGTAGATATTATACTGTCTGTGTATATTTTAGAATGTAGAAACAACTATGATTTTTTTCTATAGATGAAAAATGTCGTACCAGAGATTCAAACATAACGACATTTTTATACATTTCTAAGCTATATCAATTCTTTACCATATATATGGGCACCTACCAACTTATCATGCCCTTTCAATACAGCTACATTTTTTACATAACCAATTCTTTCAAATCCCAAAGAATCCCAGATTCTAGAACTTGCAATATTAGTTTCAAATACTAAATTGAATACAGAATACACGTAACCTAATTTTGGCGCCCATTCTAAGTACTTCTGACCCAATTCTTTACCTAAACCCAATCCTCTTTTGTGATGATTGACAATAAAGCCAGCATTACAAACATGTGAGCACCTTCCGGCATAATTTGGTTTAACATAAAAATTGCCTAAAAATTTGGATTTCCAAAACTCGACTGACTTCTCATTCAAGTCCGGATCCGCCAATGAGGAATACTCCCCTTCAATGAGAATTGCAACAAATGCATGAAACCAATATTTGATGAATTCTTCATAGTACATGGCTTCATGAAAGGGATAAGTTAAACCTTCTTCAATAACAAAGTTGAATTCTTCTTGTAACACTACAAGCAAATTCACGGGAACAATTTTGTGATCATTTACGGGAAAGAGCGTAACTATTGTCGACTTATCTTTACTTAATGTGAATGTAACTGGTTCAGTGATTTTAGCAGTGTTTTCAAATTTACCATCTGCAAATGGTAGCGATTTTAATCTGCTAAATTGTTCTTGATCAATTGTCATTATCTTTTAGCCAAGGAAAATCCCAAGAAAGAAGGAAAAACTAGCAAATTTCAAGGAAATCAAAAATTTGAAATAGAAAAAACCTAATATTTAATTAGTACAAATGGTTTAACTATTAATTGTCCGATACAACTTTCTTTTTGGACAGGAAGACAAGTATCTAATATCCCGTTGAGTCGTCCCGGATAACGGTCTCGACTACCATAAAGGGTCATATATCCGATAGCTAGTAAATGAAGAAAAGAAAAGGGAATATCGAAGCGTTACCCGGATTTAAAGGATTAATGCTTACTCTCCCATCAACAAACATATGGCACTGAAAGAGAAGGAAGTTCAACAGTTTAGTCAATTGAAGGGCTGATTATCGCACATTTATACTTATATTAAAGTTTATATTTGCCGAACAAATAACTAAGGTTCAATATGGAAGAACAGAAGCGAAATGGTATAATAAATGATAGTATGTGAAACTTTTGTCAACTTTTCAAATTAGATATGATGTTCAGGATACTAACTGGAAACAATCTTTAGGTTTAAGTAAAAGAGAGAAGAGGCGTCAGCAAATAAGTTCCCGATTAAATAAGCTAGAATTTAGTTTCAAGAATGAACGAGGCAATTATTATAGAGCAGCACTTCACAATCTACAGACTATCTTGGCTACTCTACAGCAGGGAACGAATGAGGAGTTTCTCTCCGGAAAGCATGAATTGGAGGAAGAGAGAGATTACGAGTTAACTAAGCTAAGGCTATGGGAGGAATACCAGGTTAAACGAATAGAGGGGGAGTACAAGCGAGATTTATTGAAGGCAAAGGAAAACCATGATAAAATGATTAAACTAATTAAAGAAAAGTTGTATGATAAGCTACAAAAGCAAATCAGGCAGTTGAAGGAGGACAAATTATTACTTAACTTGGTTAATGCAAACTCTTGGAATTCAGTAAACTCCAATGATTCGACAACAGTAGCGTTAAATGAGGCAGCCGCAAGTACTTTGAACTTAAATGACAGAAGATCCTTAAGGAAAAGAGAGATAAATTCGAGATTCTTGACGGGTGAAGCTGATGATTTATCTGATGGTGGCATAGGAGGTTCAACTACAGGTAATGGGTCCTTCCCGCTTGCTGGTTATATATCTGCGTCATCTGGAAAAAGAAGAAGACACTACACAACGCGTTATTCTTCAAACGAAGAAATATCGTCAGGCATAACAAATAATGGTGTCAACGGTGTACATTCTAAGAATGGAAATAATCATAGTGGAATAAGTAGTGGCAATGATTCAAACTTAAGTGATAAAGATTATGATGCATTGAATAGTTTGATTATGGGTAATGAAGATGGAGGTGCCTCATTAATTTTGTCAGAAAAATCCAGTACAAATAATAAACCAAACACTAGAGGTTCTCATAAACAGTTTGTTGGTCCTCAAGGATTAAAGTTCGAGGAGCTAAATGAAGATCTAACGTTGTTAAGAAATGCAATAGTCAAAAAGGAGAAATAGTTGTATCTTAATAAGGAGGAACAATAATACTAAGAAGAACAAAGATCTTATGTATAGTAAATGTCTTATGAATCAGAATAAATTGTATAATATTTTATTATTGTTTTAATTCTCCATGTTTGATTTATCTCTTTAATATATATTTGGCAACTATTTGGAATGCACAGCATTGACAATTTTGTATTTTTATAGTGAGCGCAAAATTATTCTTCTTCAGTTACGAATCTCTTAGATTTACCGCTGTATTGAATACATATATATCGTCAATTATATGTTGCCTATTTAATTTTTCCTGCCAAAGGTTATCCATATGTACTATAACTAAATTTAGTTCCGTTTTTAAGGCATTTATTTTTTCTATCGCTTTTTTGTATTACAAGAATAATTAGTCAAATCACAATCGCTTAGTAGAAGTTTCATTGGGAAGGATACGAGTTTGAAATGTCACATTCAAAAAATAGTATAAATTTAACACCCTTTAGCCAACAACTAAGTCCTTTATCAAATAATTCAACTTCCAGCTCAGAGGATGAAGTAGATTTGGTAAAATCATATCCAGCCAACAACTGGGAGGCTAGATCAAAATCAAAATTTAAACGGTTAAGAAATGCACAGATACGTGTGTTTAAGAGACCGATCAGCATATGGATATTAATTGGCTTACTAGGGTTTATATATATATTTATATCCACAAAATTATTGACAGAAGATGAGCATTTATGGTCTAACGAATCGGATGATATGCATGAACATGAATTAACGGAAATGAATAATATCCAATCACAAGCAAATAAAGATCTGCTTATAAGTGAACTTGTGATATCATCCAAAATTGATGCACCATTCCAAATAGGTTGTAGAGAGATAGATACAACTCAACCAAGGGCCAATGCAGCGTTGGTTGTCTTGGCTAGAAATTCAGAAGTGAAGGATGTGGTGAAATCAATGATGTCGTTAGAAAGACACTTCAACCAATGGTTTAATTACCCTTGGGTTTTCCTTAATGATGAACCATTTACTGACGAATTCAAAGAAATTGTCAAACAATACACTTCCTCTGAAGTAGAGTTTGGTACCATACCCACTAAAGAATGGAACTTCAAGGAAGATATCGATAAAGATGAACTTTATGAAAGTATTGAGAGTCAGGGAGATAGGACTATATTGTATGGCAATTTAGAATCTTATCACAAAATGTGTCGATTCTATTCTGGATTCTTTTATAAGCATGAATTAGTTAAAAAGAGAGAATGGTACTGGAGAGTAGAACCGAATGTAGAGTTTTTCTGTGATTTAACTTATGATCCTTTTATTGAGATGGAGAAAAGAGGTAAGAAATATGGTTTCACTGTTATGATTGGTGAGTTATACTATACTATACCAGGGTTATTTAAGGAAACGAAGGCATTTATTAAAAAGAATAAACTTAAAGTGGGTAATGCATGGAATTTATTCGTTAAAAATTCAAGGTATCTGTTTGGAAAAAATGAAAAGTTGTATGATGGACTTACTAAAAAAGAAGATATTCTCCTTGAAATTGAAAGGAACATCATCATCAAAAAATTTTTGGAAATTAGTAAGAAAAAGGATAAACATGTCAAAAATTTCAACGCAGCCTTAATTAAAACATTAACGTTAAGAGCCACAGATAAACCAAATTTGTATGAAGATAGAGTAGATTGGGAAGAATATAATTTTTGTCATTTTTGGTCCAATTTTGAAATTGCTAGAACTGACCTATTTAATTCTCCGGAGTATGTGGCCTATTTTAAACACCTAGATGTCAGTGGAGGATTTTATAGGGAAAGATGGGGCGATGCCCCTGTTCACTCATTAGCTGTTGGAATGATGTTAGATACAAAGGATATCCATTATTTTAGAGATATTGGTTATAGACATTCCACACAGGGTCATTGTCCAGGCAATGCACCTAAAAATCAATTAAGATACAAACCCAGCGAAAAGTATGATCAAAAAAACTTAAGAAAGGATCGTTATTGGTTGAAACCAAATAAACCAACTGCCTCCGGAATTGGATGTAGATGTAGGTGTCCATGGAATCATAAAGAGATAGAAGACTCAAGCTCATCATGTATTAAGCACTGGCATGATGTAACTAAAAATAATTTTAAAGTATTTGAACCAATTGATCTAGATTATTGGGAGAATGTAATTGAAAAAAGAATTGAGAACTACTTGTCAACTGGTGGTGAATTGGGTGAATCAAGTGTAATTGAAGAACTACTTCGGTAAGATCAGTAGCTCGATAAATAGAATATAGAAATTTTCAAGCATTACAGTAAATTAGCTCTTAATGCATATTCTATAGCTGGAAATTCTACAACACTCTTACTCACATAACATTGATTCTAATATACACTAAAAATGATTTCATAAAGAACTAGAAATACAAAAATAAATCAGTAGACACCTAAACAGATGTTTAACCACCGAAACCATATAAGGTTCTACCTTGTCTCTTCAATGCGTAAACAACATCTAATGAAGTAACAGTCTTTCTCTTAGCGTGTTCAGTATAGGTAACAGCATCCCTGATAACGTTTTCTAAGAATGACTTTAAGACAACTCTGACTTCTTCATAAATCAATGCAGAGATACGCTTAACACCACCTCTTCTGGCTAATCTTCTAATAGCTGGTTTGGTAATACCTTGAATGTTATCTCTTAAGATTTTTCTGTGACGCTTAGCACCACCTTTTCCTAAACCTTTACCACCTTTACCTCTACCGGACATTGTATATTGATATGTATATGATTGGTTTATAAATTACTAAAGAAAGTCTAAAAACTAATTCTGTTGATAGAGAAAATTTCCTGACTTCATCGGGAAATATGGGTATATTTATAATACTGCACTAAATTCATGATCACGACTCCATAGAATTAGGTTTGTTTATGTTTTTGGTTTCTACAGAGTTGTAGAAGACCTATAATACACTAATACACGGACTATCCTCTGTGAAGTTAGTACTATTACTTACACATGTGGGTGCGTAAAATATAGCACTGTAAATAATCGACTTTTCCACCAAGATATCTCTAAGACGCGACTTCTGTTTTGTTTACGTTTTATACCTCACGTCTTTTCTATCATCAAGAAGTATAGCATCTGTAACGCCGCCATTTGTTAATGATTTCTCTAATAGTGTGTTGAGTGATGCATGAAACTGGGAAACAAGACCGGATTCCTATATAAATGGTGGCAATCCCTACTTGTTTCGTTATAATTATTTTGTAGAGTATCATCTATTTTTTTATTATATTACATAAGAAGCTATGGCTAGAACTAAACAAACTGCAAGAAAATCTACTGGTGGTAAAGCCCCAAGAAAACAATTAGCTTCAAAAGCTGCAAGAAAATCCGCTCCATCTACTGGTGGTGTCAAGAAACCACACAGATATAAGCCAGGTACTGTTGCCTTAAGAGAAATTAGAAGATTCCAAAAATCTACAGAATTGTTGATCAGAAAATTACCATTCCAAAGATTAGTCAGAGAAATCGCCCAAGATTTCAAAACTGATTTAAGATTCCAATCTTCTGCTATTGGTGCCTTACAAGAATCTGTTGAAGCTTATTTAGTCTCATTATTTGAAGACACTAACTTGTGTGCTATCCACGCCAAGAGAGTCACCATTCAAAAGAAAGATATCCAATTAGCAAGAAGATTAAGAGGAGAAAGATCTTAGATTTATTTCATCTTTTGTATTGGATTTTTGTATATTAGTATGTATAACTTTGAATAAATGTTAGTATAAAGTAAAACGACTAGTTTATGTGCAGTAGTAACTTGCCCTATCTCGATACGTTATTGGTGAAATTTATGTAGCAATGAATTGGTTGATTTCCTCTTTCTTTACAAAATGTCAGAAATAACTAATAAATCGAAAGAATTAAAGGATTCGATTAGCCAATTATCAGAAACACCTTATCCCGCATGGCTTTTAGGGGCTTCGTTGTTATACCAAGGGATCCTTACCACAAAACCAGTATCTGCAGATACAGGTTCTGGCGGCTCATTCAAATTTAGTCAATCACTAGCATACTCGAAGCCAACTAGGGCCTCGTGTTTTACCTTCGGCTTAACACATTTATTGGGCGGATGGATTATATTTGATGGTGACGTTCTGAACGGTTCCGGTTTTAGCTTTGCTTGGTCAACGCTTTATCTTATCGTTAACGGTAGGTCAAGTGTGAGAAGTTTAGTTAGGGGTAGAATTAGTCCTTTGGGGTTAAGTATATTGGCCCTTGGCAATGCTGGCTTGTATGGTAAAAAGTTCTTTTGGCCGTAGATACAAAAAATATATGAACAAATAAATTATCGTCTATATATAATATTCTGACTAATCCCATCGTAATGGCAATAAACTATTCTCTTTACAATATTCAACTATTTCTGTGTCATCATACAATTCAATAAACTGCTGGTCCATCGGCCTTTCCTTGGGTGCAGCAAACTTCCTATACTCATCAAATATTATAGTTAGAGACCAATTTTGTAATCGTCTGAGAACACCAACTAAGCAACCTGTTCTGTGCTTACCCCTATTACAATGGATTAAAATTGGTTGGTTCTCGGGATTTAACACACTTTTAACAGCCTCAGTAATTAGTTCGCTACTAATCTTAACAAATGGCTCTTTATTACCTGACATACCCAATTGAAATAATTTAATATTTTCATCCTTTAAAAATTCCAATTGCAAACTTGGATATTCTTCGGGAATCAAACATAATATTGATTTTAACTTTAATTTCTTCAAAAACGTAAAATTTTGTGGTTGTGGAAACGAAGACCTATAAATTTTATTTACAATTGGAGCAAAATTTTCTGGTGGTGTTAATGGTTGTTTCAAATTCCTCAAATTCTTTAAATTCTCATAATCTTGTTCAATTTTTTTTTGTAAATTATAATCGAACTTGTCATCTATATCTTCGTCACAAGTTTGGTCTTCCTCTTCAGTTGTAGTCGTTCCTGCAACACCAATTTCTTCCAACTTAAATTGTGATAGCTTTGATCGTATCAAGAGTCTGTCATTATATAAATTTGATTCTTTGATTTCCGAAGATCTAGGGACTATCTCTTCTTTAATATTGCACACATTACCATTATTGACAATATTACTATTTGTTACCAATTTCGTTGTTTCCGGCGAAATATCTTCATCCATTTGAAATGGATCATCTGAATAATCAGTCATCTGGATGTAAAAAGGGATAGGATGTCAAGGGCAAAATATGACGAATATAAACGAACTTAAACGTAAAATTATAATGTTAGACGCAATTAATGATAATAAAGCTTAAATTTTAGTATAGTTATATGTATATATATTATTATTATTATTATAGCATCATGATCAATTGATTATTCCTTTTATTGTTTGTTAAGTTATTTTCATGATTAATGGGTGAAATTTAATCAGAAGTTTGTTGAGAACTCAGAAAACGATTTTGTGTAACTTTTACATAATAGCTTAGGAAGCTGTCTTCAAAACATGGAATACAGTATTGGAATACATTTTTGATTATCTGAAGCTATGGTAGCTTTTAAGGGAGGTTCCCGTTGAAAGAAGATGATGTAAGTATAAATTAAAACATAAATATAGAAGAATTGAACATTATACCTAATTTTTTTTCCAGTTGTTTCCTCTATTCCTTGAACACCTGACAAGGAATAACCAAGCTTGAATATATCTGGTCATAAAATATTAAGTCATTATAAATAACTCGTAATCATGACATAAAAATAATACTAATTTAGTCTCCTGTTAGCGTTCAGCCGAGATTCCACTAAACAGGTGACATTCTAGATGGCATTTATCGTCCACTTATACTATTTGACTCTTTGTTCTTATGAGCCAATCAGTAACGTAGTATTCATTAGCACGATCTCGATGTTCATCTACGTTCTGATCATTGTGTCTTGATTGGATAATAACGGCTGTCCTGATATAATATTGCGGGAGAGGTCTATCTGTATTAGTTAACGATGCTAATGATGAGGATAGAGACCTGCTATTAGTAACTTCAGCTTGAGATGGGAGTAAATCAATTTCGTCGTTAGTCTCCGAAGCATCATAATATATCTCAGATCCCTCTCTTGAGCCCAATAAACTTGTTGTATCGTTTGCTTGGTTGCCAACATCAGTCAGTTCGGCTACATCAGCACTAGAAATTTCAAATAAACCAAACATTTCAATAATAGATGATACTGATGAATTCGACGAAGATGATACTGATGACATTAATAATGATAAAATAATTTTGATGATGTGATAGGTAAATAACTCTGATCAAGAGTTCAAAAGTAGATAATTGTATCACTTATAAGGAGTTGCTCTATTGATCAATTAAGTATGCTTACTGTTTCCGAGATCTAAATAAGCTCTATAGAAACAAATTATCCAAGTAATGTAGTCAGATAAAGTGGCTAATCCTGAAGTTTCAGTCACCTCACTTCATCTTGTTTAACAATATAAGGCTATGTTAGACCCCTCCCAAGCCCTTCGAGTCAAAAATAATAGATTTTTCTATCTTGTGGAATAGAGAATAAATATGATATTTAATTCAATAATCAAAGATTATAGATTTAGTTCTTGAATACATAAATATAATCGTATCTACCGTTAAATACAAGTACAAACCTTAGTCTTTCCTTCAATCTGATCGTCTCTAAAGTATCGGATGATATCCCATATCCAGATAAGTATTCAATGACCTCATATCTAGAGAGATTATCTATGTCCTCAACTCTTCCGATATGCAGCAAACTTAAATCTTCAATCGGATGCCTACCATCCTTAAATAAAGGAACAGTAATGGGAAACCTAGTGGAGCTTAAAACCCTGTTATCATAAGGTGATATGATATGTGAGAAGTCTTGAACTCCATATACCTTTACCAAGCCAATCAAAATGTCTTGATTCTCTGCACACTCTGATAAATTAGTTCTGATTACATCGGTATCCTCCGTAGACAACAAACGTTTTTGGCTCCTCAATGACAGCTTGTAAATGACCAATTCTACTTGTGGCTTACCATTATTTGAAGTTTTGATTATATCGGAATGCAATCGAACTAATTTCTCTTCTAGCATATTGCTTTTTTATTAACCAGATAACTAGCGGTTTAAATGATACTGATATTCAAACTGACGGCTGACGTTGGCTGCCTTTAAAGTATATATACTGGGCTACGGCTGCAAAACTATTCTTTCAAACTTGTCTCAAACTAAACGGGAACAGTTACAAGTCTTTTTATGAACATTACTAAAGCTTATTTACATGCTTACATAGCTAAGCTTCTCAATCCTTCCTGGAAAGTATATTAGTTTCTAAAGTATTTAAATGGTAATATTGCTAGAAGCAATGCAAAATATGAGAGTTGATATAAACCAGTATGCGACATTTTTTGATGGCCAAAATTTTTGAATCATTTTATAGCCAAAACTAAATTCTATTTCAATATAATGCTATTAGAAAGGTGTCTTAAGTAAGTGGAACCACAAATATATCAGCTTAGGGCTATTTCTAAGGACCTTACTTTACATTGCTAGGTAACATCTTTGCGACATTATTGATCCAATGAACGACATTATTGATGAAGATCAAGCATTGTTGTTTTGTGCAGAATTTGGAAGTATGACTAGAACTACTATATATCCATCTTTCAATAATTCATAGATATATACGATGGTATGCTTATTAATATATTTAGATATGATTAAGTAATTCAATACTAACACAATAAAGTCAGCATTATTTAACTTTCAATCGTTATTGCAAGTTATATTATTATTGATCTGTACATGCACTTATATTCATGCTGGTTATCCAGCTTTATTGGACAATAGAAAATCAGGAGCTTTAGGAGTGTTTTGGAAGTTTGCTAGAATTGGAGAAAGATTAAGTCCATATGTTTCCATTGGTTGTTTCATCATGGCTTTCAATGTTCTAAGTTCATGAATAATGTGTTGGTAAATAGTGTTGTGACTTACAGTTCAAATTTGTATACTAGTGTTTAATGTGTTCTAATATAAAACCTAATAATTATTTTTGAACAATATATACTGTAGTGTTATTTACTTAAGTCAATTATTTAACAATATTTATCTGAACTCATACATCTCATTAACTGAATTACATAAAACTGGAGCTCTTTCGTTCCCAACAATTCTTTCTAAAGTAACAGCATCCCATTTTGAGTAAATAACTTTGATAAATGACAAATCCAAATCGGCAGTTTCTTTGAAGACTGATTTACCAATAAATCTGATTAATTCCTTATAAAAAATTGGGTTTGAAGGCAAACCATACATTAATAAGTTTTTAACTCCACTAATTTCAAACCTACGGAAATAATGTAACCTTTCCGTATACAACATGATCTTAATTTTCCCAGTTGCAAATTCATGTCTTGTTTTAGTCAACTTAGCTTGTGATAAATATTCATCCACTGAACCAAAATTAAATTTTGTTGATGTCTTCATATAATTCTTAATTCTTAGATAATCGTAATATGATGGGATAAAGATTAATAAACCATCATCATACGAAGTTGATTTAGTTAGGGATGGTAAAATTGAGTTAATAAAAAACTTGAATCTTGCTTCTGGATCTTGTACCGGTGACTGGCTTTCAAATCTTTGAAAAATTTGTTTCAATTTTATTCCGATGGAATTCATTATGCAATTATTGGAATTAACTAAAGTTTTAAACTTTAATTTACCTGATAAATTTAATGATTTTGTTGTTAACAAATTATTAATATTTGGAGTAGTATATTCGCTAAAGATCAAATTTTGCCTTAACAATCTAGCTTGGTCGTTAATTGACCACATTCGAATCCTTGAAAAATCAGCATCATGGAACTCTTTTGGAATTTTATTTAAATATTTAAAAACAGTCATAACAAGATCCCAGTTTTGCATTTCAATTTGGTTTGCTCCATCAAGGATTAATATTTCAATTGAGGATAAGAAATCATACTGTCTCTTCTTCTTATCCGGATTTTCTAGAATCATTGACAAACCAATAGGGGATGCTATTATTATATCTGAAGTGTAGAACGAAGAGTATAACTTAAGAGATTTTCTGGTAAATTTTAGGCCAATACAGAAAAAATCATTATTGTTACCTTTAAATGCGTCTCTAAAATCTTCTGGTTTAGTTTCTGGTGGTAATTCTTTGCTATAAAATTGTTGGTTGAATTTCTTTTTATTTTCTCGTTGTTCAGTGCCTGAAAGCTGAATTATCATTTCAACTAGTTCATGACAAGAATTTCTAGTTGGCAACAAGATTAAAACTTTTGGTCTTGTGAAACCCTGATCTCTAAATTCTGGCTCTTCTTCTTTGGTATCATTACCTTGCTTAAGCGATTCTTGATAACTATGTAACTTTTCATTATTCTTTAAAATTCTATCTCTTGTTTTATAGATATGATTTATTGCATGTAAAACATAAAGTTTTTTATAAGATCTGTTTTTAAATGATTTATATGGAAAATTAACATCTTTATAATTTAAAATCGGATCTAGCAAAGTCTCGTCTAATTTAGATAATGGCTCAGGAAATTCATTTTGAAAAGCATTTAGAACTCTTTTTTTGATATGAAAGTTATTGATTGACTTATTAATTTGAAAATCTCTAGTTTCTTTGGGTAATGATTCGCCTGGCGGTAATTGAAAAATAGTTGAATAACCTAATGCTTCGAACGTCTGTTTCGCCTTAATTGACCACTTACCTTTCTCTTTAACAACTAGTTTTTCCTGATTATCAATATAAGAGTCTGGAGTTTGGTTAAAATGCAACTCAAATGGATCTGCCAAGTCTTCTTCCACTTCATCCACATATTCTTCTGCCTCGTCATCTTCAGACACTTCCTCTATACTTGCTCCTGTAATTTCATCCTCTGCTTCCAACTCTTCCTCCTCCTGATTACTTTGTGAAATTTCTTTTGTCTCTGTTCTTTTGGTCTTCCTAGGCTCGCCTTGGTGGTCTGCTTTTAACAAAGTCAACAATGCGCTATACGCCTTACCTTTATCAATCTCCTCATCTGTCTCTTCCTGTTCTTCCTCTTGTTCTTGGTCGCTGTCAACTTCTATGTCCTCCTTCCCCCTCCTCTCTTCGAATATTTCATTTTGCTGATGCTCATCTCTTCCATCTCTTCTGGAATTTCTTATAACCGTTCTTAGTTCTTCTCTGCCCAGCTTTGGCCCCGTGCGTCTCTTACGATTATGGCCTTCATCCTGCGATGTGGATTTGTGCTTTACATTCCTCTTATAGATTGCTGTCATCGTCTATATTGTTCGAATATCCTACTGTAGGTTAATCACTTCCTAATTCTGCTAAATTTTTAGGCCCATATTAACGTATGGTACTGCATGTACAGTCTCTCTTCCCAAGTTCCACCCTCATAAAAGTCGTGTGTCTTTCCTAATATAACACAAAATCAGCTTAACCTATGGCTGATATATCCTATTACACTATATGGGCGAATTATGCTATCGAATTATCAAGTACAAAGTATGAGCGGGTAAATATAAAATGTAACATGTCTTCTTTTCTTATGGAGGGCCAAATGCCAGTCTCTACCAGAATTCTCTCAGACCTGTAATATACATCCAATTGATTCTTTGGACACTCTTGCAAAGCGCACTTCACATTTTAGAAACAAAATAGACAACTAAATCTAAAAATCTGAACTCCCTCATTTTTTTTTCTCTGGGAGTGTGGCCGAATATTCTACATGTAGAAAAAGCACTAGTAACTAAGCTTTCTTTTGACAAAGATCACCGATCTTTTTCTTCAATCTTATCAATTTGCACTTAAATTAATTGACTCAGGTAGCAAGCCTCATATTTATTATCCAAGGGAATTTAGCGGATAGATTCATCTAATAATAATTAAAAATAAGTTTGCGCTATTTTAAACTAGTATTTAAAACAAATATCTAAGTCTAGAAACTTACTATATGGAGAACAATTTTTTCACGAGATAAGTGGTTGATAGAAGTTTTAAATTTATCGTAATTGATATAATTATTTAACAGAGGTGTACCAAGATAAGTTAGTGGAATTATATACTCAGATTAAATTGCATTTCCCCCTTTTTTGTTAGTTGGTTTAATTCTTGGAACTTTTTAATTATCTAATTCATCAGAACTCTTTTTTCTTGCATTGAAACTCATACATGAATCAGATACAACTAAAGGTGATACGATTATTGAGGGTGTTTCTATCCATTCTTTATCTTGCGCTTATAATATTAACAATACCATTATCTTTTGATGTGGGAGGTGTAGCGTGTGGATTGGCATTCTCATTAACAACATTTAGTTTGTATTTCATGTTAACTACCATTAGAATAATAACAAAAAAGAATAAGTATGTTCGTTGGATTTCAGTGCTATACTATGCTCAGCATTTGTTGATTCCAAGTTTATTGACCTTCTTTTTGTCGTATTACAGTTCAGAACATCAACCACCAAGCTTCAAATTAATTGACATATGGAGGTATTTCATTGTGAATTCGACGCCGATATTCACAATCCTGGAGGGCTTTTGCTCTTTATTGTTAATTCAAGCAATTGGTGAAACTATCAATTGGCTAACGGTCTATAAATCTGATAGCTGGTTAATTGTGTCTCTTATCGGAAGTGGATCAACTATAACCGCAGCATTATATTTCTTATACAGAATTTATGTTTTTCCCTTTACAATTGACATAGTTAGTGCCTCGTTATTAGGATCCTTATTAACCCTAACTGTCGGTTTAGGGTTATACGGTATTGTATCAGGCAAAGGTTCCATGATTGAATCTTCACTTTTATTTGCTTATATTGTGCGTTGTATTTATGAAACTTTTCCAATTTTATCACAAGGCGCAAGCCAAGCGTTAACATCATTGTTAACTCAAGCTACTTATAATTTAAAGAATGAGATTCCAATGTTACCACCACAAATTACAAATACTCTACTGCAAATAGTACCATTTTTGGCATCAAATTTACCGGGCTCCTTTAAAACAATTTGGGAATTTTTAAGAATGGCCATTCAGAAACTAACTTTACCTATATTATTAAATTTAGCTTATAGAATTGGTGTCTTTTATGCAGCTACCAAAATTATTCCTTCTCTATATCATGGTGCCTCTTATCCTTCAGTTTCCCCTCCAAGAACTCCTTCACAAATACGATCACGTCAATCGTCAACAACATCTATTTCAAAATTGTCCTTATCTTCATCATTTGAACCATTATCAAAGTCACCTTCTAAATCAGATACAAATTCCGATGCAGATGAATCAATCGAACGTCACCATTCTAAACCAAATTCTCGTAAAAAGAAATCGTTTGGACTTAAATCTCCTCATCATCCACCATCAGCAATTATAAAAGTAATATATGCATACTCTCCTTGTATTATAATAGCTGTATATACTCATTTAATGATGCTGTATAATGGAGAACTAGGAACTGAGTTAAAGATTTGGGGGCATTGGAGCTCAAATCCTTCTGCAGATTTAGTTATTGTTGTTCATCCTTGGCAATTTTGGAACTGGATTAATATGGCTACTACGTTGTTGTTATATACTGCCGAATTACTGGGAAACAATGGAAATTCTGGTGGAACCGCTTTAACAAGCCATTGGAAAGTCGAATAAATTATATTACCTTGTAATTGATTAAGTTGTATTTATTTGCTTTTGTTTTGATGTTAGTTTTCTTATTTGAATAACTATATTGTATTATTATTTTTCCTAGTTGTTCATTGTTTTGGTTTTCTATAATTCTCTAAACGAAGCTCTCTCTTTTGGATTTCAATTTATTCTTTTTAATTCTATCTTAATAATTACTTGGTTTATTAGTCATTTGTTGTAATTATATACTCTGTCCTTCCGTATCTCTTTTAATAATTCCACGATTTACATTGTATATTATATTAAACTTAATATTTATTATATTTCTCTACTAGAAAATATCTATCTAATTATGGAATAATCTTAAAATTACTCAATACTATTTAACAGTAAGAATTGTTTCCTCATGAAATCGGTTATCCAAAAATATCTCTGAGAAAAGGTTAAATTTTTGTCTTTTCTTTTAATATCAGAAATAATGCAACTCTCGTCCACGATTAAAACCTGCCATCTTTCCAGACAGTGAAGTAATCTCTGAGCTTGACTCTATGTTTGCTTGGATGTTTCATCATTTAAAAATCGAAAGACAAAATATAAGATATAATAACTAGATAAATTTTGAATAACTTAAAGACTTCACGAAGAAAAGACTCTTAACAATTAAATAATATTGAACCTCATCAGAGGTTGTAGGAGAAATAACAATTTCAATAATCAAGCCTGGCATATTTGACTATGCGAAAATCTCAAACATGAACAAATCATGTTAGACAACAAGCTTTTGTGAAAAAGGAGGGACGTTCATGGATCCAGAATAAGCTCCATTGGGTTAATTATCGCAAAGATAATCATTTGTTATAACTATCTTTTAGAATACTCAATCCCATTGCCGAATAAAAAATAACACCAAATTGGAATTGATACCAACATGGGAAGTATAAAATTAAAATTCAAAGCTTCAAACAATCCATTTGAGTTGTTAGAAGAAATATGACAATATTCCTAAATGTCAGAGCCTTAACACCCAAAGGTTACTAAGGACAAGATTCATATGAATTAGCACGGAAAACTATCAATTTCAGTCTAACTGAATGGTTTGAATAGCTCAAACTTTAATTTTAAGCGAACTGATAGTTCGCTACGTTTCCGCATATGTGGCAGGAGACTTTCCCCAAAGCATTTTCGTATAGATGACCACTTAAGATCTTTTTGTTAGCTTTGACAACAAATCTTAGACCATGAACGTGAAGAAAAAGAAGAAAATAAAAAAGTAAAGAAAAATTTTAGTACCGGCTTATAATGAGAAGATCAAATTTCTGAGGTCGTGCGGGCGCACCAATATGGACTATAACAACTAGGGCTACGATAGCTACTCTTCTTATATCCTTACTTTAAAAAATCTTGTATTAACAAAAAAATCATTATCATTAGTGTGTTAAATCATTTCAAGAACCATTCAATTATTGAATCTGGGAAAATTCTGGAAATCCAGTCATAGGTTCTAGCACCAGTACCGCAGTAAACTACAGACGGATTTTTGCTTTTAGAATAGATCAAGTCAAATAACAAATGGTATAATTCTCTCAAGCTTGTGCCTCTACCAGGTGATTTTATTGGATTCGCTTTAAATTGTGATTTCGAAAAATCAGTTGCGTATAAATCTTTTATATCTTCATTCCAACTTCTAATCTCTGAATTTATAATATTTGAGATTTTACCTGTTGAATTGATTGTATTGGAAATATGTAAATTACCCAATTTAACCTGAGTTACTGATAAGCCATGTTGATTAATTTCTCTAGTTAATGAAGAGAACAAATGCTTTAAGCCATTTTGGAAGAGAGATTCTGGTGCATGGTATGGCATATCTAGCGAACTTATGATATTTGCATTGATTAAAATGACTTTACTTTGTTGGATTCTAATTAGATTGATTAAGCCTGAAGAAAATAATTTCAAATAAATTAGGAATCCTTCACTGAGTTTATTCCATGATGCAATAGTGATGTTTTCAATTGGGCCAATCGGGAAATATAAACTTGGAGCAAATACAACTGCAGCTAGTCTTAGGTTATGGGAATCGGCTCCAGGAAATGGTATAACTGGAACTTCTAATAAATGCTGGAATCTAGTTAATTGAACTTCAAAACTGAATGTGGATTCATTCAAATTTAAGTAATTGATATCATCAGTAATTGGGTTCGACTCAATATATTTAAAGTCCTTGTCATCTAATATAGTTAAGTAAACAATAAACCCTCTTTTCTCAAAATCCAATGCAATTAATCTAGTAAACGGCTCAGTTGGAGACCCAACAATTAGTAAAACATCCCGTCTAGCACCATTGGCTAATTTTGGTACCCGTCTTTTAGGTTTAACAGATTTCTGAAACTGTATTTGTTTATAAATTTGATTATAATACCAAAAGGAGCTCACCCCAATTCCAATTGAAAATATCGATATGTATTTAATTTTATTCTCATTAAACTTAATACATAATTTATCCGATAGCGAGTTTGACTGTCTACTAATTGCCATGTGTCTATCTGAATAATCCAGAATAAATGGATTTAAATCAGAAAGTTTATCAATATATTCTGAAATATTAATTTTATCATGTTGAGTGGCAATAAAGTTAGAAGTTTGATTATACAATGAATTCAATACCTGTAGGGTGGCTTGAACTGGCTCAGCTACCATTTTTGAAATTTCTAATTAAATTTCAATCGGTAAAATGGATATACAACAAACTATAACACCTTGGATGGAGAATAAGATAGTTATAAGGAAGAAATATGTAACAAGATAGCGTGTGCAAAAAAGAAAAATATTGCCGGTCCCAGGAATCGAACTTGGGTTTCTTCGGCCACAACGAAGTGTACTAACCACTATACTAGACCGGCTCAACTCAAGGTTTTCGTAAGGATACCTACCCTTATATATATACCACATTCTTTCGTTTATCTCCCACATTCTCCAAACTCACTAACCATATAAATCTCTGAAATGTTGCAAATAGTATTTAAGAAAGTAAGCTTTTAATATCTTTTTCTAATTACCCTTATAATACATATAATTAAGGTTTCTAGGCTTAATAATGGCTCCTGAGTTCTTCTACGTAGAAACTAGAACCTATTTCCAGCTTTATACGGTTCCAGTTTTCTAACATTTTGTCTAGATCTCTCTCTTTTTTAAAACATAAACTAATACATTAAAGCTAAATTATTGCAAAAAATTCAAATGAAGTTGGCATATAAACCTGTTTCTGCCCCTCCTTCTGATCGGATCAGTCGGTTATCTGAACAAATTTCGGATTGACAAACAAAGGATATAACTGACTAAAACAAAATTTAAGTAATAGCCCATTCGCCTCAAAAATCTATTTGATTGGTAATAAGCTGAAAACATTATAGAAGCTGCACAAGAGTAATTACACAAAGATCAAACATTTTATCTCTGACATATATCTAATAAACTAAGGATCTAAAAATTTATATACCCCACAAATCTCGGTTGATATACTTTTAATGTTTTTGCAAAAGATCCAATTTTACGCTTATCTCTTCTCGAAAAATTGACATTCTCTGGTCAAGGTAAATAGAGAATTTTTACTATTCCTTAGAGGAGAAAAGATATAAAGAGAATTCGTTAATCCTTATAGGTATCTAGATGGATTTCAGTTATTTAACTTTTTGAATGCTTAACCCTATTCAAATATATTTTGCAAATTATTTGAGCAGGATTAAATTTTAGTTACCTAAAATTGGTAGAAGTTCTGATCCGAAATATAAGTTGCTCCTTGCACTCTTATTGTAGCCTTCAGAGGTCCCTAGGTGCCTGAGAACTTTAGAATATATATTTCAAAGATGCATTTTCATCCTTAATTAAAGGAATAAACAATTTAGAATTCAAACAATAAAATATGGTAGCTTCAGCCTTAATCAAAATACTTTTATTTTCGAATCTATTTTAATATCTGTGGATAGAATAAAAACTCTGACAGTTCAGTCCGCTAGACTATTTAAAAATTATAATCACTATGCAAGTTTTCTGGTATAGGGATAAAAGACTAAAAATTTTGAATTTTGAATTTTAATAATGAAATCATTGTTGAACAGTTTGCAATTTCGCAATTGTTAGTACATAAGAATATACAACTCGGTTTAATCATAAAATCAATTTTTGTTTAATTTGGTACTTCAGTGTAGAGGAATATGTGCTCATCGATAGAATCGATATATATAATGACCTTATTGATAATAAAAAAATTATTTATAATGCTTTAAGACAAATGTTTTAATATTTATTTTTGATTTACATAATTCTTGTTCATTAATTGAAAGATACATACCTATTGAAAACTAAACACTAAAGACTAAACATATTAAATTAAATGAATGAAATGAAATATGTAAAGAAAATTTATTTCTTAACATTATGAGTAGTTATGGCGACAAAATCATTAGCAGTAACATTATTCAAGATTCCATCAATTGATCCATTGTCGGAGTAGCAACTTAAATGTTTGTCATTCATAGGCATACCCAAGTCGCCATTGTCATTAATAATCTCTTCAATATCAGGTGGAATCATAGTCATGTCAGTAAAAAAAGTATCAGCACTTGTTGGTTCATTCCTCTTAAGCGGACCAAACGTTAACGGTAATTCACTTAATGTGTTTTTTTCCAAATCCGAGTCAGGAGTATAAATCTTTGACAATTTGCTTGGGAAAAAGGAAAAAGTATTACCAACAATAGTATCGTTGTCAGAGCAGTTGGAGTTTGATCGATTGATAAATGCTAAGGTCGCAGAAGTCGGATTTATACTGTTGTTCGCAGCTGCAGCCCACATTGATGAAAGTGGTAAGGATAACACAACTAATAAGATACTGATAGTTGAAATTAAAGTATCTTTTTCTGAAGTTTTGCTATAGTTTATTATAACTAAGATTGAAGGAACAATCATAGTTTGAGTCGACATAATCATCAAGATATGTAAGCTATCAAACTGCCTTAAGCCCAAATATCTTCTAGTCTTGATAGCAAAAACCAATTTGGATACCAAAATTAAACTCATTACATTAATTGAAGCAGAGAATATAATAAATGGGACATTAGTGACCCAGGTACCGACTCTATGAGTAGTAGCACCATTGCTAAATATATCCCGATATATCTTCGAAGTCGCAATCGTACTATTAATATAAAATCCAACAATTGTAAGACCAATCAAACCAGCAAGAGTGGTTAATATAAAGCCCAAACGTTTAACCTCTGGAGATCTAAAGATAATAAATATTTGGTAAGTCATCGACATTTCAATCAAAGCGACCAATATTATCTGAAACCCGTTGGCTGCAACAGTAACCCTATATGAGCTAAAGCTGTCTGGTATTAGTATACCTGTAAATGAAAAGCTTAGTGCCGACAATGGCCCCATCAAGTATGCTAAACAAAGAGAAGACCTCGTTACCATGACAAGCAATGTTAGTTGATTCATTATGAAAATGGGAGTCTTCTTGTTCTTAATTATTATCCATAACAAGAATAGGAGTGCTAAACATGATCCAATTCCAACACTATACACAGTACAACTCCTTAAAGATTGTACTTCGTAATTATCAAGAGTGCCAAAGTAAACACTGTAAGTTTCTGCTCTACCACCTACCTCAAGCGTATAATTCAAGAGCAAGTCCTTTGGGTTCATCGTTTGTGAGTTGATATCCATCATTATCGATGAAATGATTCTCCTGTAAATCCCCCTGTGTCTAGAATTTCTAAAAAGAGGATCCTTTTGCTTTAAATATAAAACTTGTATGTGACGATTATTGCAAATTACCTAATTACTATATCGGTTCTCTGGTTTATCGCACCTGTAACAACTGACCGCTATTTCCTAGTTGGGTTATCTCAATGGATCCAAGTGTGTTACCCAGGGCACTGGATTGTTTACATATACAAATATCTCCAAATACTGTGATTGAGTTGAAAGCAGCCTCCTACATATATACTACATCCTTGAATCATTCAAAAAAATAAAAATAAGCCAAATAAGGACCTCTAATCATTTTTGATTTAATTATCAACACTGTTAATCTGGTGCTGCTGGAACTATCCGATTTTTGTGTCACTTAATGTCTCCGCCATAATATCGCTATTAAACAACAAAAATATTCCAATCTCTAAAATTTATTGGCGAATTGATGGTCCTGCATATTAGTCATTACCAACCAAACGAAATTCATCACTACCCGCCTTCTTATATGTTCACAGCTAATGTAATAAACAACTTAGTCATTAACAAATAATGGTAGGTTTATAAAACTTCAAGTTATAATACATCCCCCATTTTGAGCTAAAATATTTCTGGCTTATTTCCGTAGTATAACATAGAGGTAATATCCAGATAAGTTTGAAGGATTAAAAGATTCAAAGGTTTAGCAGAACACATCTTCATTAACAATGTCCAATCCATCAGCACCAGATAGCAAAGATATATCTATGGCCGATGTTTCTAATGCAAGCAAGTTAACAGACGGTAATCAGCAGGCGCCAGACATTGCACAGGGTGAGGTGCCAAGTAGAAGAAGGTCTACGTTGATTCTAACTGACGATATTGATTTAGACCGTATGAACATAGACAGAAAAGATGAGGTGCAGGGGTCCTATAGTAGCAACAATGACAATCAGATGCATATTGATGGTTCATCTGATCATCAATCGCAACTGGAGCAACACCATCACTATAATCAACATCAACAACAACCACAACAACAACCACAACCAGACGCGAACATTACTTTACCAGTTGATATCAGATGGACTCAAGGTGGTGAAAAGGTCTATGTTACAGGTTCGTTCACGGGATGGAGGAAAATGATTGGGTTAGTGGAACAACCAGATAATAATTTTCTTATCACATTAGGATTGCCTGTTGGTACACACAGGTTTAGGTTTGTTGTTGATAATGAGTTAAGATTTTCTGACTTCTTACCAACTGCAACGGACCAAATGGGTAACTTTGTCAACTATATAGAAGTCACTTTAGAAAATGTGCAGTCACATTTAGCACAACAAGAACAACAGAAGCAATTAGAAGCGGAGCGGCAAGCTCATCAAGACCAACAGCAGGTAGGTCGAAAACCATCTGTTTCGCGTAATGTGACTAGGTCTGATTCAATGTGGGGGTTGACTAATGATGATGATGATATGGGAAACGGTTATTCTAGATATCGTGATGAAGATGCTATCACTGATGGAAATACGAAATACCAGTATATATCTGACATTCCACCAATCTTTACTGATCCAAAAGTAATGGAACAATACTATATAGCGATTGACAAGCAATCTAAAAGTCAAAATGGTCAACAGGCATGGTTGCATCCACCTCAGTTACCCCCACACTTAGAACATGTTATATTAAATAATTTTAATTCAATGGATAGGGATAATAACTCCGGTGCATTGCCGATTCCAAATCATGTTGTTTTGAATCATTTAGCTACTACAAGCATTAAACATAATACATTAGCTGTTGCATCAGTTGTTAGATATAAGAGAAAATATGTCACACAAGTTCTATATGCTCCTTTACAACAATAGACTAATTTATAATTTTTGTAGAAGTGCTACAAATCGAGCCAAACACTTTGATAAGATTTTAGTTCTGTATAGAGTGTCACTACATAAAGTTTTGTTCCTTTTTCCTCTTTCTTTTATTGTGTGTCTTAAATTTATGTAATGGTGTGTATGATTTAAAATGTTGTACTTGAATAAAAAGTATAAGCATATAATGATAAAATAATTCTTCATCTTCTTTCCCATTTTTACAACTTAATTAGCGTTGTAGATTGTTAGTATGTTAGAATGAATTTTTAAATGGAAACTTAATTTTCAGTAGTTAAAATAAACTGATATCACATCCAACAAAGTTCTCGTGCTTTGCGGATCCTCTAAATTTAGGTGCAATTAAATTATTGCAAGTAACTTCTACAATTTTCATCAACCAAGTGTATTAGAAATAATATCAATTTCACAAAATATTTTTTAAGACCTTCCGATAGTATAGATTAAAAATATAAAGAGATTAACATAAAAAAAGAGAAATCAACGGGGAGAATTGAATTTTTTTTTCATTTTTGTTGAGTTTGAATCTAGTATCTGTCATCATTACGACCATAAGAACCGTAAGAATCATCATTTCCTCTATTTGATGATCCATAAGAATCATCATCACCTCTGTTTGAAGATCCATAAGAATCATCATCACCTCTGTTTGAAGATCCATAATTATTGTCGTCATCTTTGTTTGATGAGCCATAAGAGGATGATCCATAAGAGTCATCATCCTTTCTTCTCGAGCCATAGGAGACATCTTCATCTCTGTTAGAAGATCCATAAGTAGACGAACCATAGGAGTCATTGTTGCCTCTGTTTGAGGAACCATAAGATGAAGATCCATAAGAATCATCATTTCTGCCTGAAGATCTGTAAGAAGATGAACCATAAGAATTATCATTACCTCTATTTGATGATCCATAAGAATCATCATCACCTCTGTTTGAAGATCCATAAGAATCATCATCACCTCTGTTTGAAGATCCATAATTATTGTCGTCATCTTTGTTTGATGAGCCATAAGAGGATGATCCATAAGAGTCATCATCCTTTCTTCTCGAGCCATAGGAGACATCTTCATCTCTGTTAGAAGATCCATAAGTAGACGAACTATAGGAGTCATTGTCATCTCTTCTATCTGATGAGTTCTTTCTTCTATCGTCCTTGTCGTCGTCTTTGCCGAAACCGAATACCATTTTGACTTGTATTAATTGAAATAAGCTATGTAATGTGCTATAATGTTAGCTAGATAGAATAAGCAAAAGTCTTAATACTAGAAAAGTACCCCCTTTATATACCCACTACCCACGCAGCTAGACAATCTAAACTTAAAATTCACAACAGCATTATTGCTAAAATTAAAAACACCAAGCCTCCCCACAAAAGGTCAAATGGAAATTGAATAAACGACGCAATAATTAGCCAAAGTATACAATTATTTGAAATTTAAAAAGACGGAACTAAGAATGCTCAACAATAGATCTTCTTAACGTGTCGGTTTATAATTTGTCTACATCCCACATGTGCTAAAGCTGGCGGCACTATACATATTTCATTGTTTCAACACTCTCTTCTATTGGACAATCAAATGAAATCGGGATCTGACGTTTAAAATGAGTGTCTATCAGGAAATGGAAAACATACCGAAATGTTCCTGATTTTTGTTCAATGACCTTTCTATGTCACATACAGAACAATAGTTTAATTATTATGGCTTCCTAAGCATATCTATGGTTGTGAGCTACAGCACCCGCAACTTTATGTATTGAAAAATAAGTTTACCACTTATATTGCTTCCCCTATCATCCACCTCCTTATACTTGTTGAATATTATGTAATGCAAATTGGTCACGACTACTAACATTATTAGCACAGTTCATTTGGCCTAAAATAAACATTTGACTGGGATAGTCGATTAAATACTGATCTCCCTATTCCTAAATAAACTAGTAGTGATTGATGTTCGAATTCCTCTAATCTAATATCATCAATCCATTAGTGAAGTTTACTACGTTTTCTCCTTAAAAGTCGCAGTGGCTATGATTCGCAGTGGTGATGATTGTGACGATTGCGAGTATATTGTTTAGGAATCATACCTAAATTGTTATTCTACTGCTAACAGTAACGTCAAATTTCATCTCGATTTCTAAATTGGGAAAATTTCTTTTGAGTTGCACTTAACCGGTCGCTGTTCTACAGCGGCATTTTTCATTATCGATACACCCGTATGAAATAATGGGTTATTGTCGACGATGAAATTTACTTTCATTGATACCCTTGTTTGTTCATTGTAGCTATTAATGCTTCTTGGGCCATATACTACGAGGAAAGTATTTACTTCTACCTCATGTACTAGGCAAGTATTCTCGTCAATTCATGTAGCTGGATTACGTATTGTATTACACTAGGATCAAACTACGATTTCAACTAAACCCGAAGCTATAAAAATTGACTTATTATACTGGTAGTGTAGGTAGAAAAACTTATAATTTGGGATTTTGGTAGGCTACAAAAGAACAACACCATTTACAACATTATTGTAGTAATGTTTCAACTAGAAAGCCAGTCATTTGAAGCTACATAGAAATTTGCAAGGAAAGGATTTATAAAGGTTTCATATATTCAAATTAAACGGAAATGTTAAACTTTAACTTCTAGAATGTTGAATTGTAGCTGCAAGTCAACATAACTTGTCTTGCAGCTAGATATCTACCGCAACATTCCCTTATTTTGAAAAATATCCTTAAATTGTACCAAAGATAAGAGAAATAGCTCAAAAAAATAACTTGGCAAGAACGAAACGACTAGCTCAAGAAAGGAAAATTGTTTATGGAATAGCATCTATTATTTATTACTTCAGTTATGACTCTGATCACCAACGATACTACTATTAGTTGTTTTGTGTAAGTGTTTGTTCAATAACCTAAACAATTCTACATTTCTTAGTTTTAATCAATAAATTGTATCTATTAGACAAAGTATACAGATGATGTAATATTTGAGTATTAGAAGATTAATTAAATTTTTAATGACCATTTCTATCGGCAGTACGTGGTTTAGCACGAATAATATTGTCAACCCTTAATAAAACTTCAGCAGCTTCGGCAGCTGATGAAACGACTGCTCTTTTCAATTTATATGATTCAACAACTCCAGATTCTCTCATGTCTGCAACGATACCATTATTCAAGTCTAAACCAGAAGTAGTCATACCATTATAAATTGCCGACCTTAATTTTGTAACCAATTCAGATGAATCGAAACCTGCATTATCTGCTAAAATAATTGGTAGTTGTCTTAAAGCTCTAGCAAATGCTTCAATCGCCAAAGATTTTTTACCAACTTCGTTAGCAGCGGCTTGATCAACTGCTTTTGACATCACCATCTCAGAGCATCCACCACCCAAACAAGTCTTAGTTTCCCTGGTGGTTTGTGATAAAACCGATAATGCATCATGTAATGATCTTTCAGCTTCATCTAAAACTTGATCTGTTGCACCTCTTAAAACAACAGTACATGCCTCACCAGCAGCAACACCAGAAAACTTAGTCAAAACATCTTCACCTATTAAAATTTCTTCAATAGTATCACAATATCCTAATTTAACTTTCTCAGGATTATCAAAAGTGGAAACAACTTCACCACCGGTGACTAGAGCCAATCTTTCAATACCATCGAAATCAGCGTGTTCAATAGAATTTATTTTAGCATCAGTAAATAATTGTTCTGGATAATCGTAAATTAATTGTCTGTTAATGAAAACATTAATATCAAACTTTTTGATCTTTTCCACTTTATTTTTCATTTTAATCTTTTCAGCTTTTTCCAATTCAGCCAATTTCGAAGTAGAATCAACCTTAAACTTAGCACCAAAAATTTTGACTTTATCAGTATCCATTGATGAATTAGCAATTAAAATTCTAGCATTTTGAATTTTTTTAGGTTGATTAATACCAAATCTTTTTTCTAAAATAAACCCTTCATCCAAAAAGGAATCAGATAACTTTCCACCAACTTTTTTAATAATTTGAATATGATTTAAGTTAGTAGAACCTTTCAATCTTAAAACTGCATCAACGGCTAAGTTGGAAAAATGATCTTTGTCTTGCGATAAAATCTTTGATGATAATGTAGTTTTAGCGATATTAATTAAATCATTTCTGAATAACTCAGGATTCGATCCATTATTAACTGCAGCTTTTGTCAATGCCTCTATGGCAGTATTGCGGGCAATCCTGTAACCTTCGATAATAGTCTGTGGATGGATTTTCTTCTCAATCAATTTTTCCGCTTCTCTTAATAATTCAGCGCTTAAAACGGTAACCGACGTTGTACCATCACCAACCTCATCATCTTGAACTTTGGAAATATTGACTAACACTTTAGCTGCTGGGTTATCAAATGGAATAGATTTCAATATTGTAGCTCCATCATTAGTCACTAACGATTTTTCAACATCCGATGAACTTTGCAATAATTTATCCATCCCTTTTGGTCCTAATGTGGATTTGACTAAATCTCCGACGGCAATTGCTCCGACAAATGCTGACATACGAGCATTCTCAGCTCTTTCTTCGGTCGCTTGATCGCCAAGAATCTGAACTGACATTATGTGACTCTATTACGCTGATTAATGTGGTTAATTAAAGGAGATGTAAGTACTTTGGTTCTCTTCTTCTATGTTACATATTATTCTCTTGATTCAAAGTTAAACATTTAAGATGTCGAGAGGTCGTGTTGGATACAATAGTTTTTCATTACACAAAACCAAAGTACAAGCTACCAGACAAGCGTGTTCTACGTTGATAATGGGTTGTTGCAGGCACATATTATAGGTTAAAATCAAGTTGAAGCTTACTATATGGATTCAAATAATAGAAACGTCTGTAGATATATATATTATGTTAGTTTAAAGATACGCCAAGAATTCTCTAAATGGTTATCACAAGCGAGGAATGATCAGGTGACCATGTTAAAATTTAAATTTACAAATTGAAGTTCCTCAAAAATCGCTTACAAGTCCAGGCATATAATGCTTGTTCTATTTCTAGTGTCTTTTAACGGTACTTTAATCGGGTATTTAAGGTTAGTATAGAAGTGTTCTAGAGTCCTATTCCTTTGACATTGGGTCCAAAATTTACCCCCAGAAAACACTTACCCATTTTTTTGTTTACGCATTATTTTATTTATATATCAAGGCTATAGAACTAGTCAACTGTACGGAGTCGTTGCTTAGCATAAAACACATTATGTCAAAAGAATCATCACAAGCGATGGCGGTTTCGAAGGATGGTAATTCTCAAAAGATAAAGTCAAACATAATACCTACACCGGACGATTACCGATCACTCTTTACCAAGTTGGACATACAACGTAATGGAGAGATCACTTTACAGGATTTTAAGAAAGCATTAAAAGAATTGAATCACCCAATATGTGAAAAGCCTGAGTTGGTACAGACTATATTCAACTCTTTCGACTCAAATAAGGATAAAATTATCGACTTCAATGATTTTAAATTGTATTTAAAGACTACTGATGACCAAATTTTAAAGGGGTTCAACAAAATCGACCAAGACAACGATGGGAGACTAAATAAATCCGACTTCGTTACATATTTAAAGAAGACTCTTAATTTGAAGCCCTCGGATTATGATATAGACTTACTATTCAATCAGATTGACTCCAAGAATGATGGTTATATCACTTATGATGAATTTAGAGACTTTTTATTATTAATGCCAAGATTGCATGGTTCAAGAATTAAAACAGCCTTTGCATATATAGTTGAGGAATTAGATTTATCATCTGACGGAGATGTGACGTTAATCAATCAATTCCTTAATGGATTTGGGTTCTTTTTGGCTGGTGGTTTATCTGGTGTAGTATCACGTACATGTACTGCTCCATTTGACAGAATTAAAGTGTTTTTAATTGCTAGAACTGATTTATCGTCAACTGTTTTACATTCTAAAGCAGAGATTGCTAGACAGATAGCCAACGGTGCTTCAAAGCATGTAATTGAAGAGGCTCGTAAAAAAGTTGTTGCCGCAGAGCAAGCAGCTGCTAAGCAAGCAGCTGAACAAGCTTCTCATCCCAAAACTATTAGATCGCCAATTATTCAAGCTGGAAGGACTTTATGGAAACAGGGTGGTATAAAGGCTTTTTATGTCGGGAACGGATTAAACGTTTTAAAAGTTTTTCCTGAATCGGCTATGAAGTTTGGATCATTCGAGGCAACCAAGAGGTTTTTATCAAGAATTGAAGGAGTTGAAGATACAGCACAATTATCAAAAGTTTCTACTTATTTAGCTGGTGGTATTGGTGGTGTTTTTGCCCAATTTACTGTATATCCAATTGACACCTTGAAGTTTAGATTGCAATGTTCCAATTTGGACTCATCATTAAGAGGTAATGCATTATTAATTCAAACAGCTAAAAATATGTTTAAAGAAGGTGGGATTAAAATCTTCTATAGAGGTTTGTTTGTTGGTACAAGTGGTATATTCCCCTACGCAGCATTAGATTTAGGTACATTCTCAAGCATAAAAAACTGGTTGATTAAAAGAGAAAGTAAAATGACAGGGATAAAAGAAGAGTATATTAAGTTACCTAATTATATGGTTTTATCATTAGGGGCATTATCGGGTACATTTGGTGCAACCGTAGTCTATCCTATCAATTTGCTAAGAACTAGATTACAAGCCCAAGGTACATACGCTCATCCATATACTTATAGCGGATTCACTGATGTATTAACGAAGACTATAGCGAGAGAAGGTTATCCTGGTTTATTTAAAGGTTTAGTGCCAAATTTAGCCAAAGTTGCCCCGGCTGTTTCAATTTCATATTTCTTGTACGAAAACTTAAAGAATTTATTTGGACTCGATGGCAGTTTAAAGTAATCAAATGCAGAAGATGCAATGATAATATAATAATTTGCATATATTTTTAAATAGACAAACATTAATGTACATATATATATTCATGATTTAACATATTCATTATGTAAGTCAAAGCTAATTATTCCAAGGCTAACTTCACCAATCGAAAAATACTTAGTAGGTGCATTGTTTCTAGTTTTATGGTTATTTCCATTGAAGTTGTGGTTTAATTTAATCCAATTAGAATTAGTTGAATCTGAGTCTAAATTTATTGAATCATCTAATTCTACAATTACTTTAAAGAATATATCATTAGTTGCATCATTTTTAAAAGAATTCCTTTTTAATTCGTTAATATGATGGAATAATAATGACCTAATTTGTGAATAAATTTCATTCCACGATAAAGCCAGTATGTTGATTAAAGTTTCTGATGTTGGTTCTTCGTTACTTAGGAATGATAGGTCTGATACTGAATCATTCAAATTAATTAAATCATTAAAATTCAAAATATATTTTTGTTTAATTTCATCGGATTTCACGTTATAAAGTATAACGATTAATTGATTTAATTTACCACCTTCTTTACCTTCTAATAATATTTTTAGAAAATTATTAATCAAATTATTTAGATACTCATTCAAAACTGGATTCCTTGACTTAAAAATAATTAGGTCAAACGATTTAAATTTAGTAAAACTTTCCAAGTTATAAATCTCTTTATAGTATAATATTTGACTTATCCAAACGTTTAGGAATTCTTTTATAGTTAATATTAAGTTTTCTACAGTTAGTGGTAACATATCGTCCTTTTAACAACAACTACCACAAGTGAAGTTGTAGTATAACATCGCGCTATTATATCAAAAGTGCGTTTTAAGTGATATTACTTTTAGATCTTATTTGATATAAGAAATATTTCATTAATAATCATGTCTATTAAAAGTATAGATGTGTCTGATGTTCAAAGGATAACGTCGGGCCAGGTTATAATTGATTTAGTTTCAATAGTAAAAGAATTAGTTGAAAATTCAATAGATGCCCAATGTTCAAAGATTGAAATTATATTTAAGAATAACGGTTTAGATTCAATTGAAGTGATTGATGATGGATCTGGAATTGAAAGAGACGATTTTAAATATATTTGTTTGAAACATCATACTTCAAAATTGTTTACTTTTGAACAACTAAGTCAAGTTTGTACGTTAGGATTTAGAGGTGAAGCATTAAGTTCATTAAGTTCAATTTCTAATTTAAAGATAACAACATGTACAAAGAAGGATTATCCAAGATCAACAGAATTAGAGTTTAGTAAGATGGGTGAACTAGTCAACCAAAAGACTAAGGTTGGTGGGTTAAAAGGCACTTCAATTTTAATAACCAATCTATTTCACAATCTACCAGTTCGATCAAAAAATTTACAAAAGAATATTAAGAAAGAATTTACTAAAGCAGTTAATTTTTTAACAAATTATTTACTTATTCATCCAGAGATAAGATTTACAATTTACAATATCAGTAAGAGTAACAAGAAAACTTTAGTATTAGGAACGCAAGGTACAAAAAGCTCAACAATTTTAGATACCATGATAAATGTTTTTGGTAGCAATGGATCCTATGGATTAGTACCAATAGATTTAAATGTTAAAGATGTAGAAGTTAAGTTTAAGTTGAATACTGGGGAGTTTCCTATCAAAAGAAAATTAGATGTTCAATTTGTGGGTTATATATCAAACTGTTCCTTCGGATTGGGGAGATCATCAAGCGATAGGCAATATTTATTTATTAATAAGAGGCCAATAATTTTAAAGAAATTTATTAGAACAATTAATGAAGTTTATAAGAGCTTTAATCATGTTCAATTTCCAGTTGTTGTTTTAAATTTTGTAATTGATAGCGAATTTCTAGATATTAATATTACACCAGATAAGAGAGTAGTAATGATTCAAAATGAGAACATGATAAATGATGTTTTAAGAGATCGATTAATTACTTTTTTTAAGGAACAAAATAATGTTATACCAAAGAATAAAAATAAAGAAATTAATATTAATGGTGAACAAATTTCAATTTTGTCAAAAGTAACGAATAAATCTGAGAGCTCTGATGTCACCAATTCAAGTTCAATAACTAGAATATCATTTATTGATGAATCAAGAGATATATCTGAGGCCAAAAGTCAAAGTGAAGGACAATCTATAGACGAAGCTGCAGAAAGCATAATTGCAAAACGAGATTACCAGGAGAAGGCACCAAATATTGATGAGAAATTACAAGATACACAAATAAACTTTGAACAAGAAAAAGAAAAAGAACAAGCAAGCAAAGGCAAGATAGAAATTGAGTTAGAAGAACAAGAATTGCCAAAAGAATTAATAAACGAAAAAGAAAGAGATGAAGATATTGGTGAAGTGAGGAATAAAGAAATTGATGAAGATATAACGAAAGAACGGATAGATGGAGGAATTATAAATGGTAATAGCATCAATTGTAACAATCATGGTATTGAGAATGGATCTACTTTAGGATCTACTTTAAGTTCTAACAGAAACGAAACCCAAATAGGTGCTAAAGAAATCGTGGAACCCGCTTTCAATCCCAGTCATCATAATGATGAAAAATTGGATTATAATTTGTATATTTCAAGCCTTGATGCTACTGCTGATGACCGGTCGGATAACGCTTCTGTATTAGATAAGGCTGCCGGTGACCTATCGCAAATCACAAAAGGAGAAAAAGCAAGAATTGAATCTGGAAGTGATTCTAATCCCGACATGAACTTGCAGTCACTTCGTAAAGAAAAGATAGATCATACTTATCTAAAAAGATCTAGACCTGAAACTAAGCAGTTAAATGATTCTGTTAGTGATAGAATCGTTCCAGAAGGGCCAATCAAAAGAATTAAAATTGCGAATGTTTCAGAGCGCCCACCTACATCGATAGATCAGACTATTTCAAATAATAGATCATACATACATAATGTATCAACTACATTAAATATCGATTTGAATGAAATTAAGAAGACGATCAAAAAGGAAAAAAGTTTAAGTGGTGCTGAAGTTTATACTGCGGGTGAAGTTAAAGTTGATAAGATAGAGTTAAAAGAAGAAGCTGAAGAAAAACTCGCATACATAGTCTCGAAGCATGACTTTCTAAATATGAAAGTAATCGGACAGTTTAATTTAGGGTTTATATTGGTTACGTTGAACTCTTCAAACAACTTATTCATAATTGATCAACATGCCTCGGATGAAAAATACAATTTTGAAAGACTAACGAAAGCTACCCAATTTCAGAGCCAGCCATTGGTTATACCTAGAATAATTGAATTAAACGTAATGGATGAACTTATAGTAATTGATAACTTGGAAATTTTCAAACGAAATGGGTTTATAATAAATTTTGAGGAGAACAATTCTCCAGGTAAAAGAATAAAGCTAATCTCGTTGCCAATCCTGAAAAATACCATATTTGACTTGAATGATTTCCACGAGTTGATCCATTTGATAAACACAACGAAGACCACAAATAATCAATTTATTAAGTGCTCAAAAATTAGGTCTATACTAGCAATGAGATCTTGTAGAACTAGCATAATGATTGGCCAACATCTTAATAAGAAAACAATGAAGCGGATTGTCACCAATTTGAGCTCTTTGGACAAGCCTTGGAACTGTCCGCATGGCAGACCAACAATGAGACACTTAATTGAGCTACAAAATTGGTCTACCAATAAGGAGGACTACAGGTTGTAACAGCACAACTCGAAGGTGCTCACTTTATTATATATTCTATCCCGCTCGATATCTTGTATATATATGATGAAGTATGTTAAAGAGCTGGATGCTGTACAAATTAAAGCCACATTTTTTAATTGTGTAAACTGAAGGTTATCAGGGGCTGTCAATGTAAGATTATCACAACTTGAGCCAAAATAAAAAAATAGCGAGGAGCGGAAACAGCTCCAGTTTTGGTACAAACAAAATTTATTTTAAAACTAGTTAAAACTTACCATAATTAATTATTATTGTAATCATCTTCCCCTAAACTTTTTAAGTTTATGGACTATATTCTGGTCAAAAATATTTACATACCACCTGAGATTTAATATATACTTGAATAATTAATCTGAATATTCTAATATCTGAATTTGTTTTTTCTGCTATTTATTCTTTTTTGTTGTTTCTTTTTGTTGGTAGTTAATTTTTAAACTTCAAATATCAATTTTTTTAAATTATCTGAACATATTTTAATTCATCGTGTTACCTTATATTTAATATTCCAATAGAGGCGGTTTTTTATTTCAATTCTTTTTAATTTACGTTTTACACCTCCAATGGCGTTCAACAATTCATCACACCATAAAGCTCCAGAGAGGAAGAGCAGAAGAACACATAAGAATTCAAGAGATGGTATGTATATGAGGTTTTAGAAATTTGATTATGTCGTCGTACTAACACTAGTAGGCTGTCCAAACTGTAAGGCCAAAAGAATAAAATGTACGGAAGAACTACCGGCCTGTCATAACTGCATCAAGAAGAATTATCGATGTGGCTATATGGATTTTCCAGAAGAGAGATTAGAGCATATCAGAAGAAAGAATGAAAAGAAGACCCTAGAACAGCAGCACAAACAACAACAGCTATTAAAGGATTCAATGCAACGGTTACAGACGAATGATGTCTCCTATAATGATCAGCAATTACCAACTTCAGACCAACCCTACGGTTTATATACACCACAGCAATCGAACTATTTATTAAACGGGTCATACTATCCAAACAGTTTCCCACGTCAGAGCATACAGCATCAAACACAGCATAACCATCAGAATTTTACTCACCTCGTGCCGCAATTAGAACCTGAATATTTAACTACCAAGGATAACTTGAGAAGTGCAGTATATCGTGATTCATTCTTAAAGCTATCATCAAGTCCTAGCGTTGAAACAGGTCCTTCCACTGACAATTGTGTCCCCGTCCCTGAAAACTATGATTACATGAATTTTGAAAATGCCCAAATTAACTATCATAGACATATAAATGCAAACAGTATTAATTTTTATAATCCACAGGAAATATTTCACATGAATTATCCATTAAATAATGATTCATTGTACGATAATAGTGTATTGACTAATAGTTCCTCAGATTCAACATCGATATCTGTAGTTGGATCTGAAAAGAGTACTATCAATTATAGTCCGTTACCGAATGCGATCAATGAAGTGTACAGGTTTCCGAAATTAAAAAGAATGGATAGATTGAAGAATATCTTTTTAATTAAGTATTTAAGGTATTATAAGTCGAACTTTAAAGGTTTAAATAATAGTGAATTTCTTGTGCGCTATTCGCCAGTCTGGACTTATAAAACTTCCGAGAATTTTTGGACTACAGTCTATAACCAAGCGACGGTATTGCATGTCTATTTTTCGTTCTTTATGGATAGATCATTAAATAGCCTATTGAAAACATGTAACGATGCTTTAGGAAGTGAATCATTGTCCAATTCGTCCTTAGAGACAAATTTCCTGGATCCAACTAGGCAAGCTTCTACCCCAGTATCAATTAGTGAAAGTCCCTTTTTTGAACATAAGGATTTAGATGTTCTAACCAGGAAATCTTATACGTATTATGGTGATTTAATAAGAGACTTAAGGGAGTCTTTATCTGAAATTCATATCGAATATCCGGCAAAAATTTCTTTATTTGCTGCTTGGACAACCTACTTACAGTTACATGCAACTGTTGATACAGTATGTTTAATGAATACTGGAACTACATCACTATTTTTGAAAATTGTTAATGATGCCAAATCTACAGATGATATAACTCCGACTATTAAAACCGTTTTAAACATATTTAATGATCATTCGGTTAGTTCAATTATTCCTGATTATAAATTTAATGTATTTTACGAAATTTATGAAGACCTTAAGAATTTTAAGAATTTCATCACTGATAATAAGGAATTGACTTCAAAAAACAACGCATTGACTATTAGAAATTTATTAGAGCTAGAAAGCTTCTTACATAATTTAATTAATGATTTTCATCCGAAAATTGTTTATATTAACAACTACTATAAACTATTAAATAACGTGAAAGACAATACCAGTAATATTTATTTCACATCATATACTTTATTTTTTGAACTACTAGTCAGTTGGTTTAAAATATTCCCTTCTGAAGCTTTTTCAGTGGGAGCAAAAGTTGGTCCATTAAAGAAAACATTCTATTTATTTTTTTCAGCAGTCGGTAAAACATTAATTAATACTTTTACTCCCATTAGAAGTATGATGTTAATTGATACATGCAATGTGTTTTGTCCCAGAATTGATTTTAATGCTGAAATATTTAAGTTTGGTAAATTTGGTTTAAGTGACTTTCAGTTCAATTACATGAACAATTTATCAACAAAACTATTAAGGATAATTAAATTTTTTGATTATAGAATATCATTTTATGCATTTCATTTGTCTACAACGACAGTATTAAATGAAGAATATTTAAAGCATATGGGGTCAATTTCCAATAAGACTAAATATAAGGATATTATAAGTTTGTTGCCTAAGAAACTTGAATTAAGAGAAGTTATGGTTGAAAGTTTTTCAAAAGAAAACATAATAAGTTTTCAAAACTATCCAAACTTTAAGCTTTTCGAAGAAAATAATGAATTTATCTCACTCATCCACAACGAAATATTAAACCAGCAGCCAAGAATGAATAACATCAGTAATGATTTTGATTTTAAATTTGGGTTATTCAAATCAGATTTCGATCCAACCATAACTCTATCAAAATTTGAGCAGTTCCAAAAAAATATCTGGGAACTGAATGAATTAAATATTGATGAAGTAAGACTAAGAACTTTGAATTTTGATTTAGGTAGGAAAGAAATAAGTAAAGGTATACAATCTAGTAAGTAAAAGTAAAAATTCTTGCAAGTAAGAAGTATATACATTTAATATAGAATGTGTAGCATCATGTATATTACTAAATGTATTGCATTGTAATTAGTTTATATAGCATTTTCTTTTTCTAATTTTAATGCGCTTGATTGATAAAAGGATAGTTCAATATAAACCACTCAATTCATAATTATAGAATCATCAGATGTAATTATATCCTATCTACCTTTTAAAGTTTTTGATTTGTCACTTAAGACCTTTTTCATAAGAATACTTATCATCAAACCGACATTGGCTCTGATATTAAACTAATTTTTGTACAATGATTCATCATGGGAAAAAAGAAGAAATTTCAACAGATAATAGCAAGTCGACTAGAAAGAAACATACGTATCCAAGTTCATGTTGTGAAATATGTAAGAAAAGGCGGACAAAGGTTCAGAAGATTTCCCAAATTGTTTAAGTTGTATTTTGGTCAAATGTGATTATTTGAAGCTACGGCCTGAGAAAATGAATCAATTAAGAGATAAGATTAGGAATAAGTCAGGTCTTAAGTTAAGACCATTAAAGAATGCAGAACCTTCAAATATGTCATTTAAGGTGTTGAATTGTAGCAAACTAACGAATCTTAATTCCAACTCATCAAATTTTAATGACTTATCTACAGATAATTATAAGCTTAAGATGAGTAATAGTATGTGTTCAGAATGTTTTGATAGTGATTCAAGTTTAATTTTTTATGCCTTATTAACACTAAGTTGTTCTTATTTAAGGTCAAATGCAATTCGGTCCTTCAAGGGCTTCAATTGGTACAATGAAAATAATTTCATTCAATTAGGTAGTTTATTATTGAATCTTGCTACAAAATACTATGGAATTGTAATTTCGGAATTACGAAAGCTATTAACTTCACCGAATTATAATGTTTCAGTTGCGATTTTAACATCAAATCTATTAAACAAAGTTTCAATTTATAAGTATACAAAATTATTACATTCAAGTACATTTTCGAACGGTATGGTTAGCATATTGATTGATTTATTATTGAAGGAGACTAAATTTCCAGACCATATTACATTTGCGGTAAAATTTTTAATATTTGCTTCAAAATCTTATTATTTTCCTATGTATAGACCAGAATTACTACTTGAGTTCCATTCAATATTAAGTAAGTTTCAAAAGCTATTAAATAAGGACACTGATTCAACTATCGTGTACCATTTTAGTCAATTGTTTGGGTTTACTAATGAGTTAATTCAAGTAACCAATTCCTATATCGATAAGAACCCATTGATTCTTTATAATTTTTTACGAAAATGGTTGATCATATTGCCTTCCAAAGTCCATGTACTTGAATACTCGAAAAACCAAAAAGAAAAATGTTTAATGTACTTATTTAGAACATTAGCCCGAATCCTTGATAATCTATTTCCCTCGGCTAAATTTTTATTCTTACAAGGTTTTAGCGGAGATATTGCATTATGGTATGAGCCAAATTATATAATCACTTTACATGATAACAATAATGATCTAATTAATGAGATCCAAAGTTACTGTATTAGGGTTTCTATATTTTTCCAAAAACGTTATAATACCTTATGTATAATGTTTAGTAATCAACGATTGAAAAAAACACTTCCGCTGAATATCATTTATGAAGCTATCAAGAAATTATAATAACAAAGTTCAATTCGTGTTGAATTGAACTTTGTTATCATTATTTGCATTTTCCAGAAGTTGTGAAGTTTAATAAAACACAAGAAATTGTAAATAATATCAAATTTAGGTTCGGTGAAAATATATATCACTATAACAAAGACCATTATCAGCATTTTATATCTAATTATTCTAGTAAACTATCAAACACAGTTTTAATTAAAACTTTGGCAGACCCAATTTTAAGTTTCCACCTCGGTAACACATCCAATATCGAAATTCACCAGGACCACTATACATTGAATAATAATGACAATAATTCAATTGCATTTGATTTTAGAAACTCCTCTTCTCCGAACTATAACGCTGAGAAGCTGAATTCCAAATCTAAAGTCAACTATCTGACCTTATTCGAACATAGGCTCGGTAAGTTGCTAACCAAACAAATATCAAACAATTAACACTTATTCAAAGCTGGAAAATCCGCCACTTAGACTTCAAAGAATTTGAATTTTAAAACGGGTTTATACGAAGAAGATCAAGATCCTTTATTATTAGTAAACGCTGCGACTACTGAAATCTTCAAAAGAAAGCGCTTACCTGATAATCTGGAAATAGCTTCAATAATTGCCAATTTCCATAATCAAAGAAATAAGATATTTACTGACTTGGTTGATAAATAGTATAACTGAAGATGGTACCTAATTCTTCTATTTTTTTTAATAAGATTTCATTCAGCTTGATATCTAAAGTATAGTATTTAATAATGCTTTGCTTAGATGCTAGAAGTTGAATCTAATGTGCATCTTCCTCTACAATTGGTGGGGTGTGTATAGTAGAAGTAAATTTTTTTGTCTGTGTAGAACTATATTATACGATGACTAATTTTAACAATATTCTAATCTGGAAAACCTAATAATCTTATTTTTTAGGTGGGTACTTTCTTTCTTATCTCATTATCTTATAGAAACTATAATGAATTCTCTGAATTCTCCAACGAGTAATCCAGATAAACATCCTAATAGACGCCGAAAGCATAAAAATTCAAAATTAGGATGTCCAAACTGTAAAAAGAGAAGAGTCAAGTGTTCGGAGGATTTACCGACTTGTTTGAACTGTATTAAACATAAAGTAAAATGTGGATATTTAGACTATAGCGAAGAGCAATTAGAGGAATTGAACAGAGCCAAGTTACAGAATGAAATGGAAGAGAGTATAGATATGAAAACACTTGTTAGGACAAAGTCAAATACGTTACCCAAGAGCTCCGGTAGTAAACAAGCGGAAACAGGAAAAAGATCATCATTAGAAGATGACACTGATAGCAGTGACATTAATAATTTTGGCAAACTTCGTAGTAATATCACCACAAAAGGTCAATCTTCTCCCAATGGCTCATCCGAACAAGTGATAAAAGAGTCGCCCGCCAATTTAAATGGTGATGATGGGGTAAATGAGATTCTTAATTTTCAACATCAAGCGATCAAACAAAATTTTGACAATCTATTATCAACGTCAACAACGAATGATATTCCTATTATATATCCTGTTTATTCGATTGCAAATCCAAATTTGAACTTTAATGATCTGAATAGTTTAACTTCCAATTCAGATATTCAGCCTTTCACAGATCACTTTAATAGTGGTGCATTTAATTGGAGTTATTTGTCGCATTCAATAGATATATCTGAATTGAATAATAGATCCAAATATTTACCGGGAGCAATAAATTCAAATACGTCATTTCGAAAGATATCTAAAAGAGTAATAGACTATGAATCCGTATTATTTAATTTATTAATCAAATTAGGTCCATCCATAAAGATAGGCTCTAGCTCATTAGATGAGATCAGACATTTATATATTATTTGGCTAAATTCGATCATTTGCCAGTCATTTTATTCTGAATTGATGTTTAGCTGTTTGTTGAATTTAACAACTAACTATTTAATTTCAAATTCGTTGAACTCACAACATTCTAGTTTTATTGCTTTGGTTGAGAAGATGCAATTTAAAAATTTATTGATTGTTACTTCAATTAAGCATTATGCTAAGGTTATTAAAGGTTTAAGAATATTACTAAATAATAACGATAATCCTGGATTGTGTGCCTCTATTTCATATATTTTAAGCTTGATGTCAATTTATGATCCTGAAGTCACCTTGCATTCATCAAATTGTTTTAGAGATGGTTTATTTAGTGTTTTATCTTACAATATAAAGTTATCAATTAAAAATGGTTTAGATGTATCATTGATGATTTCTGTTCACTTACAATTGATGAAAAATATTGAAAGATCAATTTATCTACAAGGCTATAATCCAATTTTTTTAAATGAATTTAAATCAACATTGGAAAGTTTTGGTGATATTTTAACTTCAGTTTCCACATATGGTAACAATAATATATTAAAATTTGTGGAAGCTAGTTATAAGGAATTATTAGAATATACTAACGATACGATAGCAAATTATATACCAACCATAAATAATAATTTATCAAATCTAGACATTCAACAAGAAGTTTTATTCAATATGGTTTATAAATGGGTTAGATTGTTCCCGGCGAAATTATTAGTTATAACAGCTAAATCGGATCCATTTGTGAAAATTTTATATCTTTTTTTTAAAGTCTTGAAAAAGTCTTTATATGCTATATTTCCACAAATTAAATTTTTCTTTCTAAGGGACTTTGATAGTCCATTAATGTTAGATCTGTTTGTTACTCATAATGACTTTGATATACATGATAAAGAATTAGAAAATCCAATTATGTGCTGCTTGCCTTCAGCAGCTTATGAACCAATCAAATTCCAATTTAAGATAATGTCGGGTTATTTAATAAGAATTTTGACTTTTTTACAAAAAAGATTAATTTTACTATATCGGACTATTATTCATGGGGAGACAGCTAAAAAATTGTTTCCAATTGATGATATTAGGAAATGGAACAAGTCAATCCATGATATTTATAAAGTTAGAAATGAATTTAACAATGCAGTTGGTTTAATTGAGGTTCCAATTAAATCATTTAAAAATACATTAATAAAACCTTATCATTATCCTAGACTAGTTAAAGAATACACGGATGATACAATAATTCAAGATACTCATGATGTCGTTGATTTATTAACCTTAAAGAGTAATGGCTTGCTAGAGAATGATTATGATCAGACAGTCTAGATAATATTAGTTCTCATACCGTATTTTCTGAATTGTTATTTATTGTTTTGTAAATGCTACATATTAAGATTATATAGACAGTGTAAATATTTCTCTTACATTTTGATAATTGCTAATTCCTTATGACTTATGACATAAAATAAACTTAGATTATCACTTTTTTATCTTTTAAGGGTAAGAAAAGTGTTATTGGACTTTTTCTTTACTTTATACTAACTCTAAGGTGATTTAAAGATTCCAAAAGATCTTATTAGTTATTGTGATGGTCTAGCACTTCATCAAAGTACTGATACTTTTGGATAACTTGTACCTCACGTGAAATTTTCAAAGATCCTTTTGTTAATTGATAACTTATTAACCATGTTTAAAATATATTTTCAACCAGAAATCAATGAATGAAGACATTGAAGAATATAAAGCGTTAACGTCGACCTTGCTGGCATTTTATAATTATCATAAGTATGAGTACGAACAGTTAATTAAACCTCGCAAAATTAAACTAGCATCCTTATCCGAAGATGAATTAAGTTTGATACCATGGTACCCCAAACATTTAAAAGATTTAGAAATGTGTATTGGTATAAATGAAGAATTTACTAAGAACTTAGCTGTCACTATTTCTCAAGAATGGGGTGCGTCTTCTAATCCAAATGATTGGTCACCTTGTACAAATTTTGAATTTGATAAAGTTAGATCTACATTATTGCAGCTAGCTAGAGAATGGAGTTCAGATGGCGAAAGCGAAAGAGCAATTGCTTACGATAAGATTATTAATGAGCTTTCTGAAATTTATCCCGAGGATAGATCAAATATAAAAGTTTTGGTACCTGGTTGTGGTTTGGGTAGGCTAGTTCTAGAAATAGTAAAAAATGGGTTTTGGTGCCAAGGCAATGAGTTTAGTTATCATATGTTGTTAACATCAAACTTCATTTTGAATCATTGTAGGTTTGCGAATAACTTCTCAATTTTCCCAAATTTGCATAAATCATCACATTTGGCTAAAAGGTTAAATCAAATCAGACCTGTGACCATACCTGACGCCAATCCCTTGGAGATCCATGAGTTGGCCGAAAAAAATCCACAGATACCTTATGATGAACTAATGTCAATGACTGCTGGATCATTTGTTGATTTATATGGGCCACCTGGTTTGTCTCTATCAAATGCATACACCAGTGATCCGGTCGCTACCGAGTTCAGAACTACTAATGAAAATAATTTTGACGTTTTAGTAAGTTGTTTTTTTCTAGATACCGCATCAAATGTAATCGACTATTTAAAAACAATTTATTACTGCTTAAAACCTGGTGGCTACTGGATTAACTTCGGTCCTTTGTTATGGCATTTTGAAGATGATTTCAACACCCAGTATATCAACAAGAAATTAAAGAAAAATGGTAAGGTTGAAAACGTACCTTCAATCATGAAAGGCTTGGAACTATCACGGGAAGACTTAATTGAACTAGTTAAAAAAATTGGCTTTGTCTTTGAAAAACATGAAATTAACATTGAAACTACTTATTGTGGTGACATCAAAGCGTTGGGTTCATTTGTTTACAAGTGTGAATACTGGCTTTGTCGAAAGTCATCCGTGCAATAGTTTTTACAAGAGAAAGAAAACAGTTTTATTAATGTCCATCCGTAGTTTCAACCTAATTCAACCAATTAACTACATATATATGTATATATGTATAGATTCTTGTCCCCGTACCTTTAATTGCAACTTTGTCTGTAGTGTGCTAACCAGAATTTCCCTTATTTAAATACATATCAGATGATAAAGATATAAATTTGAGGCGATAATTAGATATCCACTATTTATCTCCTTCTTTTAACAATATCTTTCAATATTTATCTACTCTGAATTAATAAATCCATTTACCCTAATATATACGTTATTTTTCCGTCATATAATATTTCGTTGATCCCGACATGAGCTATCCAAATCCCCCAACGTCCGTTAAATTGGTATTATTAGGAGAAGCCGCAGTAGGTAAGTCATCATTAGTCTTAAGATTTGTAAGTAATGATTTCCAGGAAAACAAAGAACCAACTATAGGAGCGGCATTCCTAACACAGAAATGTACTATTGGAGATCGTACAATAAAATATGAGATTTGGGATACTGCTGGTCAAGAAAGGTTTGCTTCGTTGGCACCTATGTACTATAGAAATGCGCAAGCAGCGTTGGTCGTTTACGATATCACCAAGCCAGCTTCATTCATCAAAGCTAGGCATTGGGTAAAGGAATTGCATGAACAGGCATCAAAGGATATAACAATTGCATTGGTTGGTAATAAGTATGATTTAGTCGAAGATGATAACGATAGTGATGAAAGTTTAAGAAAAGTAAGCGTCGAAGAAGGCAAAAGTTTAGCTGAAGAAGAAGGTTTATTATTTTTTGAAACAAGTGCTAAAACATCCTATAATGTTAATGAAATCTTTGTTTCTATAGGAAGTAAAATTCCTGATGTTTCCTCCAACCAAAATTTAAACCAAAGCACGAACAATCAATCCAACGGTGACGGTAGAATTGATTTGAGTTCAAATAGAAATACTAGTAGTGGAGGAGCTTCCGATTGTGCTTGTTAGAATGAAAATGCTTACATTCTTATATATACATATGTATCTGTCATAACTGATTTTTATCTAATTTTAACATATCTGATAACTCGGAAGTATAGTTCTTATTCTGTACCTACTTGTTCCAAAACATTCGATTGTTTAACAGTAAGATTAAGTTTCATCGTGATTGCATTCTTATTTGAATTTAATAACGACCACATTTTTCTTAGCTAGCTATTGACGTTTTCACAATTTATTGTTTTATACAATGTAAACTTGCTGTTTATGGAAATCACTCTGTTCGCACTTCTCAAGTATATTTCAAATTTTTTGACAGTGAGACCTTGCTGATCTTTGCTCCCATATCTTGAAGTTAATCAGTCATTAACCATGAATACTAAATTAAAAGTTGCTTATGTCCCAGAACATTTTTCGACTCCTTTATTCTTCGCTGATCAAGAAAAATATTTTGCCTCCAAGGGTTTAGAAATTAGCTTCTTTCCAGTTCCAGAAGGAACGGGACTTCTTGTTAAATTATTGAACGAAAATGAAGTGGACATTGCCATTGGTTTAACAGAAGGTTTTGTTGCTGATATTGCCAAAGGTAATAAATCTTATAAAGTTATCGATACCTATGTTAAATCTCCTTTATGTTGGGCAATTAGTACTGGTTTTAATAGGGACGAAATTACCAGACCGGAGGACTTAGCAGGAAAGTCAATTGGTGTTTCAAGAATAGGTTCAGGTTCATATATTATGAGCTTTGTTTTAGGCCGTCAATTGAAGTTCCCAGAGCCATATTTTAAGGATATTCCAGTTTTATCGAATTTTAAAAATTTGAGAGACTCAGTGAATCATGTATATGAAGATAGAGAGAAATATAGTGATGCGTTTATGTGGGAACACTTCACTTCAAAAAAATACTATGACAACAAAGAGATTAAAAAAATAGGCGAAATTTATACTCCTTGGCCTTCCTGGGTTATAACGGTTAATTCAGATTTATTAAATACTAAGAAACAAGATATTAAAAATTTCATCAAATGTTTAAATAAAGGTATTAAACATTTTAACGAAAATCCTAAAAAAGCAACTGAATTTATTGCTACAAACTTGGATTATTCCGAAGAAGATGCTAATGAATGGTTAAAAACTGTTAAATTCAACGAAAACTTGGGTGAAATTGAAATTGATTGGGAAACCGTTGTTGGACAAACTGCCAGTATATTAAAATCTGCTGGCGTTTTGACTGATGGCGATGTAACTATTGAGGAGAGATTGCAAAGTGGTATTATCAAAAAATTATAGGTCTCGATTATACGTCTGCTAAATAAACATTCTGTAAACATAACTGTACCTCCTCTATTTTGTAATCGTAGATATTCTTATAATATTTTCTACACCCTATGCACCCAACTATTAAATTCGGTAAAATGAATTTAGTGTGGGGCTAATAAAGGGTGAAACCCTATTCTACTTAAGTTTAATGCAGCATTCATCGGGGTAAAGGAACAATCAGTAAGTAGTTTTGAAATCTCGTGGATACGATGATTCAGTTAGAGATGATATCCGACGGACTTTAGTGGTCCCATCAACTTTGCTCTGAAGTCCAATACAAAACTGTAATTGAATACATACTACATATTGATTAGATAAAGGTGAATTATCAGTGATTAAACTATATGCTTTTATCTTGATGATATCCACCAATAAAGTTGAGATACTCGAGAAAATCTTCCGAGAAATTAAAATCTAACGGGGCGGTTGGTAGTCCGATCGATAAGATCCAAAGCCCGAAAAAATAAAATCCAGTTCCATTGATGACTCTGATTTCTAAAAAGTCAGGAGTACTCCGGGAACATCGTAAGAGCATTCCGGTAGCAGGGATGCTATAAAGATAAATGTTCGGAACCACCCTTCCCCAGAGTATAAAGAGAGAATAAAATCTTCGAAAGTTGCAAGGATTTATGTCAAATAGTGCCACAATGACAAACATTTATTCATCATTGGAGCAAGTTCAAGTTTTAGCTCCTGTAAACGATCAACCAGAATATGAACCATCCAAAACTACTCAATCTGATATTTTAACAAAATCAGCTTTGTCTTTTGTAGTATTACTACATAGAACTTTTAATTCTACTAGGAAGGAATTGTTAGAAAATAGACAGGAAGTTCAGAAGGAAATTGATTCAGGTAAGCCATTGGAATTTTTAAAAGATCCAGAGCTAGTAAAAATTAGAAATGATCCAACCTGGCAAGGGGCTTTTCCTGGATATGGTTTAGCTGATAGAAGATCTGAAATCACTGGGCCGCCGGAAAGAAAAATGATTGTAAATGCTTTAAACACACCTGTCAAGACTTATATGACTGATTTTGAAGATAGCTCTTCACCAACTTGGAACAATGTAATTAATGGACAAGTTAATTTATTTGACTCAATTAGACACCAAATTGACTTTATCAACAAAGACAATGGTAAATTCTATAAAGTTGATAGATCTAGACAAAATCCAGTCTTAATTGTTAGGCCCAGAGGATGGCATATGGTTGATAAACATATTATTGTTGATGGGGAACCGATCAGTGCATCTATTTTAGATTTTGGTCTCTATTTTTACCACAATGCCAAAAAATTGGTCGAACAAGGGTTTGGTCCATACTTTTATTTACCTAAAATGGAACACCATTTAGAAGCTAAACTATGGAATGATATATTCAATGTTGCTCAGGATTCATTGTTTATTAGGAGAGGTACAATCAGAGCTACTGTTCTAATTGAAACTTTACCGGCTGCCTATCAAATGGAAGATATCATCTATCAACTTAGAAATCACTCAGCCGGTTTAAATTGTGGTAGATGGGATTATATATTTTCAACGATCAAAAGGTTAAGAAATGATCCAACTAAGGTTTTGCCCGATAGAGGTCAAGTTACCATGACTGTACCATTTATGTCTGCTTATTGCAAACGTTTAATTAATGTCTGTCATAGAAGGCAGGTTCATGCAATGGGTGGTATGGCTGCTCAAATACCTATTAAGAATAATGTCGAGGCTAACAAGATTGCAATGGAAAAAGTTGAGAAGGACAAATTAAGAGAAGCAACCATGCATTATGACGGTACCTGGGTAGCACACCCTGCTTTGGCACCAATTGCTAACAAAGTCTTTGATAAATATATGCCAACGCCAAACCAAATACATATTATTCCTGAAGAAAACGTCAGTGAGGAAGATTTATTAAACACCACAATCGTAGATGCTAAGATTACTACAAATGGTATCAGAGAAAACTTATACATCGCTTTGTGTTATATTGAATCCTGGATCAGAGGAATTGGTTGCGTTCCTATCAATAATTTAATGGAAGATGCAGCAACTGCTGAGGTTTCTAGATTACAATTGTATTCATGGGTTAAACACAAAGTTATGTTAGCTGATACTGGTAAGCAAATAACTCCTGAATTAACATCAGAAATCTTAGATGAAGAAACCAAAAAATTAGTTGAAGAATATGGCAAAGATTATAAGTTCGATATTGCAGCTAAATACCTAAAACCAGAAATCACAGGTGAACGGTTATCTGAATTTTTGACTACTTTAGTCTATGATGAAATTGTTACTGCTGGTGACCCAATTGATTTATCTAAGTTAAAAGATTAGAGTACATACTATAGAACTATTTAAATAGAGAAATACTAACGAATATCAATCATGCCGTTTCGCCAAAAGTATACACACTAGTTCTCATTGCTGGTCTGTATGTCGAGCAGATCCGGACAATTGACAAAGATATCTTTTATAGTCTACTATAGAGCAACTTAACAAACTATTTTATATTTTGTTTAACAATAAAAGTACTCTACTATCAAATTCATACAGTCTTAGCAAAATGAACAGTCGATATTACTGGAAAGATCAAGTAAGTATAATGTATGTATCCTCTGAACATCAAAAAGGAATGTGTTGTAAAGAGAACTCGTATTATTCCCTGATAAGTAATGATAGATGCTTGACACTAACTTTAACGCAGTACACGCACCGCCGTTATAAAGTGAACACTTCACGAAGAATATACATAATACTTTATCTGCAACCTCTTTTCTTATAAGATCACATTTTTTTTGAGCTAACTCCAAGAATTATAGTTAATTCTATTTATTTATAGATAATAGCATTCAATATTAAGATCTCTAAATTTAATATTTTAAAAAAAATGGCAACCCCGCCGTTTTTAAAACTCTCTGTTTCAGATCAGAGGGCAAAGTTTGCTGAACTAAACATGATTGAAGCTGAACGAATAACAGAAGGATTGAAGCATCCAGAAGAATCTGAATGGTCAATGGTTGCTGCTACTTCAAGAGAGAATTCACATAGAAATAGATATACTAATGTTCTCCCTTGGGACAAATCGAGAGTCAAACTACCGGTTAAGGAGGAAAAATCTGATTATATCAATGCATCTTATGTATGTCTAGATGGTGAAACGAAGTATATCGCGTGTCAGGGCCCTCTTACAAGAACAAGTCATCATTTTTGGTCAATGTGTTTCAATGAGTCAGAGAAGCAAGCCAACGATATTATCATTATTGCAATGATAACACCAGTAGTTGAAGGTGACGTAGTTAAATGTTTGAAATATTGGCCGGATGATGAATGCAGTAGTGTAGACTTGTCGGCAGGCATTGCTGGTGATTCAATTGATATTCCTGATCTAACTCTAGAGTATGTTTCTAAATCCTATCATAAAGAAGGTGACTTTTTATTGACAAAGTTAGAATTAAAGTCAAAGGACAAAACTAAAATGGTGTATCACTTTCATTATTATAAATGGGCTGATTCAAAAGTTCCTCCTTCCGTAACGCCTTTGTTGTTGCTATCAAAAGAAATTACCGCATTGAAATCAAGCATCAAGAATCAGCCAATTCCAATAGTTCATTGCTCGGCTGGTGTAGGTCGTACTGGCACTTTTATAGCATTAGATCATTTGTTTAATGAGAATAAGGTTTCTTCGAATTTGCAAGATCCGATATTAGATACGGTTTCACAATTAAGATCCGATAGAATGATGATGGTTCAGACTGTTTATCAATTTAATTTCCTTTATCAATCTGCTAAGACAATATATAAAGAAAGGGCCAATAAATAGTAATATATAAAATTTTTAGGACTGTGTTCTATATATTGAAAGACTAGACGTTTGCTGTAATTCTCGTACTATTTTAGGCGGCTAAAATTCTCTCGGCTGGTTGTTTTGTTGCAAAACTAAAAATTTTTAAACGCAAATTTATTATATCTGAATCCAGTGCCATCTTAGCTTTAATATAAGCAATGCTTGAACCGCTAGATACGTTCTTAACGGAACAATGCAATTCTTTCCCTCTTAAAATAAAAAGTCAAAATTCAATAAATCAATTGAACTCTCAACTACATGGAAACAGAAAGGACCTTTATTCGTCCAGCTCAATAAACGACTACGATGTCATACATGAAATTGAAGCAAAAGCTCTAATATATAAAGCAAACTTCTTAACAGCCACGTTCTATCTTCAGAATATAATATATCTAAGGGTGGAAGAATATCACAATAAAAGCTACATTTGCACAGAAACTACAGAGCAAATTGATTCGCTACATAAGAGATTACAAATTGAAATTCAAGATCCGCTAAAAGTATGTTTGGAAACCGATATCCTTATCAATAGTTTACTTAAAATCAGTCAAAATTACAAACTTCATCATACAGAGAAGAATGAAATTACTAGTTCCCGTTCTGACTATGTTTATATTTTATGTCAAAAGCAGGTTCTGGGTTTGTGGGAAGTCGATATGATGGGAAATCTTGAATTGCTAAAACAGTTAACTTTAAACATATTTAAGATTCAATTAAATGAAAATTCATACCTCAACTTTTCGGGATCTAAACTCTCATGCCTCAAGCTATCTTCTATTAACCAAACTCTAATCAAATATGTTGGCTCCGGTTCAGAATTGGTGATCCAAATAAGTGATATACTGGACATATCTGATTTCAATGAGAAATTTTGTAATATCAAAAAATACAACAAGTGTCTTCTGGAGAGTAATCATCACACATCTATGACATCCATTGATCAAATCAAAAAATCACATGGCAAAACAAAGGTTATTAGGCAAGCAGATAAAGCTTCCAACACTGAAGTATCTCATCTATTAACTTTACAACAACGTGAAATAAGCTGTATTATTGGTATCAAAGGACAAAGGCTCAATTCAATTAGAGACATAACTGGGTGTACCATTAAGGTTTTGTCAGTAGAAATGGGAAATAGTATCTCATTATCACTTCCACGTAAAAATATTCCTCAATCAATACTCATCACTGGAAGTAGATCAAGCATTAACCATGCTATCCGAATAATTGATCAATATATCACTCTTTATAGAGAAAGCGATACTAAGTTCATCTAATAAAGTCGGGTAACCAATGAGTCTCTAAGTAAATTAGATACTTGTGAGAATTTATGAGTACTTCTCTAGACTAAGAAAAGGGTTTTTGTGTCATTGTTTTGAAAAAAAAAATAACTACTGCGCAGGCCTCGCAGAGTGAAAAATTTTTCTCTTTATTACCTAAACCTATTTAATAAAGTAAATTTTCTTTTATTTTTTTCCCTTCTTTTCTGTTCGTTTATACAACAATTTTAATTTAATTTAAAAATGGCTGAAGGTGTTTTCCCAGGTGCTATCGGTATCGATTTAGGTACTACCTACTCTTGTGTCGCTACTTACGACTCTGCTGTTGAAATTATTGCCAATGAACAAGGTAACAGAGTTACACCATCTTTCGTTGCCTTCACCAACGAAGAAAGATTAATTGGTGATGCTGCTAAAAATCAAGCTGCTTTAAACCCAAAGAACACTGTTTTCGATGCTAAACGTTTAATCGGACGTGCTTTCGATGATGAATCTGTTCAAAAAGATATCAAAACCTGGCCATTCAAAGTTATCAACTCTAACGGTAACCCATTAATTGAAGTTGAATACTTAGAAGAAACCAAAACCTTTTCTCCTCAAGAAATCTCTTCTATGGTTTTAACCAAGATGAAGGAAATCGCCGAAGCTAAAATTGGTAAGAAAGTTGAAAAAGCTGTTGTTACTGTTCCAGCTTACTTCAACGATGCCCAAAGACAAGCTACCAAAGATGCTGGTGCCATTTCTGGTTTAAACGTTTTACGTATCATTAACGAACCAACCGCTGCAGCTATTGCTTACGGTTTAGGTGCTGGTAAATCTGAAAAAGAAAAACACGTTTTAATCTTCGATTTAGGTGGTGGTACTTTCGATGTCTCATTATTAAACATTACTGGTGGTGTTTTCACTGTTAAAGCTACTGCTGGTGATACTCACTTAGGTGGTCAAGATTTCGATACTAACTTGTTAGAACACTTCAAAGCCGAATTCAAGAAGAAGACCGGTTTAGATATCTCAGATGATGCTAGAGCTTTAAGAAGATTAAGAACTGCTTGTGAACGTGCTAAGAGAACTTTATCTTCTGTTACTCAAACCACTGTTGAAGTTGATTCCTTATTCGATGGTGAAGACTTCTCTGCTAACATTACCAGAGCTAGATTCGAAGATATCAATTCTGCTTTATTCAAATCTACCTTAGAGCCAGTTGAACAAGTCTTAAAAGATGCTAAGATCCCTAAATCACAAGTTGATGAAGTTGTCTTAGTTGGTGGTTCTACTAGAATTCCAAAAGTTCAAAAATTATTATCGGACTTCTTCGATGGTAAACAATTAGAAAAATCTATTAACCCTGATGAAGCTGTTGCTTACGGTGCTGCTGTCCAAGGTGCCATCTTAACTGGTCAATCTACCTCCGAAGACACCAAAGATTTATTATTGTTAGATGTTATTCCATTGTCTTTAGGTGTTGCTATGCAAGGTAACGTTTTCGCTCCAGTTGTTCCAAGAAACACCACTGTTCCAACCATCAAGAGAAGAACTTTCACTACCGTTGCTGACCACCAAACCACCGTTCAATTCCCAGTTTACCAAGGTGAACGTGTTAACTGTTCAGAAAACACTTTATTAGGTGAATTTGACTTAAAGAACATTCCACCAATGCAAGCTGGTGAACCAGTCTTAGAGGCTATTTTCGAAGTTGATGCCAACGGTATCTTGAAAGTTACCGCTGTTGAAAAATCCACTGGTCGCTCCGCTAACATTACTATCTCCAACTCTATTGGTAGATTATCATCTGAAGAAATTGAAAAGATGATCTCAGATGCTGAAAAATTCAAATCATCTGATGATGCCTTTGCTAAGAGACACGAACAAAAACAAAAATTAGAAGCTTACGTTGCCTCTGTTGAATCCACCGTCACCGACCCAGTCTTATCTGCTAAATTAAAGAAATCTGCCAAAGACAGAATTGAAACTGCTTTATCCGATGCTTTACAAGCTTTAGAGTTAGAAGAATCAAATGCTGATGACTTCAGAAAGGCTGAATTAGCCTTAAAACGTGCCGTTACTAAAGGTATGTCTACCCGTTAAGTGTAATTAAATATTAATATTTTGTTGTATAAATTTTTCAGTTTTGTTTATTATTCTTTTGGGTTTAAATAAATATCGTTTCTTTAAATTTAAGTATTCTATTGTAGTATAAACGAACTCAAGTACAAACGTTTATTTGGTCCTTTCTTGATCACTAATATACAAATATTCATTATTTCTATAAATAGTAAACTAACTATTCATCGCCATCTAAAATGTAGTTACCCAACTTATCCATTTTCAAGTTTTTGACTCCACTTAATATCGCTGCAATTATTTTTTCGTTTTCTTCTTCATTTTCGGTGCCATCTTCTAAGCCATTGTCTAAGCTATCTTCCTCATCATAGTCACTTTCTTCTTCGTAATCTTCAATATCTTCTGAATCGACTTCAGAGGTATCTTCTTCCTCGAGATCATTAGCTCTCATGCCTTGGACTGCTGCTTCTAAATCTCTGTCCTCCCTATTGCCTGTTCTCTTTTTAGCATAACCAGAGGCTTGAACTTCAACATCTAAACTATTTACTCTTTTAACATCCCTCTTGAAATTAGGATACCCATATTTATAACCCTCTCCATAGCCATCAGTGTCAAACATAGTAGGATCATGTTCTGGAGAATATTTAAATTTCTTCTCAAAAAATGACCTTATACCTTCAACATCTCTATCGAAATAATATTTAGCATCTGGGTGTTCTATAGAAACACATTGAGGAAAATCAATTATAACGAAATCAAATTCATACTTGCTAGCTTCCTCTTTATCCCTAATAATAATATTAAATTCGTTAAAATCACAATGAATTAGCCCATGGTTACCTAGCTTAACAATAAAATTCATTAAATCTGAATATAGCTTCTTATAATTATTGTGTTGACGCAAATGCTTCATTGGAAAACCTTTAATCCATTCCATCATAACACAATGCCTCGAGTAATCGAACGGTTGAGGAACAGCAAATCCACTCTGATGCAAAACAACCATAAACTGATATTCTTTGTTGGCTGCTAAACGTGACAAGTACATCCAATTAGATGTTTGTCTATTTCTCAAATAATCACGATTGTTCTTAACTGTCCTAAATGAAGTTCTTCCTAACCTGTGAATTTTTAATACTTTTTGAGCTCCATCGGGATCACTGACAGAATAAATATCAGATTCTTTACCTACACCAATCGTCGTGCCGACTGAATACAATGTGTTCCTGTTTAGCATACTTTTTAACGCCAAATAATCGTACCCCGAATATGTCAACCTGAATCCATCATACTTGGCATTTCTTAAACGGGACACGAGCTTTAATTTGGCTAAATCCCCAATCGCCCTGTTGGTACCTGATGGTGATTTCAAACCGCCAATGGAATGAATCATCTGTGTGGGGACCAATTCATGATTACGGGATCCTAATTCAATAGCTTGAAGAACCCTGAAATCGTCCGAGGTCAAATATCTCATATGAGAGGTATCGAGCTTCATTGTTTAATATTATGTGTTGTTACTTTAACATATACCATCATTATCTGGAAGAAAAATTTAAATTTTGTTCTCATCTTACAAAATTTACGGTTAAGAAGCACTGTGCGCATAGTTCTTAAGAAGTAGTTAGACATGCCCTAGATTATATTCTTATCATTTCATGCTCTAATGTTTCGTAATAGAAACAATTCAAAGAACTATAGCACGTCTTTTGTCAGACGTAGAAGTCTGAGTAAAACAGCTAAGGAGAAACAAAAAGGTTCTGCAAATTTGTTTGAAGTTAAGTCTAAAAAAATTGGAACAATCAATGATTTAATATACAAAGATACGAGTTCGACGTCATCATATCCATGGAGTAGGCTAATGCCGTTAAACGAGACTACTCAATTGAAAGGTTCGAAGAAATTGGTATCGCTAAAGTTTTTATGTGCTAAAAAATTAGCCGAAAACGTAGATGCATTAGAGACTTCATATCTTGATTATGCTCCTTGGACATGCTGGTCATTGGTATGGGACATAGTGATGTCGCTACATAATGATTCATTCCGGGTCTTTTCGATGTTTGCATCTAAGTTTTCAAAGTTTAATAACTTTAAGTCACATAGGTTAAGCATAAATGGATCGCAATATATTAGACCAGCAAATAGGCAGACCTTAGCAAATCTACGGACTAGATCTATCAAATCAAGTCATATACCAAATTCAAATAATCATAGATTGGAAAACCTTTTCTCTAATGTTAATTTGCTGGGTTTTGTTAAGTATATTCATCAACTTTCATATCAGCCTATAGTTCTTTTGGATATCTCAAGGGCCGTTAATAAATTGACAAAAGATGACTATTTCATGATCTTCAATATTCCCAACTTAGTTGCTTTAGATTTATCTAATAGCACCATTGTTGATAATCAATTTCTTTATAATTTGTTTGTTAGCATTACAAAAGAAGATAAGTTAAATAAATTGACCCTTTTACTGCTAAATGACTGTCCCAATGTAACTGCTGAAGGATTGAAGCAACTATTAAGTATTTCAAATATTGATGGTATGATTTCTCCATTAGCATATATTGAATCTGATAGCTATGTGATAACTTCAGATTTTGCGGTTAGATTCCAAGGTCAAGGACTGAAGGATACGTATGTTAAAGGCACTAAATGGATACTACTTAACCAAACTAGTGAGGAAGCCGAATTATTATCCAAGCTTCCCTTGGGTTTGAAGCTTCACACACTCCGTAGGTTATTCTCGAGAAAGATAACTAAAAAAGACAATAGCGAAGTTACTAATTCGATATTACAAAATATTACTAACCCGTCTGATCACTTATATCATTCTCAAGGCAGCATAATTCTTGATATAATGTTTCAGGAAGAAAAATATCTAACGACTGATACCAGTAACCCATCAGGGATTAAGCTATTAGAAGAAACTTGGAGAAATAGACTAAACGCTCGAAATGCAGCAAAAAAGTATGAAACATTCTGTTATGTAATAGATAATAATTATACTGGAAACATGGTAGAAGAGCTTGCTCAACCCTTTTCAAGATCTGAGAGTAATCATATTCAGAACAAGAACAACAGGAAGAAAGTATCAAAAATCACCAAGAGAAAAAAGCTCTCCACCACCAAAACAAGTGTAAAAAGTTTTTTTGAACTATGAAAGTACTTAAGATAGAGTATACTAAGGTTTCATTTACTAAAATACATAACTATACTATAGTAATATAATGCTAAGAAATGTTAAACTTATTTATCATTAAGAATTAAAGTGTGACGAAGCAGGATGGAAACTAGCTGAAGAATCATTTTCAGCATTACCACCACCCTTAAGAATATTAAGCAAATCACGAGCAGAGGAGTGTTTATCAGTAGATGAACGTGCCATTAATTTAGTTGTATCGGTTTCTATAAAATTTTGAGGTGATAAACTCTGTATAGTGTTACTTTGATTAAACTGATTATTCTCCAAATCATTCAAAGTGAGCAGTTCAGGTCCTTGACATTTAGATTGTTCTAATGAAGGCTTTTTATTAAGTAAGCTTAGTAAACTAGCAGCAGCCTGATTTGAAGTAGATCGAGGTTTCTTTTCAAACGATACACTTGGCTGGTCTTGTGAGGCGCTTGTATTTCTGAAAGAAGGAAATAAGTTAGCTTCATTTTGACCATAGACCCATGAGCCAGAATTAAAATTGTCTTTGTAGTCTCCATAAATAGAGCTGAAATCATTTTTTTGTGAAGTTGCCTTTAAATTATTGTTACTTTTTTTGCCGCCATTCAATAACTGTAGTAAACTTTGACCTTGTTGAGAGGTTGTGTTTTCTTCTTCAACATTTTTTTTTCCTTGCTTAGCTCCATTGGAAGAATTACCAAGTAAGTCGTTTAATGATTCGCCAGGTTTAAGAAGTCTAATTTTACCTTTCTTAATTGTTTTGTTTTGTTTGTTGCTGGCGAAGCTTTCAATTGGATTGGATGGATTATTTTTTGAAGAAATTGGCATATCAGATATATATGATTCTGAAAACTCATCGATTAAATTTTCAATCTCATCCTCGTCACTGGCAACGTCAAAATTATGATAAGTAGTGCTCTTTGAAGTACTAGAAAACTGCTCGCTAAAATCTTCAAAGTCTTCAAAATTGTCAAAATTTTCGAAGTTATCCTTTCTTGCTTTAAATTGTGAATCTGCTTCTGTATTATCCGTTGATCTTTCATCATTTTCTGGCCTTTCAGGCATGGTGATTTTATTTTTATTAAGAATACCCAATAATTCAAGCGACGCTGATGTATTGGCTGATTCCTTTGACGTTTCTTTCTTGTTACCTTTTAACAAATCAAAAAGTTCAGTTGATGTACCTTGAGGTTTATTAACTGGTTCAGCCGCTGATTCAAGGATAGATTCAGCTTCTGGTTTGTTTGCCTTAGAAGATTTAGGGGGGTTCCCAAGTAAATGTGAAAGATCTGAAGTTTCCTTAGTATCACACTCAGCTGCATTTTGTTTTTCTGATCTCTTCAAAAGAGTTAATTTCTTTCCACCCTCGGCGGAAGCTAAATGACCAAGTCTATTGTTGAGACCGTTAAATGATCTTAAAGACTCTTCCAATTCATTTGAAGGTTGATGAGATCCAACACATGCCCCTAAACCATTTTGTGGAGAAGACTCTTCTTCAATAGCAGTTTTATCCTTGGACTCAGAATTTTCACCATATTTTTCTTTCTGCTTATTAAATAAATTTAACAAATGTTTAGCCTTTGATCTGTTACTAGTAATCTCGATAGAATTGGAATCAGAGCTTATGTTGTTGCTATCTTGGACCTTTTTTGTTGATTTCATATTCAAGATTGATAATAATTCCTTTGAATTAGCTTCAGATGATCTTCTATTAATCATTGAAGTTGGTTTTTGTAAGGATTGTGGATTTGGTTGTTGATTAAAAATATATGACTCTTTCGAAGGTGATCGCTGTAGATCTAAAGAAGAGTTAGCTAATCGCGGATGTGATTGAACTGGTGTCATTTGAGGAACAGCTGAATGATATATATATGGACCTGGTACAATAATAGGTTGATGAAATTGATAAGCTTGGGGAAATGTAGGTGCATTAGTAAAAAATGGTATCTGATTATGTAAGTGTTGAGGAAGGTTCATTTGAATAAGGTTTTGAGAAGTTTCCATTGAAGATGGTACAGAGGATCCACCAGTCTTGGGAACAACACCTTGTAAGATATTCAACAACTCTCTTCCGGCATCGACATTTTCCTGCTTTGGTTGGTTTATGCCTAATAACTCTTTAAGTTTAATCTCAGCTCTAAACATTAGTTCCTCTTCATTCAAGATACCTTTGTTTATATTTATCCATCTTAGCATAGGCTTTAATATTGTTGCCACAATAAAATAATTATTCGGATTACTTCTGGACTTCTTTTGAATTGTTTTGATATCATGCCATTGAATTTTGGAAATTTCATTCCTTGCCAATGGTTGAAAATTGAAATCTTCTGGAACATTTTTAACCAAATAAATCTTATAATTTTTACCCTTAATAGTTCTTTCAATCACATCGTTTTCATTTACGAGATCCTTAGCGTTAAAACCAGTTTCTTCTTCTACTTCTCTAACCGCACAATCTATATCGGACTCATCTTTAGATATCTTTCCTCTTGGAAACGACCAGGTGTTAGAATCCGTCCCCTTAACTAGCACAACCTTAGTCAAATCCTTGTTGAACAACGCTACTCCTCTAACCGGAATGGTTGACTTATATTTACCAAATCTCGATATCGCGTCAGAAGGGTCACCCCATTTCCAAATTAGCGGACATTTCTCCAAAAACTTGGTTGAAAAGCTTTTTATCTTCATCCCTGGCAACGTCGGATTTAATTGGCGAATAAAATCTGTATAAAACCATTGAGCCTCTTCGACTTGAAAAAACACTCTTTCGATGGATGATAAATCTTCATCCGGTACATTAACCAAAAATCTAACAAGAAGATCTTCTAGCACTAGGTCGACTGATTGATTAGCCAACCCATTTCTTAACTGAATAGACATTATTGATTTGCTAACTTATAGATAGTTTGTTGTATTGACATCGATAGATAGTATCTATTCTTCAGCTAATGATCAAGAATAATCAAAACATGTTGAATCAATCAACAAGTTGACGCAGCAAAAATTTGGTATGACCGGGTAACGTTTTCTTTGTCTTGGTTAGTTCAATATAACTTTAAGATGGGTAAATAGATATACTAAGGAGGTTGATCGGTCCCAGTTCGAAATGAATAGAAGTTTAACTAGGTCGTTCAGTCAGAGTGCCAATTTATTGAGCAATAAAGGACCAAGGTTTGCACAAACACTTAAAGAAGCAAGTAAACCTGCGTTGACTCAATCGCATTCAATAACCAAACCATTTGGTTTAGATACTCCAATACTATTAAATCATAAGGCTACTGATACATTTTCATTATCAAATCTAAAAAATGAATTATTTAGTTCGGAAGCTAAAGAAAGAAGGCAGAGAAAGCTTGACTATGAAATAGTTCATTCGCCATTCTACGAATCTAAGTCATTTAATAATACCAATGGTAAAATCTTTACGCCGCCAATTTCTTTTTTTAAAAAAGGTAAAGCTAAATACTTCCCCGATTTTATAAGTGGTACTTTAAAGGAATCACAGCAAAGCTTGTACGAGTTGTTGGAAGGTAAAGTGAATATTATCCGTTTATTTTCCACCGTCTCAGGGGAAAGGTGTTCAGATACATATTTTAATGTCAATGGTCAGAATTATTTGACTTCTGGTTACTCAGCTTTTGAAAAGCAGTATCCATTGTCGCAGATAATTGATATTAATATCCCGCAGAATTGGTTGAAGGGATTTTTTGTAAGATTATCACAAAATAACATAAGAAAATTAACTCCACTTCAAAGACATTCTGGTTATTTTATTGTACCTGAACATGTCTTCCCTTTTGATATCAGGCAAAAGCTTATGTGTGATAATATGTGCTCAGGCTATATTTATATCATTGACCATCAAGGTAGAATAAGATGGGCAACAAGTGGTTATGCAGATGAAGAAGAGCGAAAGTTGATGTGGAAATGTGTTGGAGGTTTAGAAAGAGAATTAGCATCACTTTCAAAATAGACTGTAAATAGGTAAAAATAATGACATATTATGTAGATATTAGTATATATTTTCTTAGACATAAAAGAATACCAGAAATTTTAAATGATAGGTGCTAATTTGCCCAATAATCCAGTTTTCAACCCTCTTAGTGTAATGAAAGAAAGCAAGACAAAAATAGAATAAAAGAATGTTATTTAAATAAGCCATAAGATAAAGAGGTGAGAATGATGTCGTTAGGAACATATACCTTTAATCTACTGGCTTTGTCATGTAATTTGAGACATTAAAAGGTATAAAACATACGCCACGTCAGCTTCGATATCAATTGAAAGCAAACTAAGATATCAGTATCATTATTTACAGTGTTTTTATATATTATTTAGGAAAGAATCTGAATATACATAAACATATCTTCGGTTTGGTTGTTCAAGTTCAGACTTCGTAACAATTTTAACTAAAGATTCCCTGTTGATATGAATATTATTATACTAACTAGTAAATCTAATCTTACAAAATCGAAAATTTACAGCTTTTCTTCAAATAGATACTATTTCCTGTCATTTAAGTAAGCATTTGTCCTGCAAGTTTAAAGTCCAGACTGATAACTAGTGAACTGTACTCAAACCACTATTTTGCAACAAAAGAACAAAATCGGAAAAATATTTATATCTTGAATCACAGCTCCAACTTTTAAAACTGTTGCTCTGTCTGTCTAACTGGATATAATCAAAGTAGGATAATTTTATTATGGAATTAAACCCACAATACCAATACCAATGCAAGATGTCAATATGTTCTTTCTCGTCAAACAATACAACCCTGAAAGCAGAAACTTAATGAAGAGAATAACCAAAGGCAATGTATTTTTGTTTTATTCAAATATTATTATGTTAATAATTGCCAAATAATTAATCAAATTCACTTATGTTCAACTTTTTTACTATTGATAACTTTTTATCCAATATGACGCTTAATCGGCGATTCTCTGTCATATCAGTACAACCAATAAAACATCCAGCACATCATAATACGCTAATTAGCTACATACGATCTAAGTGGTAGAATATTATCTTTTATCAACTAAATAGACAAGCATTAACAATGTTTATTTTCCTTTTGATTTGTTGGTAATGTGAGGCTAAAGGAAAAAAAGCTATTCAAAGGCTTTTTTGTTCGATATAACAGATCGCAAAATAATGCTTATTGGTTCTACGTATGACATCCTAAATATGTTCAACGCCTTAAGTGTAAAATATGACTAGTAGATCTAGTTTTTTTTACATTTTGGTGAAGGCCGGGACTTGTATAAATTAAATATATTTTCCAATCTTTAACATTATTTGCAACCTTGAGGTAATAGGCATAAAGACAAACAATTAGCCATCACTTGGTGTAAATAATTTAGTTTTTATAGTTTAGCAAAACTCCATTCGTGAAGTAATTTCTATGAAAAACGCTCAGGAAGCAACCACAGCTGCTCATGAGGTTTCGTTTCTTTAGAAATGGGTAGCATCAAAATAGCCTCAACATCTAGTACACTCCAATTAACAAAATAGCAAAGTGTCTGAAAACTATAAAACCTCTAATTTGCTAAATAATTCGGTCAATATAAGATATTACTATTCTATATATATTTCCTTTGATTGTTTTTCTATTTTTAGCAAATTTTTTTTATATAAAAGCATACTTAAATCATCTAATTGATTTTCTCCTTTGTTTTTTGATCTAATTTAGATACGAATTTGACGATTTTTATATATTTTAATTGAAAAACAGCCTACTACATTGATAAAACCTGATAAGCATGCATTATTTAATAAAAATTTTCTTATATCATATATAGTAGAAGGCATTTCTTTTGTATTTATAGATTTAAAAGTATTAATATTGCTAATTTTAAAACATAAATATCATCTACTTAGTTCTATTCTATGTTTAGAATGTAAATTACCCTTAAATAATAGATAAAGCAACATTCTATTTGGTTTATCAGAAATTATTAAACGTCCATATTGTAATTAATAATTTTTATAATATTTATTAACTTTACCATATTTAAATTAATTTTGTATACCTTCCAGGAGCATGTTTCAAGATGCAAGGAGATAGAGCACATATACCGTTTCTAAAGGTACTGCTGCACTAAGATTGCAAAATTGATCCATCCATCCCTAACACAAACTTGCGAGAAACTTACCCGCATTTGTCTCGCTACTCCATGCTTCTCATCCTCTAACTTTCTATACTCTTCAAGAACTTCTTCTACATCTCTCTATCTAATAAAACCAATAACATTAATGGAAGCTCCTTCTAATTCCTCAAAAACAAATAAGTGCATTGGTGATAGTACGGATGGTGCAGTTACTAAGATTATTATGAGTATGTGTTAATGTTTGCTGCGTAGATGTTCTGCAGAATGAAAAATGATGAACTTTTCAATTGGGAATCTCTCTGACAATCCAAAACTAAAACCATGGAGAAAACCTTTTTAATTGTTATCTGATGATTTCAAATGCCTGCAGTGTCTGTTACAATTACATGGAAGTAGATCCAATAGAATAGATTTTACTAACAATTTAATTAAGTCATAAATTAAGACATAAATTAAAACATGTTCTTATTAGTTCATATATAGCTGTACTTTAATATACAAACATTCCAATATATTATCACGTAGTTCTTGAGCATAGCAAACCTGGTCTTCATAGTGGTATAACTAGTATACGTCCAAGTAAGTTAGTAGTTTGGTCACGTGCAACATATAACATTAGGGTTACGGCCCAAAATGTGCTGGGCACGACAATTTTGATGGTGAAAAAAATTATACACTCCCTTCCTATACCCAGTAACAATTTTTCAAGAGATTCATAAAAGTTTCATCCTTTTGTTTCTTTTAGAACTTAACAACGTCGAACAAAACCGTCAAAATGTCAGCTCCAATCAACAAAGAAAAGGTTCAAGAACAAGAACAAGAAATTCACAAAATCAGAATTACTTTAACTTCTACCAAAGTTAAACAATTAGAAAAAGTCTCCTCTAACATTATCAAAAACGCTGTCCAAAATGATATTGTTAAAAAGGGTCCAGTTAGAATGCCAACTAAAGTTTTGAAAATCACCACCAGAAAAACTCCAAATGGTGAAGGTTCTAAGACCTGGGACACTTACGAAATGAGAATCCACAAACGTGTCATTGACTTACAAGCTCCAGCTTCTGTTGTCAAAAAGATCACCCAAATCACTATCGAACCAGGTGTGGATGTTGAAGTTACCATTGCTGCTTAAGCGGTTTTGGACACTTTTTAGTATGGGTTTATGCTAATATGTTCAGTTGTTAATAATTTATAATTTGATAGTGGTGAAATCTTGCTTTGTAATAACCAGGGTGTGGTTATGACTATCTGTACTATATCAATTTACTTTGTGCGTCATAGTTAATTTTTAGTATTGGGGGCATCATATCCAAGTGCTCTAGGCGTGCCGTGTATTTTATTTAATCTATAAATACACAGACGTTGCGGTGTTAGCTATCAGGACTTGGTATGATAAATCAGTTGTGAGTTGTTAAGAAGTGGCTATTAGTTTTGTATATTTCATTTGTCAATACATTTGTCGGTTAATTTTTTAACATTGAGCCCAATTTGTAGACCGAAAGTAGCGTACTCGTTTACGAAGAATTTTAACTTCTAAATCAAAATTGAAGGTCCCAACTAACCCAAAGCGACTCAATTTTAAAAGAATATAGCAAGAAGGTATATTAAGCTGTAGTTTTGTGTATGTTGGAGTTACATAACATTCAATAATATGTTAGTGTAGGTCCAAAGATTGTGTTGATTTTGTGCTACAATTTCACCCTTTTGATCACCTACCAGACTAGTCTTCTCAAATGTTTCCTACTTGTTTTTAATCAACAATCAAACCTTCATTTATACATTAAGCAACAATCTGAGATAATAATAACGGTAATATGGTCTATGTTCTAGCTGTTAGGCCCAGGCTTTTTTATATTACAAATATACAACTTCAAGCCAGCAGACGCTTGTTATCATCCGCCCCTCAGAGGCTATTTAAGTCGTCCACGTCTGCGTTAGCAACAGCCACTCAAAACAACAAACAATCATCTTTGAAGAGTAGTAATAAATTTTTCAGAAAAAAGAATGTAGCCTTATTGTCTGGAATCATAATTGTTGGATCTTATATCACATTTAACCAATCGAATTATTACAATTTGGATACACTTCCACCAACCAGTGGGAATTCCGGATTCAACCCTAAGTTGTTTCCAGGTACGACTAAGTCCACTCTTTTAGATGATAAGAAATATTTTTCAACCTCAACATCTTCAATGCACCAAAAGAATAGTATTGGACATCAGCAACATAAAGAAGGAGTCTTCTTGTTGAATGAAGAACAAGTTAGTGCTAAATTGAGGCAATTTGAGGAAAGTTATATAGTTAATAGAGGAAAGGGTGTTACAAGGTATGATGTTTGTCAATTACCGTCTAACTCACCCATTGAAGATGATCGTGCAGAAGAAATAGTTCAGGTTCCAATTTTGCAAGACAACAATATTAAAACCTCAACCGATTGGATGTTTTTCGGTATTTTTGATGGTCACGGTGGCTGGACTACCAGTAGTAAATTAAGAGACCAATTAATTGGTTATATTATTCATGAATTAGGAACGATTTTTAAACCTGCTAATGAAGACAACTTAAGATATGTACCTAATAGTGCTACAATTGATCAGGCTATTAAAAATGGATTTTTGAAGTTAGATCATGAAATTGTAAATAAAAATATAGAGAAATTGCTAACCGATAATAATAAAGCAAAAGCTGCTGAGTTATTAATGCCTGCTTTATCTGGTTCATGTGCATTGCTTTCATTCTATGATACTAACTCCAAATTATTAAAAGTTGCTGTAACAGGTGATTCAAGGGCTTTAGTAGGCTCTTTTAAAGATAATCAGTGGACGGTTAGACAGCTAAGTATAGATCAGACAGGTTCTAATCCAACAGAAGTCGCACGTATTATCAGTGAACATCCAGATGAACCAAATGTTATCAGAAACGGTAGGGTTTTAGGCAATTTAGAGCCTACCAGAGCTTTTGGAGATTGCCGTTACAAATTACCGGCTTCTATTCAAGAAAGAATTTACAAACAATTTTTTGGTAGAAGATTGCCGAACAATTTAAATTCACCTCCTTATGTCACTGCAGAACCTGTTATCACTACCACGAAGATTAACCCAGACAATAATGATTTCTTGGTAATGGCATCTGATGGTTTATATGAGATGTTATCAAATGAAGAAATTGTTGGTTTGGTGGTGAAGTGGATGGAAAAGGAAAAGATGATCAAGCCACAAAAGTCATTCTGGAATTATTTTGGTTCTACCGAGAATAAATTACCAGAAGTTTCTGATATCACAAATGATAAAACATCTAAACAACCTTTTAGAAAGAATAAACAATCTAGTGGTGGCAGTGGTTTCTTACTAGAAGATAGAAATGTATCTACACATTTGATTAGAAATGCTTTATCTAACGGTGGATCAAGAGAACAAACTTCAATGTTAATTTCAATTCCGAACCCTGTTTCAAGAAGATATAGAGACGATTTGACAGTAACTGTAGTCTTTTTTGGAGCTGATCCTAGAGGTGAAAATGAACTAGGTAAGTTGGAAATCAATGCTGTAGCAACATCGGGAGGTTTTGATTCTGCTAAGCCAAAATTGTAAATTTTATGCTTTATTAATTCCCTTTAGATTTATAGTATCATATTATTGTATATTACAGCATTTTTTTTATGAATAATATGTACCTGAAATAATTTAATTGTAAAGCTTGGTAACATTTTCTTCATACATTTAATTGTGCACGACCAGATTTCTACTAACAGAAATCCAGAACCAAGGCATCAGAGACCCCATTTCATCATTTGTAAATTTACAATTAGTATTATCGACATAATGATGGTTAGTAACTTCCCTAATTCAGTTGATTCACTGACTTTGGACGATATTTTTGAAGGGGTTAATCCAGCTACAATAACGAAGTATTCATCTTCCGCTAGGACAAGCGAAGATATCAATAAATCGCTTTCTGAAGAATTATTAGAACCATCAAATCAACTACCTTGGGATGTATTAGATTTAGTACAAATATTGCCAAATGTGAACCAAAACAAATTCTATGATGGATTATTGAGTGTTCCTAAACCAGTTAGTAGAACATCATTTAGATTTAAAAGATCTGGAATAACTGGTAGCATAGATAATTATAAAGAAGAACTACGCCTTAACGAAGTTGACAATGCTAACTCTGGTAATTCTTTGTCGATGAGTAGAAAATTTACTTCCAAGGGTGATGCGTTGAGAGGTAAGTCAAGCTATTTGCCATTCCAACCAGGAGGTATAATTAATACTTCTAAAATGAAAAATGCACCAAAAGATGAATCTTCTTTTTTGCATAGAAATAACTTGGGGCTATTTGATATTCCCCAAGGTTTCACTAGAGGATTGAACATACTGGATTTAACACAGCACACAGACGATATCGGCGACTTAGGACAACATGTGGAAGATGGACAGGAAGCACCATCACAAGATGAAGTGATCATTGGGCACCCAAAAACACTGTTACAGGCTTCAATAGCCGAATCCAATGGCAATCTTCCTTTTGATTCTGAAGAAATAGATGGTCTAGTCCCTATGGATTACTCCTCCATACGAAATGCTTTACATCAAGAACCAGAGTACAAGAAAAATTGGGCTCATGTTGTTGACTTAGATCATAAATTAGATAATTTCCATGAAGTTGTTCCTAATATGGCCAGAGAATGGCCATTCGAACTAGACACCTTTCAACAGGAAGCTGTATACCATTTAGAACAAGGTGATTCTGTTTTTGTCGCTGCTCATACTTCAGCCGGTAAAACGGTGGTTGCAGAATATGCTATTGCTATGGCAACTAGGAATATGACTAAAGCTATATATACCTCACCAATTAAAGCATTATCAAATCAGAAGTTTAGAGATTTCAAAGAAAATTTTAAAGATATTGATGTTGGTTTAATCACTGGTGATGTCCAAATCAATCCAGATGCTAATTGCTTAATTATGACAACCGAAATTTTAAGATCTATGTTATACAGAGGTGCGGATCTTATAAGAGATGTTGAATTCGTTATTTTTGATGAGGTTCATTATGTCAATGATATAGATCGTGGGGTTGTATGGGAAGAAGTTATTATTATGCTACCAGACCATGTTAAGTATATTTTATTATCAGCTACTGTTCCAAACACATTCGAATTTGCTAATTGGGTTGGTAGGACTAAAAGGAAAGATATTTATGTGATTTCAACTCCTAAGAGACCAGTACCATTAGAAATATTTATATGGGCGAAAAATGATTTGTATAAAGTTGTTGATTCCCAGAGAAAATTTTCTGAAACCGAATTCAAAAAGCATAAAGAAGCCTTGGATAAAGGGACTAAAAAAACTGCACCTAACGTCGTGATGGGTTCAGGAAATCGTGGTGGCCCAGGTGGTACAGCTAGGGGAGGTAATAGAGGAGGTGGACAAAATTCTAATAGAGGAAGAGGAAACTTTTTGAGTAGACCTGGTGGTAGGGCCAAAGATGGTCCAAATAAAAGTACTTGGGTTACTTTAGTGCAATATTTGAGACAACATAATTTGCTTCCTGCTGTTGTTTTTGTCTTTTCAAAAAAGAAATGTGAAGAATATGCCGATACTTTAAGCAGTGTCGAATTTTGTACAGCTAAGGAAAAGTCCGAAATTCATATGTTTATTGACAGAGCCGTTTCTCGTCTAAAAAAAGAAGATCGTGAATTACCACAAATTCTTAAAATTAGGGAAATGTTAAGTAGAGGTATTGCAGTTCATCATGGTGGTTTATTACCAATTGTAAAAGAATGTATTGAAATTTTATTTTCTAAATCTTTGGTTAAAGTTTTATTTGCTACTGAAACTTTTGCTATGGGATTGAATTTACCAACAAGAACAGTTGTCTTCAATACTTTAAGAAAACATGATGGTAGAGGATTCAGAAATTTATTACCTGGGGAATTTACACAAATGTCAGGTAGAGCAGGTAGAAGAGGTTTAGATGCTACTGGTACAGTCATTATCATGTCATTTAACGAACCTTTATCCCCCATCGACTTTAAGGAAGTTACTTTGGGAACCCCAACTAAATTACTGTCTCAATTTAGATTAACTTATAATATGATTTTGAATCTTTTAAGAATAGAAGCATTAAGAGTTGAGGAAATGATAAAACATTCTTTCAGTGAAAATTCAACCCAAACGCTACTACCAGAGCACCAAAAAGCTGTTGAAAGGTTATCAGAAGAATTAAAGGTTTTTGAGATAGACGATTGTCTTGAATGTAAATTAGATGGAATCCAAGAAATTTATAGTTTATTAACAGAACATGAAAAGCTATATGGTGAAATAGCCGAAGACATTCAGACACTGCCAATTATCAAAAATACTATAATGAGAGTAGGACGCCTGATTTGCTTTCGGGATAAAAATGATGTATTAAGACTAGGATTTTTTATTAGGACAGATATAGCAACAAACTCCATCTTAGTCCTAACATTTGATCATGGTAAAGAATATGAGGAAGATAGTGCAAAATTTCAGTTGCCCTATGTCCCTATTCGAAACTATCTTTCTAAGTTTCTTGCAAATATGAAATTTAATGGTGTGCTAAGGGTTGAAGCTGTTCCTTATAACAAAGTTAATTTTATCGGTCTGTATTCTATGAGGGCTCATATTAAGAGTATTTTACAAAATGATACTGCAGCTATTCAAGAAGCTGTAGAACAAATCAAAGTTATTTTAAAATTTCAGACTAAATGGGAAGAAGTAAACTTCTTTCAAGCAACCCAGTTATCATTACATGAGCTTTTAGAGAGGAAAAGGAAAGTCATGCAAAAGCTTCAACAAGTAAAATTCTGTCCCCATTTCAAAATACATTATTTACAATTACATAAACAGGATATGTTGAAGAAAGAAATAAGCTCTTTGCAAAGGTTAATTTCGGACGAAAATTTGGAGCTATTACCTGATTATGAACAACGTTTAAGTGTTTTAGAAGTTTTAGGTTATGTCGATGAAAACCATAATGTTGTATTAAAGGGGCGTGTTGCTTGCGAAATCAACTCTGGGTGGGAACTAGTTATTACTGAATTAGTTTTAGATAATTTCTTGGGAGATTTCGAACCGGAAGAAATTGTTGCTTTACTTTCATGTTTTGTTTATGAAGGCAGAACGAACGAAGAAGAAGATCCACCAATTACTCCACGTTTAGAAAGGGGTAAGCAACGAATTTTAGCGATTATGGAAAAATTGATGAAGGTTTATTCTGACCATCAAATAGTTTTAACTTCGGAAGAGGATGAATTTTTAGAAAGGAAGAGATTTGCATTAATTAATGTGGTTTACGAGTGGGCTAAAGGTTTGTCATTTAATGAAATTATGCAAATGAGTGTTGAAGCTGAGGGTACGATAGTTAGAGTTATCACAAGACTAGATGAAATTTGTCGTGAGGTTAAAAATGCAGCATTAATTGTTGGTGACTCTACGTTACATTCCAAAATGAATGAAGCTCAAGAAAGAATTAAGAGAGACATCGTCTTTTGTGCCTCATTATATTTGTAGATTATACACTCATATTTTACAGTATAAATACATCTTGCATTACAATTTATTGAACATTACGTATCTTATTGGAATACTACAGCCTTGTTCTAGTTATCCTTTCGGTTGCAAGGCTGATAAAACCTGTAGGACCATTAATAATTTTTCCATATAAGACTTTTTCGAGCACTTCATTTCTATCAAATTTAATAGACACTAATCCAATCATGGTATAGAAGCTTCCTATGCACGTTCTATCTAATATTTTTGACTTTATCCTCTCGTACTCTTCATAAGAATGTATTGGCCCACTTCTCATTGCACCTCTATATGGTAATATACAATTATAAATCAAATTTCTTTTCATGAACAGTGGAATTATAAACTTTTCAGTATTAAACATCTCAATGCTGTGCTCTATATCATCTGACGATAACGATAAATATGTTTGGTTAGCGAAAACAGTGCTTAAACCAATATGAAGATCGAATATAGATTTCCCTATAGATCGAAGCTTATCTGTAGTATATGAACGATTTGTTAAAGGAAATAGTTTTTGTGGAGCAACATTTTCTTCAGTTGGATCTTTATCAAAGTTGAGTGAGAAGTTAGATAGACCACACAAGATGCTAAGTTTTTCCTTCAACAGTAACGGAAATTCATCCCCTAGAAACCTTTGTATATCTTTGGTTCTAGGCTCTATCTTGCATGAAAAGTCTTTGTCCAGATCTAAAACTTCTAATATTCTTGTATCTCCCAAATCCTTGATATCCAAAAATTCAGATTCAAAATCTATAGATGACCTACTATAAAATGATAAGCTAGTTCCTTTGTTCGGTATTTTTTTAGTTGTATTGATTTGTGGATTGGATATGTATAAATCTCTATTCAGAATGATATCAGAATCAATGTATTTACTTTTAGTATTGTATGATAATCGTGCTATACCTATACAGGTATTACTAGTGGATCCTCTATATATTCGTAAGAGCATCAATTTTTATCGATATTATGGTATATTTCATTTATATTCAGTTAGTATAAAGACTTTTCAAGCTTGAAGAATGTAGCTTGGGTTACTTTTGTTCTTCAAGCAACTTATAACTACTGTTAGTTGAAAAATACTACTAAAAATCAGAAAAAAATTTACACGTGATAGTTGATGGTGGTATAAGATATAAATATTTGAAAAGATTGTATTTGATATTCGTTAAGAAGGTTAACGTAATTTGAATGAGCAGTCATGTCTTCAAAAGCCGCTAGCTCAAGCTCAAAGAAAAAGTCTGGTTCAACACCAGCTTCTGAAACACAGAGTAGGAAAATAAAAGTGCCAAAATCATTTATTGTTAGGCCATCATCATTGAATACTGCTAAATCAAGCGTCAAAATAAGTATAAATAGTGAAATTTTAAAAGCATTAGAAATACAGAATGGGGCAATTGTACATATTTCAAATAGTGATGGTAATGATTTAGGTGTCTTGGCTGCTATCCATGGTGATGATGATATATTTGATAAGAATGTTGTTACAATGTCATCAAGCTTAAGAAATCTAGGTGGTTTATTGCTTGGGGACAGAGTTCAAATAACTAAGTATTCGAAGCAACCCGACTATGCTAAATCTGCTTCTATATTCATAGAGAGTAAAGCTGAAGTTGAGCTTGAAGTGAAAGGAAGAGGTATTAAATCGCTTGAAAAGGTATTAAATGATGTAGGAATAATATTTCCTGGGTTAACGTTAACAAATGTGTATTTGCCAATTTCTGAAGAGAGTGAGGATAAAGTTCCTACAACAGTTAAAATCATCGATGTAAATGAAGATGAGTCATTGGAAGATTCTTTGAATAAATTGTCTATCAGTGATAACAGCGATGAATCTATCAGTTTGCAATCAGAAACAGTCTCACCAGGATATATATTTGCCAAAGGTAAAACTACTTTAAAATCGAGTCATTTAGATCAACCATGTCGCTCGAAGTATCCACAATTACCTCAGCATGTAAATTATTCGCAGGTAGGTGGTCTTTCCAAAGAGATCTCGTCACTTCAATCAACGATCGAGTTACCGCTACATAATCCAACCCTTTTCTCCGATTTCGGTATATCTCCTCCTAGAGGTATTCTATTACATGGTCCTCCTGGTACAGGTAAAACTATGCTTTTAAGATGTATAGCAAATGAAACGAACGCGCATGTTCTAACAGTTAATGGCCCATCGATTGTTTCAAAGTATTTAGGAGAAACGGAAAATGCTATCAGAGATATATTTCAAGAAGCTAGGAAATATCAACCTTCAATTGTATTCATGGATGAAATTGATTCATTGGTACCAAATCGTAACTCTGACGATAGTGGTGAAACTGAATCAAGAGTGGTTGCAACTTTGTTAACGATGATGGACGGTATGGGTGATGCGGGTAGGATTGTTGTGGTCGGAGCAACAAATCGTCCAAATTCGATTGATCCAGCATTAAGAAGACCAGGAAGATTTGATCAAGAAATTGAGATTGGCATACCTGATGTTGAAGCAAGGTTTGAAATTTTATGTAAGCAATTTGAAAAAATGAATAGTTCAAAATACGAGTTGACCAAAGAGGACATTAATTCAATATCATTAAAGACCCATGGTTACGTCGGTGCTGATTTGACTGCTTTGTGTAGAGAGTCGGTTATGAAGGCTATTAATAGAGGCCTCAGGTCAGGAGTTCCACAAGCAGATTTAAAATTACAATTAACGGATGTTGAAGAAGCATTGCCAGACATACGACCATCAGCTATGCGTGAAATCTTCCTAGAAATGCCAAAGGTTTATTGGTCTGATATCGGTGGCCAGCATGAATTAAAACGAAAACTTATTGAAGTTGTTCAATTACCTTTGGAAGCTGCGAAGACATTTGATAATTTAGGAGTCCTGGCTCCCAAAGGTGTATTATTGTATGGTCCACCTGGTTGTTCCAAAACACTTACCGCAAAGGCATTGGCAACTGAGTCAGGTTTAAACTTTTTAGCTGTTAAAGGTCCAGAAATTCTCAACAAGTATGTTGGTGAATCAGAACGTACAATTAGAGAAATATTCCGAAAAGCAAGAGCTGCTTCGCCCTCCATTATTTTCTTCGACGAAATTGACGCAATTTCTGGTGATAGGGAGGCATCTGGTGGAACATCCGCTTCCCAAAATGTTTTAACTTCGTTATTGAATGAAATAGATGGTATAGAGGAATTAAAGGGTGTTGTTATTGTCGCCGCTACCAATAGGCCAACTGAAATTGATCCTGCATTGTTAAGACCTGGTAGATTGGATCGCCATATCTATGTTGCTCCACCTGATTATGAAGCTCGTGTACAAATTTTAACTAAAAGATGTTCTAAATTTAATTTGGTTGAAGGTGATGTTGATTTAAAAGCTTTGGCCGAGTTAACTAATGGATGCTCAGGTGCTGAAGTTGCATTACTATGTCAAGAGGCTGGTTTGGCTGCAGTCATGGAGGACAAAGAAGCAGCTAAGGTTGAGAAAAGACATTTCGAACAAGCTTTAAAAGGAATTTCTAGAGGTATAACTAAAGAAATGTTAGAATATTATCATGATTTCTCAAATAGAGGAGGTTTAAACTTGTAACAGATTTTATAGATAATTGCTAAAATTAATAATATTAATAACAAAGACTATATATACACACTATTAATAAATAATATAAATTCAAGTTTGTTTACATCCTTCTTCTAACTCTTGTTGTAGATCTTGCGGTAAATCTTTATCATTAAAATTCAAATTATTATTAGCAGCACCGGAACCACCACCCTGCCCCAAACCTAAAAAGTCACCCGTATCACCAACAAGCTCAGTAGGCGGCTGTCCCAACTCTTGTAACGATTCCAATAATGAGTTAACATTTTCTCTCTTTGCTTTATCCTCGTCATTATAATCAGGTGCATTAAAAATTGCTAAGATCTCTGTTGTTATCTCATATTGTTTGGTGTAGGTAACATGTTGAACTTCAGTAATAACTCCTTTCTTTTCTTCCAAATAGTCAGGGAACTTCGAATTAAGGTCTTTTATTGGTTCATATAATACTTCTTTAGATGATAATTGTTCTAACATATCAACTAATAACTTCGACATATCAAAGTCACTGTTGTTGGCTCCTTCAGCTCCTCCAAGACCCGCTAATAACTGAGTCAATAAATCTTCCGGATTTGCACCTGAGGGGTTGTTCTTTAGCTGCTCATCGATAGTTTGGCCCGACTTTTTCAAGCGTTCCATAGTCTCTTTCATAACACTATCGAAGTTCTGTGGCTGCGGCACCTTTTCCGCCTCCTCTTTGAAATCAGATTCAAACTGCTTAACTAATTGTTCGAATTGCTTTTTGGTTTCTGGGTCTTCTATTTTCAAGTCCTTGATCAACTCCCCAATATCAGCGTTGGAATCACCACTGTCTGACTCCTTTTGTGTTGCAGTAGCTTCATTTACCTCAATCTTACTTTCAGTATCTACTGCTGATCCAGGCGGCTTGCTTAATACATCATCAGCAAAATCGTCTAACAAATCATCTAATTCATCTAATTCATCTAATTCATCTACCTCACTGGTAACTGGAGCAGTGGTTTTTACCAGTAATGTGCTGGAAACAGGTTCAACAACTTCCTGTCTTTTGTGCTTATTGTCACTAGTGGCGGACATGGTTCTCATTAACTATTGATATTCCCAGCTCTCCAATAAAATATTCGAAATATAAAAATAGTCAAAGTATTTCTTCTGTAAGTTTGCTTGTATATCTTATACTCGGTCAATTGCATGTGGGGCAAATTGGGTAACACACTTGATTGTCACGTTAAAAAATGCATCAACTTATATACATTCCTGGCCCTTAACTTCCTAAACTGGCAAACGATATCACAAATATTTCAGTAGAAATTCAATTACTATAAACATAATGGACCCAAACTGATAAAGTTACCTAGAGCTATTAGAAGCAAGCTCAAGGAATCTTCTTTATCGGAATTGCTAACAAATTTGGAGTCAAAAACGTCTAGTTTAATAAATTGATATTTAAAGGTTAAATGTAAATTTAATTCTTAAGTTAACTATAACGGAATGAACACATCATATTGTATAGCTATATATACAAAATTTTTCTTAACTAGGTTACATCTTCATTCAATTAAAGCTTAGGATATTTTAACTACTAAGCTGCTTAATATCAAAAGGTCGTGCGCAATACAAAACAGACTTAATCAGACTGGGAATAGATAGAAAGGCTAAGAAATGGAAGCCATTAGCTCTCTAATCATAGTATCATAGACCTATAGAACAAAAGTAAACAACCATGTCGCTTTGCAAGACTCGTTTGCAAGAGGAAAGAAAACAATGGAGAAAGGACCATCCGTTTGGATTTTATGCAAGACCGTCGAAAGCAGCCGATGGATCTTTAGATTTGACTCAGTGGATAGCAGGTATACCTGGTAAGTCAAATACATTATGGCAAAATGCTACATATCCAGTCACAATAACATTTCCTGATGAATATCCTTCAAAGCCGCCAAAAGTAAAATTCCCAGCTGGTTTTTATCATCCAAACGTTTATCCTAGTGGTACGATATGTCTTTCAATTCTAAATGAAGAAGAGGACTGGCGGCCTGCTATCACTTTAAAACAACTCGTCTTGGGTATCCAAGAGTTGCTAGATAGTCCAAATCCAGACTCTCCAGCGCAAGAGCCGGCCTGGAAAGCATTTAGTAAAGACAAAGCAACCTATGAAAAGAAAGTCAGAGAACAAGCCAAAAGATATGCTAATTCTGTTTAGAAAAGGTGTTTCACCAGTTAATCAATATTCACGATATTGTTATATCATACTATTTATGAGAAAATCTTAATGCTGTATTTTAATTTTAATATATTGCCACTATATAAACATTGTATTGTTTTCAAGCTATTGTTACGTACTAGATATTTTAAGTAAATTAAAAAGAAAACAATCATGTACTAGTAAATACTACAAATCATGTTTTTTGATAATAAATTGAATGATTGAAGAATATACATAATAAGCAAGTAAAGAACATTAAATAAATATTAAATAAGCTTAAATCTATCATGTTCTAATTAAACACATTCACTATCTTTAATTAGATCCCTGCACTTCGAAGTATTAACGCCATCTTCCATTTCTCCTAATTGCGAAGTACCTTTCTCTTTATATGTACTAACTGCCGGTATATCCGCTTTTATTCTACTTACCACTGTCAGATAAGCCCGAGGTTCCAATTTAATTAACGTATGTAAAGGAATAGACATCCAAGGCGATTCTTCTTGTGGCACATTCATAAAGTATGCGTATAAACATCTTAAAACGGCTTGGTGGGTGATGATTAAAATGTTTTCTTGTCTTTCTAGCTCCATGATAATAGGTTCTAGTCTAATGACTATGTCTCGATACGACTCACCACCTCTATAACGATATTCATATTTGTTGTCATCCCTTGCTTTGAAATCATCTGGAAATTGTTGTTCAATCTCTTCATAAGTCATACCATCACATTCGCCGGCATCTAATTCGTCTAAAGCTTTCCACTGTAACTTCTTTTTATAAGGCAAAAATGATGCAGTTTGTTGAGTTCTCTCTAATGTTGAAGTCCAAACAGTTAGATTTGTATGTTTGTTCTCCTCACCTAGCGATTTAAGTACCAACTCGGGCAACTTCTTGGCATACCTCCAACCTCTCTCTGAGAGATTGGAATCACCGCCAATTTGACCAGTTAAATTATATTCAGACTCGCCGTGTCTTGATAACCAGATACACCTTGGTTTAATATGCAAGTTCATAACATAATAAACGATACGGCTTTCTAAGTAACTCTCAATCCTATTTAAAATAATCTGAGAATTAACATTGACAAGTTTGATAAAGGTTAAGTTGGAATCAAGATATTTGTCGATCGTTTCATAATTCTGTTCGTAATACTTGATCCTTTGAAGAAAGTCTTTTGTGGCGTATTCGGCATCTTTATTAATATAGTCTGGAGAAGTAGTCTTCACATCAGTAATATTCTGCAAAATTAATTCTTGATCATCACACCAACTTTCTAAAAACATTGGCTCTATATAATTTTCACGACACAACCTTAAAATACGATCCCTTCTTTCTCTTGTAGAATTTGTCGCATCCAAAAGACCAACAACACCATTCTCTTCCAAGAACCATTTCATCATATCATTGATGGCCAAGTTAACGGCTTCTTGTCTGTACTTTAAACCCACCTCGTTTCCTGGATCAAAAAATTCAGCTGTAACTTCGGTACCCGTCGCAATCTGCCTTCTGTAGCTACCAACATTAAAGCATTTCGATTTAATTGATAACCATGATAGATATCTAACTATTTTCTGAGCTATTAACGATTTACCGCGTGCTGGTAATCCAACCATTACAACACAGACTCTAACGTTCTCAACATGAGAAATCGAGTAAACTGGCATTCTCTATCTCTTTAACGTCGGATTATCTTAACCTAATAAAATAACCTAATAAATGGACTAAAAAAATGAAGCAGTAAAATGCGGAGAATAAACTTTACTGTCGATGAAAGGTCTAACTTAATCAATTAAAATTGTACTGAATTGTTTCTCCTATTAAAAAATTAACAAAACCCTATAACTATTAAATGATTTCTCTGGCTTTAAATATATATATCAGTTAGAAAAAAACCTCAAATACTAACCCTTTGGAATAATTTTAACAATTTTTTGTTAACGCTTATATATGGCTTTGAGCAGCCGCTTGTAGCCTTATAAAATTCAATCGATCATGGAATTATGTGAGATGTCGTGTGATTAATGTCGTGTAATACTGACGACATTGGAAGCATGGAATATTAGGAAAATGTCGGAATCTGAATCAAGAACTAAGCAACTCATCATATAACATATATATTTTAGTATATCTGGACTATTCTATAGAACGTACTAGCTGGGCTTTTAAAAGAAAAGATAGAGGCCTGTTATCAAACTTTAAAGTGAACCTAATCATCCATGTCTATGAAAAAGTTTTTAAGTATATCAAGGAAAGCGGATGGTGAGAATAACAAAGACAATACAGGAGACTTACAACCAGTGGTATCGGCGTCAAAGAGTAATACAACTGTAGGGTCTCAGGACTCGATAGATGAATTACAGCCAATATTTGATAGGTCCAAAAGTAATTCAAAAAACATGGATAATAGTAAGAGTGAATCGCCTAGCTTTAGTTTTACCAATGATCCAAACTTGAATTTAAATCCCTCAATACTGAACACACAGTCATCGCAGTCGTTGCTTACCAAAGAGTCTGATTATATGGGTAAATCAATTTTTTCCGAAAGTAAACGGACATTTTCAACTAGGCAATCGTCTCACCCTTCTGGTGGGAGCGGCGGTAAGGAATCAGGATATAGACACATTGATTATGTTCAGCCTTTGCAAATTTTAGATATTGCGGAGGAATCAAAAGAAGACGATAAAAATCCCCTGGAGTCTATATTTGATAAGCTACATGAGTTGAATGAAGATTGTTTCTTCATAATGAACCAGTACAATAACTCTTTAATTAATTTAACGACTGCAGTAATCAATATGATAGACTGCTTAAAGAGGTTTGTGACATTTGTTGATCTGTATGATGTGTCAACCTCTGAACCATGGAATTTCACTACTTATAATAATGTATATTTAAGAAGAATAATGAAGTTCTACCTTAATTTCTATGATAATTTGTTAAGGGATGAAGTGTATATCAAATTAAAGCTTTTGTTGGTTAAGAATTTTAACGATTTTGCCTTTGCATTAAATAGCTCTTCAAGGCACAACCCTCAACTTCAGCATACCATAAACAAACCACAGAACTTTGCTGTAGGTGTGAATGATGGTAAGCAATTGCCAAATGAAGAATTATTAGCAAAAATAATAGAAAAAATATCGAGGACATCAATATCTATTAAGGAACAAACTGGTTCTTTTATTGCCCCAATAACGCGTGGTATAAGTAAGGACTTAAACATTCTATGTTTATTTTTTGGATACCCAAATCCCACTGATTATCATATAAAATTGACCAAAAGCATACATGATGTATATGATGATATACATGTTGTAGTTATGAAAGACCAAATTGAATTGGCATCAACTAAAATAGCGGGTTTGCCACAATACCAACCAGTTCCTTCACATATCCAACAACCAATGTCTAATCCATTACAAAAGTTTAAGTTGCCTTTCCGTATGCCAACTGATATTACCAAACCGCCAATTTCACTTTCATTATCAATTGAAAATTCTGCAAGGATTTCTGGTACTATGGGTGGATTTATATATCCGATGATCGACTCAGAGAAGCAACCGCATTTAGAATCATATTCCAACTCAAAATTTGCCGTTTCATGTGGTCATGTATGTCTCGATAGTAATGATGAACATATAGAATATCCAAATGTTTCTGTGCCTCTGTCAGTTCTTATTTCGTTATATAAACAGGCATTATGGACGCAATTTCAAAAGTTTAATCGACAAGGTGATGAGATTGCTCAGCTTGAAGCTAAAGTCGCTTATGGATCAGTATTAAAGCAGGTAGATGAATTATTTCCTTTGAAAAATGTGAAAGTGATAGATCCAAAGACAAAGAAAGAAACATATGAAACAAAAAATTTGCCAGTACATAGATTTGGGCAGATCATTTGGGGTGAGAGGACTTTAATAGAAGTTAAGAAATTTAGAAATAACGAAGAAATTATTGACAAGAGACTCTCGGATTTAGCCATTCTAAAAGTTAACAAAAATTTGAAGTGTGACCAAAATTTCTTAGGTGATGATATAGCATTTAATGAATTTGATCCAGGCTTAATGTTCGATAATCTATATGTCAGAGCTGTGATTAATTTGTCGAGTAATTCTAAAGAGTTAGATTTGAACATAGATGAAGTTGATTCAAGTGTTTCAATTAATTCAAATCTTAATGGACTACCAGTGTTCAAATACGGTTCAACCACAAAATTCACTAAAGGCACACTAAATGGTATTAAATTAGTATATTGGTTAGATGGAGCAATCCACTCTTCCGAATTTGTTGTAAATTCATTAGATAATAATACTGCGTTTGCTGCTGGCGGTGATAGTGGTTCATGGATCTTAGCTAAACTAGAAGATTGTCCTTCAATTAATGAGTCTAAGGGTTTAGGTGTTGTTGGCATGTTACATTCATATGATGGAGAATTCAAACAATTTGGTTTATTTACGCCAATGTGTGAAATTTTAGAAAGATTGGAAGAGGTAACCAATATTAAATGGGGTGTTGTTGGCGTCAGCGAAAAAGACTGTGACAGAAATGAGGTAATTTGTGATACCTCAAGTGAGGAAGATACTAATGAAGAGTCAAATGTTGAAAACCTTTATGATTCTGATTCTGATTCTGATTCTGATTCCGACGATTCTGATAGTGAAAGTGCCTATGAAAGTGGATTAGAGGACTTAGATGGTGCACTACCACCAGAAATTGATTAATTCAATAATGTAGATCATAACTTATAAACTAGTTACATATTATAGATGGTTGTAGTTCCTTATAATTTATCCCTTGTGATAATGAGTAATATTATGATTAAAATCTAGTAAAGAATTATTTATTGAAAACACTAATGGATTAAAAAAAATTTTTCGGCGAACATAAAAGAATAAACTGAAAACTTGCTAAAGAAAATGCCATGATAAAGCAATGGTTTGACTAATAATAGAAAAACTCAAAACGAAAGAGAATTCAAAGAAGTAGAAACTAAATAAGTAATTGGGTCAGATTAATAAACCTAATAATAAACTAATACCACCTAGCGAAAGACCAATTATATTCTTCGCAGCGCCGCCTTCTTGGATAAAAGCAACTGATGAAGTTGAGGATGAAAATGAAGATGAAGCATTAGTAACCGTCTTAGCAGTCGTCGAACTAGGACCATTGGTTGGTCTTGTGTAAGTTGCTGGAACAACGCATTCACCAGTAACAGTTAAAGTAGTTGGTTCTGTTACTGTGATGGTAGTTGGATTACATTTTTTTTGACTACAGGTGGTGACGGTGACGATGGTTGTCTCTGGGCAATAAGTGACGTAATCTGTAACAGTCTTAGATTCAATGACGGTAGTATTTAAGTAGCTAGCATGAATTGTAGAACTTGGAACACTAGTTTCAGATGTGGAACCTGATGGAGCACCTGAAGGCAAGATTTCTTCTACTACCACTTTTACAGGAATACAACCTTCTGGAGGGGATTCAATAACATATTGAGTTAAAGCGTATGCGGCATCTGAATAGTGGTATGGATCATTGATATTTTTGCAAGCATAATAGCTGCTAACTGAATTATTAAGTTTCAAGTAATCTGTTGATATGTCTACCGTTTGAGCACCAGCAACACTCAATTGAAGAATATTATTATAAACACCTAAATATTGTCTATAATTATTCAATGGCGCGTAGATAAAATGCTGTTCATCATCATAGATTAGTTCCTGAGATTGAGCTCCTAAAAATAAGTAATTGATTCCTGCTCCTTCATGAAGTGATGATACCCCCTTAGTATTTGCAATTTCACCAGAGCCCGATTCAACCCTTAATTTTACTCTTCTTTCTGCTGCATAAACGGCTGTGAAAAATCCAGCGGCGACGGTAACGATTGAAAATACTTTCATGGTCAATTATATTCAGTATAATAAAAAGCGAAAGACTGAGTAGAGAAATCCACCTAACTTTTTGAGTGATGGGAACCGACTCCTTTATATACTATTCCACATGGTACCCTAATATGGGGGGATCGAGAGAATACAATATTATAGACCAAAAAAACTTCTAAAATTAGATGTCGCAGTAATACGATAATCTTTACGTCATTCACATCGGAGATCTGAGCAAAAATGGTATGATCCAATATTGTGAATGGCAAGATTAGAATAACAATAACAATAACATTACCCGTTAATTACGCGGGATATACTATTATTAGAATAAATTCTATGTTAATTTCCTATAGCAGTATGTTGTCATGGAAGGTTATATTTGGGGTTCTCGTGGGGTTTGTTACCAATAAGAGGACTGTTAAGTCGGATACATCAGGAGAGCAAACAGTTGCAACGAATTTTTAGGCTACTATTAGATTATATAGTGTTGCTAAATAATAAAAAGTGTAAAGGTATATACATCGTCACAATCTTTCATTTCCCTTATACTGAATGAACCTGCCTAGGTTAATCCACGTTTCTTCAGCTCTTAATTTTAATTGTTCATTCTTATTTTTGTCAACCCTTTTGTACATTTCTTTGACCTTTGGTTCAAGATGTGCCAATTTATTTAAATAATCATGTTGAACAAAGATTTCATAATCATATTCGAAGTCTTTGTCACCAAATATATCATAGATGGAGTTTAAGCATTCTATACTGATTTCATTGTTGAGTGCGTTTGAAGAATTCGAACTGAAAAATTCAATTAATGATAATAAAAATTCGGAAATATTTAAGGTTGATTCGGTGTTACCAATCATTGGTGCTAAAGTGCCCAAAAATCCGACTGTCGACAAAACAAAATCCAAACTAGCATTTTGGTCAATTTCTTTGTCATCTATATTTTTCACAATATTGTCACATTTCTGAATTAGACTGTCTATGATATCGTTACTGATCTTTGATTGAACTTCTGGACCGATTGACTTTGCAATTGCCCATAATACATTTAAGCAGCTTTTTTGTATAACTAAACTATCTTTAGATGATAATTCAATAATTATATCCCATAACTCCAAACTTCTTTCGAACCAAACCACTGGTATAGTTTCATTTGATAAAAAGAGCCAGGCTAAGTTATTTAAACTAACCAAATTTTTTTCTGTTAATGACAATATACCATTATTTATTTGGTCAAACTTTAATAATTCCACCAACAATGGGTAAGTTTTCTTTAGTAAAACTTCTATCATGTCATTTGATAATGAGACAGGCTCTTGAATTTCCAGTTCATTTAATGATAAATATTCAAAGATAGAAGTGATTATATCTAAGGCATTTTCTAAGCTTTCTAAATCCGATTTAGCTTGATTCTGTTCAACCGTATCACCAGAAATTTGTTGAGTAATAACCTCAGTTTTTTGAATCGGTTTGTTTGCATTGTCTGGTACAGTTAAATTAGTTTTTAATGTTTCCATGTCAATTGAAGTCAAAATTTCAAATATATTATTCAAAATTTCGGAGCAAATTTTATTTTTATCCTCAATTTGACTTAATGCTTCATAGATATTAAATTTAATACCTTCAAGATAGATCTTACCTAATTTGTTTTTAGATTGACCAGAACTGTTAAAAAATGCAATCAACTTATTCAAATTAAATTCAGGCACATTACTGAGCTTTTTAATAAATTCTGCTGATTCGGAAGAAAATTCATAAATAAACTCCAATAAAGAATTAAATAACTTTAGGGAAACTTTAAAATTAGGCATATTCCAGTTAATTAAGTCAATGACAAATTTTAACACCGGGTCAATCTTATTAAATACACTCTCATACAATTCATCTGACCCACTAGCAATTACAACGATTAAGGATAAAACATTCTCTGTTAAATCGTATAATAGCTGGGTCTTGGCTTTGTCATCTTTCTTCTTATTTGTTTCCGTGAATGTTTCTTCCAAATATTTAAACGAAGTTTGAATTTTATTCAAAGCGGCCTCAATTGATGTCCAAATATTCGACCTCCAATAATATTTTACAACATCATAACCTTCTTCAATTCCTAAATTTCTTAACAATCCAAAAGATTCAACTATAATTTCATCATTAGAGTCATTCATACATTGTTCCATTATTATGCTAACCAATTTTTCTTTTAATAATAATTTTCTCATTCGCTCATCTTCACATAATACCGTAATTGCCCCTAATGCCATAGATTTATCATTTGGAACTGTAGATTTTAATCTGTTAATCAATGGTAAAATCTTTGATTGACGGGAGCTTTCATCTTTATCACCTTGCTTTGCCTGACTTTTATTACCTAATGGGTTAACTCTTGCCTTTTGGTTCTTTCTACCTCTCTTAAGCTTACCCATCTTTGCTTGTCTTTGGAATTGATATTTACCAGAAGTTCCTGAAAAACTACACTATAAAAATAGGTGATGAGTAGCCTACACAATTTTTTCCTCCTTAAATATCACGTGATATACTTGTAATTTGAAAGATCCCATTTAGTGATGACTTTATATAGCAAAAAATGCAAAACTACGATTCTTGAAATAAATATCCCACTATTGAATGTTAATATATTCTTTTGGCTAACCTATTTACATTATGTTACAATTTAGATTCTATTATAATTTTCTATTACTATCGTTTGAAACAATGGTCTCATCGATTTCTGTTCCGACGTTTGTCTCCTTCTTCTCTCCTAGTTCAGGATGTAATGTCTCTCTGACTTTAATTTTTAAGTCTTGCCACGATTTAGGCTGATCCGAAGTATCTCTGATATAAACATCATCTCTTAAATTGCCATCTTTTCTTAACTGTTCTCTATACAAACGTTAGTGAATTATTCAGAGGAGAATCATGTCTCATGCACTAGATACATACATAACTAAAGGCTGCCAAAATTTGATTCCAGCGTACCAACTTAACCCAGCAACGAATATGAAAGAAAGAGCCTTAGCACCTCCGCTTGACATTGTGTATTAACTACGTAAGGGTTCACTGTAGGAAGACTATTCCAAAAGCTTTGTTCAATTCAGTCCAAAATCGAGCTAGATTTAGTAGCTTAGTATGCAGGCAAAGGATAATTCGTAATTTTAAGTGTAACCTAAAATATTCTACTTGAATATTTATCAAAGATAAATGCTGCTCACAGATAAGTAAGTTGGAAATAGAATAACTAGACAACCCAGTGACTGTGATTTTTTACTATTGTTGTTACTAGTTCCTTCGAAGGAGGATTTTGCGGCTTTAACCTACACAACTTGTACATCAGACCAATGATAGATTGATAGATTGCATATCTGTCAAGTTTATCACATTGGATGTCTATGATTTTAAGAGTTTAACCTATATTTACCACTAATTGTAGCAGCTCTTTTTCCTCGACACTTATTTTCGGATATTAATCTCTCTTCATAAAGTGAGCGCTGCAGCAACACTATCGAAGCTATCAGATGGATTCATGATCAGTTAATGCCTAAGGTTTGTTCCCTTGAACTAGCCACAGCATTCAACGGTCAAATATTCATCAAAACACTTTTAACAAGTTTATTCTCCAACCGAAATCTCGCAATGGCACTTTTTTATTCCCCTAAATCAAGGTAGGTGTCGCAGATAGACACACCGCCAATAAACAATTATCTAATAAATTGAAAATGTTTCCTGATAGTATGATTTTGTTCTCTTTTGTAATTTCCTTTTACTTAAGAAAGTAATTTGTATTGAGAGTTCTCACGTTTAAAGTATTGCTGAAAATGTTCTTCTTATTGGCATTTTCTGTTTTTCTGTTGAAAACAATTTTAAAAAACTTTTATCTTTAGAAACATGACCAGATGCGTTGCGATTGCTCCTTTAATCCATTCATATTTGTACCAACCCTATCGTTGTATATGGGAAAGAGAGTCTTGATTTCACTTTTCTCTGTATTTTCTAGTCTGAATGCAAAAATATTCAAAAAAGAGCTTCTCTCGTTCATGACACACTTTGGCCAACGCTTTGACAAATCAAAATGATTGGGCAAAATATACTTTTACACATATGTTGCTTGCCATAAAGACCATGCAATAATTCTTCTAAAAAACATATATATTTTGCTACTAGGCGGCTGCTAAAAATCATTAATCAGTTCCCTAACCTTAGTATAGTCCGGGTAACCCCAATGTTTTAACTGAAAGCGACAATTTCGTTGTTCTCACTATAAAAGAATGAGCTCTACATAAATTATCTTATTGTTTCTCTTTTTTTCCTTAATCAAAAAGTATAATAATTAAGGGAATATTTGCCACGACGAGATAATGTATATTGTCAAGTTATACTCGTTGCCATTTATTAAATATTTGAACATTCCCGAGATAAATTCCCTATAGGAAGTTTGATTTCCGTTTGGGTCTCTTAAGTGAGGCGATGGATATTGAATGTCGATATAAAGGGTCACATTTCTCTATATGATGTATTGTATTTTTAATTTATGTAGCCAAATTATACTTAGCAGTAACGCCTCTTATCTTGCTTTAAGATTTGACCAGTATCTACTTTGGCGTACGTACGTTATGTTCGAAACGTGTACGTGAACTCGAGATTGTCAGTTACACCAAGCTCCTTGCTAATACCTGGTTTCAGACATACACTCAGCAGTAGAAGTCGTATCGGCTAACTAATGTTAAAACGAACTTTACCTACGGTTAAGCAATTCGCGATAAATATTACCTTTAAAAAGCATTTGTAATATATATTAAGTCATCCTTTTATATATGTTTGACTATAATTTTATTTTAAAAATAAAAACACCCATTAAATCAATTATACACAGAAAATAAACATTTAAAAATTTCAAATAAAAATCTTAAAAAAATCCATCAGCAGATCTCTTTAATGCAAATTTTTCCTTTTATACTTAATTTAACAAATTAACTTAACGGTATTTGTTGAAACCAATATCAGTGGCTTTTTCTCTGAAACATTGACGACAGATGTTTAAACCGTATTTTCTAATTAAACCAGAGTGGGAGGAACAGACACGACATTGTCTTGAACCTTTACCGAAGTTTCTTGGGTGGGAAAACCAAACAGATTCGTGAGCCATTATGCTAGATATAAGTTAGTATCACTGTATTATAAAGTCAATCCAAATAAATGCGGTCATTATCATCCATCTGGAAGATTTGATTAGACGTAACGTTGACATAGCCTTTTACCATCGCGAAACCCTCAGGTCATATTTTCAAGGACACTTATCCACTAAAGAGCACAGCTTCAATTTTCTACCTCCACTAATACTATCCAGTAAACTACCTTTGGTCCATTAAAACTACTTCATCGTTTGCATTCTACTCAAGTTATTCATTCCTCTGAATTTTTATTACTCCACTTTTCATCCATATTTATTAGCTCAAACTTGCTGTTTCTGGGTTCAGCTTGACATATCTTCGACTATCATCACATCTAATCATTCTCATACTGTTCTTAGGTACATACAATTATATATAGACTTTGTTGGATATGATGTAAAACCCTATGCTGAAAGGTTAATAAAAATGATTTTTTTAATCAGCGTCTAACAGTATAAGACTAAGGAACTGAGAATTGTACCTGCACATAAAGAACAAAAATGAACACGACTGAAAAATTTTCATTTGGTTGCACAAAATCACAACAGTCTCATAGTTCAGATGACTAGACTTTACAGCCCTAAAAGATGGCACATGACCTCAGTATGCTTAGTGAGGATGCTCCTAACAATTGAAAATAAATTTATCAGCTAAGGGCATCGCATAGTAATGGCAGTTGATTTAACTTGACATATACAAGAATACCCAAACAGACGAAGTCAAAATGGCGAAAGGTGGTCATTCGCATAGATCAACATTGAAAAATGATCATAAGCCATTTAAGTCTAAGCACGCTTCTAAAGGTCAATTAAAAGATCAATATAAAGGCAAAGTTGAGAAGACATCAGCAACAGGTAAAACGAATAGGGTTCTTTCCAAAAGGGAAAGAAAGAATTTGTCTAAGCAATTAAAAGAAAATAAAATTTTAGAGACAAAGTTAACACGTAGAATTTTTGAAGGCTCTCAAGGAGCTGAAAAGATCGTCACTATAATTGCATTAACTAAAGATTTATCACCCCAAGACATTGCATCGAAATTAATTAATTCAATGAAGGATAGTAATGAGGATGAGTATATATTCGAATACCCATCTGTTAATGACGTCAAGGTTTCCAGGTTTAAGTCCAACTTAAAGATTATACTACCAGATCAAGATAATTTTATCTCAATATTGGATGCTGCGAAAGTTTCAGATTTCGTTGTATTCGGTGTTTCAGCAGCTGAAGAAGTTGAGAAGGAATATGGTGAGCAGATATTAAGAGCAATTATTGCTCAAGGTGTTGCGTCAGTTATTGGGGTCTTGCCTAATGTGGTTTCTGCCTATCCAAAAAGAAACTTGCAGTTAGATATTAGACAGTCATTATTTTCTTTTTTTACCCATTTCTTTCCGAATGAGGAAAAGATGTATGCGTTGGAGAATGATTCTGAATGTTTAAATTGTATTAGAACCATATCTCAAAAATTCCCGAAATCAATTACTTGGAGAGACTCGAGGGGTTATTTAGTTGCCGACAATGTTTTCTGGTCAGGCGAGGATGCAACAAATGGTCAGCTAGTTGTTGAAGGTACTATTCGTGGTATTGGATTCAATGCGAATAGATTAGTTCATATTCCAGGATATGGTGACTTTCAGATTGATCGTATTGAAAAAATCTTCAAGGGTCATCAGAAACAAGGTATGGATATTGATCAAGAAAACTTTTATTACCCGAACGAGTTACAAGAAACTTTAGAGGAGTTGAATCCAGAGGAGATTGAACTTGATAACGAAGAATGGGCAGAAGATGACTACGAAGACATGGGAGTTAGGATGGATGGTAAAAATTATTTTAATGATAACTCAAACGAACAAGTGAAAAAACTCAAGTTGCCTAAAGGTACATCTGACTATCAAAGCAGATGGCTTTTAGAAGATGTTCTAGAAGGTGCATCGGATTTGGAAAGTGATGATGATGAAGAAGATCATGGAAATGATGTGTACAACGATAATGATGAAGATGGGATGCAAGTAGAAGGACAGTCAGATTATGCACCAACTGAAGCCGGAGATTTACAGTCAGAAATGTTTGTTGACTTATCCCCAGAAGAAGAAGAAAGACAATTGCAAGAATTCAGATCACTAGAAAAGGAGGACCTCGAATTCCCTGATGAGATTGAATTAGACCCATCTGAATCAGCTAAAGAAAGACTAGCCAATTATAGAGGTGTGAAATCATTGGCTAATTGTGAATGGGATTACGATGAGTATGATACTATGGCGCCAAGTATTTGGAATAGATTATTAAGAATTGCAAACTTCAAGGCAACTAGAAATAAAATATGTAAAAATGCAATTAAAGAAACACAAATTAATATAGGTAACAAAGGTAGAGTATACTTGAAAGCTCCATCATTCATTTTAGAAAAAGTGGATGTTAAAAAGAAACCATTCACAATTTACGAGTTATTAGAGCATGAACATAAATTGGCAGTGGTTAACTTCTCGTTCGAGTCTTGGGAAGATTATGACAATCCAATTCCTTCAAAAGATATGATAATCGCTCAATATGGTCCAAGAAGACAAGTTATTCAACCAATCTTTAATCAAGCTTCTAATAGTCCAAATAATGTACATAAATTTGAAAAATTTGCTCACCAAGGCAATACCTCTATCGCCACTGCTATAGCACCTGTCTTATTTAGCAATGCTCCAACAATTTTCTTTAAGGCTGGTCCTGACGGTTCTTTAGAATTAGTTGGTCAAGGAACTTTCCTTAATTGTGATCACACCAGAGTTGTTGCTGAGAGAGCAGTATTGACAGGCCATCCAGTCAAAATTCACAAAAGAGTTGTCACAGTTCGTTATATGTTTTTTAATCCCGAAGACATCAACTGGTATAAAGCGATCCCATTATTTACTAAATCGGGTAGAAGTGGTTTTATCAAGGAAAGTTTAGGTACACATGGTTATTTCAAAGCAACATTTGATGGCAAATTGAGTGCTCAAGATACAATTGCTATGAGTATGTACAAGAGAGTTTGGCCAGAAATTTCGACTGTATGGACTGAATAAAGGTTTTAGCATTTTTATAGAAAGTTTACCCTTGTCTTAGGTTATTGTACAATAGAATTTGAAAACTATTAGGCAGCTCTATTATGCTGATTGTAGGCAAAGATGTTCCTTAGTTATTACAACTAAATTAGTCATCAAAGGGAACCCGCACAAATTGTAATGACAGATTGTATCGAGACCTGATATGAATGTTTTTTTCACCCTCTTTATCATTTATCTTTTGGTTCTAATTACCCATTAATTAAATATGAGTTCATTTGTTCCCCATGGGTCTAATCCTCAGACCTCATCCTTTACCTGTAATACTTGTGGTATTAAATTTGTTACAGCTGAACTACAAAGACAGCATATGAAGACAGACTGGCATAGATATAATTTAAAGAGAAGAGTTGCTCAGCTACCATATATTTCATCAGAAGTCTTCGCCGAAAAGATATTAATTTCACAAAAGCTAGCGGAAGATGAACCCGAAGTAGATGAATTTGGTTTCTATTTGAGCAAAAGAAGAACTAATAACAAGGGTACTAAACATTTAACCAAAAAACATTTAAGGCACCAGCAAAAACTTGATGAAATAAGAGGTAGAGGACAACAGTTGATAGGCGAAAATAGTTTAAGGTCTATAAGTCCAGTATCGATCACTTCAGAATTCTCTCAGTTTTCATTGGATGATCTTATTCAGGATAATATATCTGTTGTTGAGACAGGGTCTGAATTAAATTATACAGAGTCTGATTTTACCGATTTAGATGATACCATTGATACAGTAGAAGATGAATTAGAAGCCTTTGAGTCAGATGATTCGTTAGAGGATTTGCAGGTAATCCCAATAACCCATTGCTTCTTCTGTGGTGCAAATAATAGAGAACCTGAAAATAACATCAAACATATGTTTAATAAGCATGGATTATACATCCCTGAGCGTTCGTATTTAACTGATTTAGTGGGCCTATTAAGTTACGTTAGCGAAATAATATCCATTGATCATGAATGCTTAGTCTGTGGATTTGAGGGCAAAAATTTAGAAAGTATCCGTCAGCATATTCATTCGAAGGGTCACTGTAAGCTACCTTATGAAACTAAGGAAGAGAAACTTGCGATCTCTGAATTTTACGATTTCAACGTTGACAGTGAAGCTCTTAATAAACCAAAGTCCAACAAGAAAGTTGCCTTTTCTGAAGAAAGCGGCGAAGGCATAATAGTTGATGTTGAGTCTGATGGTAGTGATGACGCGTACGAATCTAGCGGTATTAACAATAATTACTCCATTGTCCATATCGATAGAACAGGTGTGGAAATGACTTTGCCTACAGGTTCAAAGATAGGACATAGAACTATGGCCAGATATTATCGTCAAAATATTGCCTTACCCAGAGATTATTCACAGTCGCAAAAGACAGTTGCTTTAGTAGATAGGAGATTGGCTCCGGGCTTATCCATTCGAGATATAACTAGGCAAGAGAAAGAAACAAGAAAACTTCTTCAGATAGCTAAGAATGACTATGAAAGAAGAGTTAAACCAAGCAGAATTAATTTTCAACGCCATTTTAGAGATGAAATGTTAGGTCCTATGTAATAACGTCTTCCTGGTTTGTGATTGTTTGGGGTTGCTTTACGACTTGGTTATCGGGTTTGTACATTTATTCTTTCGAGCGATCCTTTTATTCTATTGATGTGTTTAAAAAAATTTTTTTTTGGGGGTTCAGTGGTATAGGTACGGCTATATACTCTTTCTATTTTCAGTATAATGTATATCAAATCGGTTTACCTTGGCTATATCTTGACATTACTTACAGTATGCATGTCTGATTGTCAACTAAGGAATAGGACCAAATGATTACATAAGCATAGAAACTTATCGAAATTCTATTCTTAAAAAGAATTTCTACGAACACAGCAGCCGCAAAATTATTACTTAAATAAATAAATAATAGTCCTCGTTAGACAACTGCTTACATTAATTATTACTTTTTATAAATTAATCAGATAGCGCTTTATTCAAGTTTTTGCTACATTTTAGGACATTAAACATTATACATTTTTTTAATATACTATATATTCCCCATATTTCGGTTGTCAAACTTTGAATTCATTATAGTATATTCAGTGATTATATTACACGGAGATAATTTCGACTGGTTAGTGCTTAATTATTCAGCAAGAGTAGATGGTTTTGTAAAATCATGGTGTTAGAAACGCATTTGTATGATATATTATCAGTTTCGATGGATGCAACAACGGAGGAGATTTCGAAGTCGTATAAAAAACTAGCGTTGAAGTGTCACCCAGACAAAACAAATCATAATGAGGAGTTGACGGAGAAGTTCAAAGAAATGACCAGAGCATATGAGATTCTAAAGGATTCAAACACCAGAAACGTATATGACCATTATGGTGAAGCTGGCATAGATGGATCTTACAAGGAGTCGGTAGCGAAACAGAGAAGATCCAATGAATCAAGCTGCGGTTTTCGAACTGCCACCAACATTTTTTCACAAGTGTTCAACGACATTAATTCGATGTTCGCTAGGGACGCTGAATTTGGGGCTTTCACCCTGCTGTTCCCATTTAACATGAGCGCCGGAATGCCTCAAGGAAACTTTAAGAAGCACGTTCAGCCGGCCAATACATCGTCCTCAGAGAAACTAATAAAGGGCCAGGACATACATCACACATTTAAGGTTACTTTGGGTGATTTGTATTTTGGAAAGGTAGTTAAATTTCAACTTCCAAAAAACAGTACATGTAGAAAATGTTCTGGAGTTGGTGGTTTTAATCCAAAGCTGTGCCGCACCTGCAAAGGTCAAGGTCAAGTCGTTATCACCCTCTACAATCAATTTTCCCAATGCCAAGAAATAAGTCCGTGTAAACATTGTAATGGTACAGGTATATTTATAGCTCAACATGATGAGTGTTTGGATTGTAGCTGGGGTTATGTGAAGGATAATAAGATTATCAAGGTCAATATATTTCCTGGTTCAAAAAATGGTGATAGGATTATTTTACAGGGTGAGGCTGATGAAGGCAGGAATGTTATACCTGGCGATGTTATTATTCATTTACAAGAAATACATCATCCTTATTTGGTTAGAAGATTCAACGATTTATACACGGAACATGAAATTGATTTAAAGACGGCTTTATTAGGTGGCGAAGTCATTTTACATGATTTTCTAAGAAAAGGTCGAGATTTAAAAATTTTTATTAATGTTCATGGCTACAAAAAATTAAATGAATCTGTCAATAAATCCATACAAAAAGGCGAAGTAGTGGGTACGATTAATTCCGGCGAGCCAAAGATCGCTAAGAACTTTGGTATGCCAATTAATGACTCAGATGGTATATTCTATGAAAATATTAATGAGATTGATGACTTCCAAGATGTTATATTTGATTTAAATAGATATAAGAAAGGTGATTTGTTTATTAAGTTTAATGTTAAATTACCCTCAGTATCGGATTTCACCCGTGGTGAACAGGATTTATTGATGTTACAAAATATTTTACCTGATTCGGTCAAAGATGATAGAGTTTCAAATAATATAATGGAATCCCATTTGTCGAACTTACCTAATTATGATAGCATTCCTCATTCATGCTCCAACTCGGTATCTAACGAGAGCTTAAATATACAATCACGGAATGCTAAACCTGAATCTGATAATGAATGTGATGTATCTACCACCAACTATTATTACGATGATATTGACATTGAAGATAACAAAGTTGATACAGAGGAAATAGAAGATCAATTGTTCTATGATAAGAAATGGATTAAAGAGGAATCTGTAAGAGGTAAGAAGAGAAGACGTGACGGTAATGTTAATGATATAAACTTTAATCAATCAGGCATTGAGTGCTAAAGTATCGGACTCCCTACTTTGCATAGTTATTTTAAATTTGCTTCATTGTTTCTTTAGTTTTTGGAGATCAACTATATTTATTTCTCCATTTTTAGAATGTATTACGATTTGTTATGTTGTACGTTTTGTTGCTTTACTGTTGTTCTGTTCTAATTGAAGAACAAACTTCGATATTTATTCCGGGTTCGGCGAGGATATGATGATATACTTTACGCTTTAGTTTCACCATTTAACTTTTCATTTTATTTCGTATTCGTAATATTATTTTGTTAGATTTATAGATTTATCAAGAGAAATTAATTAATTTTTATGATAACTATAATGTTAATTTTACATAGTTAAGAAAAGTGAAAACAGTAAGTTTTTTATATACAGTATATTAGAGGATTAAAGCTCTTTTTCTGTATTAGTACATTCGCTTATTTATTTCTGAACTATTAAGAAGAAAAGACAACTTATTCAATTAATCCTTTTTAGCGATATGAATGAGGGCAATGTATTAGATCCATCAATTATAAAGGATTTATCTAATAATATTTATGAAAAACGTAAAGCAACAGCATTTCAAATTGAAAGTTTGACTAAATCAGCATTAGCGAGAAATGATAGTCAAACAATTTATAAAATCATTAGTGAATTAACAGAATTGACTAATGGTGGCACTAATTCGGCCAAAATGGGTGCTATAACTGCATTAGGAAGTGTTTCTGTTGCTTTGGGCTCTTTTGCAATTGCTTATTTTTTAGAAGAAATTATTAAACCAATTTTTGCTACGTTCAGAGATACAGATGCGAGAGTCAGATATTATGCTTGTGAGTCATTATACAATATCGCTAAGATCGCAAGAGGGGAGATACTATTATACTTTAATGAAGTTTTTGATATTTTATGTATTTTGGTGACGGATACGGAATCATCAGTTAAAAATGCTGCCGATATCTTGGATAGATTAATAAAAGATATTGTTAGCGCTAAATCGACTAATTACGTTTCGATTTTGCAACAGCAGGAAATATCCAATGAAATCCAAAGTCATTTAGTTGATGCAAATGGTGTTGCTGTACAAGTTAATAATATTCAAGATACTCAAAAAGCATTTTCGCTACCAAAGTTTATTCCTACGTTACTAGAAAGGATGTACACGATGGATCCTTTTGCTCAAAAGTTCTTAATTAGTTGGTTAGAATTGTTTGATGACATCCCTTCTTTGGAATTGATTACATTTTTACCTAATTTTTTGGAACAGTTGATTAAATTTCTAATGAACAATTCACCATCGGATGTGAGAATAGAGACTGAGAATATTTTGAATACTTTCTTGAAGGAAATTAAATCTATTTATAAAGTTAAATTTGAAGTCAGAAAGAGACAGTTGATGCAAGAACAAAAAAAGAAGGAAATGGAAAAGCTAAAAAATCCCAAAGAAGCTCAAAGCACCGAAACGGACGAAAATAAATTAATTGAAGAAACTAAAGACCTTAAATTGGATAGTACAGATGAGGAAAATGCTTCCATCAAATCAGATAGCACAACGATTATAAAAAAGGAGGTAGGTAATTTGAATGAATCACAAGCACAATCAACTGAAGATTCAGGTGTAGGAGATATATTTTTAAATGGGCAGGATATTTTTATTGATTATCCCAGAATAATTGACATCTTACTATCATTTTTAAGGGCGCCAAATAAATCGAATGATTCAAAGGTGAATGGCTTATCTAATGAAAATCATGAAATCTATTTAGAAATTCAATTTATGGTATTGAAGTGGTTGCAGGAGATTTTAAATATTTCACCAACGAGTTTTGTAAAATACTTACCGGATTGCGTTTCCATTACAACAACTAATATTTCAATAACTGATAATAATAAAGATTTTGATTTAAGAAATCAGTTTTTAAAGTTTAACTTGTTACTCCAGAAATTTTTAATCAATTTAAATGAAAGCGGCTCAAAAGATAAAGAAGATGTGGAAGTAGATGAAAATTTAATCAATGGATTAAACAACGAAGTATACGATGACTTTCTCGAGTCTCATCTTGGCCAAACCTTAAAGACTATAATGAATGAATGTTTGACTTCGATTAATGAATTAGCAAGGATTACTTCATTAGACTGGTTAATCTTTTTATATTCAAAATATCCTGAGAACTTTTTTAAGGCAGAGGAAGAAAATACATTCGATTTAACTGCATTGTTAAAGTCCTCCATTGAAGCAAGCAATGAAGTCATTTTGAAAATTTTGCAATTATTGTCGAAAATTTCTGAAACAAATCAAGACTTCTTTAAAGATTTCATGATCAAACTAATCAAGTTCTTTGAAAATGAAGTTTTGGGTAAATCGAATTCATCAAGCTTATCAAGAAGTAAGATTGAGTTTATTATTAGAAAATTATGTGTTACCTTAAGTTCCGAAAAAATTTTTAAGACTTTATCAGAGGTACTAGTATCATTTGAGGATTTGGAATTTTTGAACATGATGATTGTCACGCTTAATAACATTTTATTAACAACTCATGAGTTAACAAGCTTTCGTAAGAAACTAAAGAACCTAGACGTCTATAAGATTGAGGATTGGTCACTATTTGCAACCCTATTTCAAAGTTGGTGTCATAACTCTCCAAGTGCTTTGTCATTATGTTTGTTGACATCTAACTATGAATTAGCTTATTTGATAATTAAAAATCTATCAGAATTAGAAGTAAACCTTCAGTTATTGACTCAATTAGATATTTTGGTTCAGTTACTAGAATCGCCTATATTCTTGAAGCTAAGATTACAGCTTCTCGAACCCGAGAAGAATCCATATCTATATAAGACACTCTGTGGTTTGTTGATGATATTGCCCCAATCCTCCACCTTTACGACTTTGAAGAATAGATTATCTTCTGTCTCGTATGTTCATAATATTAACACATCCACCTCCACAATCCAACCCTTGTCTACACCAGTCACAACCCCTGGCCCTGCTACCACTCCTACATCTACCATAACTAACCAGCTATCAATTAAAAGAAAAAGGATCTATGAAATGCTCGATAAGTTTACTAAGGTTCAAGATAAACACGAGAGTTTCAATGTAGATAGAAACTTGAAAGAAGTTTATTATAATGATTCAAATAATGAAAATCAAAAATCTAACAGGTTAATAAGTCATAATCCTAGTTTCATCGATAAAAAAGAATATTTCTCTAATGTCTCAGTTGATAATATTAATAGTGATACTCCAAATAAAAGTATTGCAAAGAGAAGTAGTAGTGGCAGGTTTGGTTTAAATAGGTTCAATATTTAATGGATACACTCTGTATACTGTTTATATAGAAGTGAACTTCCACGTGATGTTTCTCATTATTTTGGTCTTGATCAAATTTTTACAGGTTCTCCTCAAAGTTGTTGTTATTAGTCTATTCTGATTTTACAATTTAGATAACATTCCCTAGAAACAGTAAAAGCATCAGAGGTCTCTCAAAATTTATGTCATCAGAAATCAAGAAAAGTCCTTTTCATGATCTAGCTAGAGCTCAACAGCAATCTCAACAGCAATCGCAGCATGCAGCTGAGGCTTTAAGGATTGCTACAGAATCAGCTCAGCAAGAACACCAACAACACGATCTTCAAGAGCAGGAACATTTTCAACATCATCATGCACGAGGTGCTCCGGTTGGAAATGATGACACACCTGAACTAACGGAGTATGATCTCAAATCAAGAGACTCTAAATATAGAAGATGGACACCCAAAATGGATCAATACTTGATCAAATTATTATCGGATGTGGTGCATAGTTTTCCAAAAGGAGCAGAGGCTGAAATGACTAAGAAAGCTTGGGCCTATGTGACTGGACAATTGAGGGCAGCCAACCCAGAAACCGTTTATTCGACGTATACTAAATATTCATGTCAGCAACATTTGATTAATGTTAATCATCATAGATACAAAATTTGGTATGTATTGATGTTGCATCAAAAGAATAACCCTTCTAATACTGGCTATTCATATAGATGGAATCCAGATATCGGGAGGTATCAAATAATTGAAAATACAGCCAATACGTTAATTCATGATGAACGTCAAGTAAAGTCATTATTGTACAGCGATGCTTTGTCGCTACCATCGTTAGGTTCATTCAATAAAGGAAATTTAATTGTGAATGATTTTTTCCTAAGTGATAATTTGAGATATATGTCTGTATATCATAATGATGTTTTGCCTATGTTGATTAGGTCAGATAGTAAGTTTAGTGAGGGTTTGGGAGATATTTATAGAGAGATTCCGAAATTTGAATTCCGTGAATCAAGAAATGAATATTTTAAGCCCTTGGTTCCCGCTAAACAAATAAAGCTCTCTTCGCTGTTAGAATCTGGGAAAGCTAAAAAGAGACTGCATTCGGATGCTGCCGATGTTGCAATCTCGTTTACTAATGGTTTGGCAACTATATCAAATGAGCCGACTGATTCAGAAGTTACACAGACTAGTCCGCATGAAGATGACTCTGTTGATCCAGCTTTAAAAAGATCAAGGAACAATCTTTCAGATACGACAGAGTTCGAAAATGCGCTCGCTACTGCAGCTATTGCCGCTATTAATTCACCGGCAGTTACAAATGGGCGTGATCCAACACCCTTTTATATTAAAGATCGTAAATGGTTTAATAAGTTAATTTCTTTAAATGAGTCAGGTCATATAAGTATTCCTGAGGTTTTAACTGTCTGTGAGGGTATCAGAGATGGTAAAATACCGTTATTTATGTTGAATATTTTGGATCTGGCATATTATCCGAGCAGAAATAATCAGGAAATTAATACTGAAGGGTTACCTGATGAAGAGGTAGTCAAAAGAATTAGGGAGTTTATGATTCCAATGACATTCAACTCATGATATAACATATTAGTTATTTAAACTTTATAAGTATTTATATTTTTCACGGAAAATGTACATTAGTTGCTACATACAAACAACAGAAATGAGACGATATATATGTATGCAAATGACAAAGAAGACAAATGGATTTATAATTAAATCACTTTCTTCCATTAAAAATGCTATTTCTATGTTAACATTAAATTATGCATTAGAATCACCAGGATTATACGATAATTCTGATTTTCTACCTAGTAAAGTGCTACTATAACTTAATTCTTTTCGATGACTACTCACTATTGATCTTGTTGAGTTGCTATCATGTCTACCAATAACTAAATTATTGACAAATTTATGGTTCAGGTGAGTTGAATCTGTAGACTTTGGCTCCCTTGAACAGTTACCGATATTAATTTCATCAATTGTATCTAAGTTCTGAGACAATTTATTGGTTGGACTAGATGAAGTTGTAGATAACCAGTCAGTATTACTTGATGTTTCCACCACTGAAATTGAACCTTTCATTGATTTAACATCGATTGCCCGATTTTGTTCTTGAATTGGTTGCGGTGCTGGAGTAATCTTCAATTCAAGGGGACTATTTTCTTTATTCAATGAATCAAGTAAGCTCTGATTTGATTCTCTATTTTGTACGCATGCTTGTTTTAATGGTCTGTGAAGTTCTTCATTTGGCATCTCTTGTTTAGGTAGATGATTGTATTCTTCTTTAGCTTCGTCTTCCTCAAAATCTTTAGTTGCTTGTGGACATTGTTCTCTTTCAATAAACTTATCATTTTTAGGAGTAAAATCATCATTCAAAAACGAGGATAATTCACTAGATAAGTCATCTAAATCTTGAAAAATTGATGTATTTGCAGTTGATTCCGATTTCCTCTTTGGTTTTTGCACTGAGGAGTGACTGGTGGTTTCGTTGAAGGTTGTTGAGATATTGTTTGATGATTTATGGCTTATAACTTCAAAACCTGAAGGTGGTATTGTACCAGTGATGTTTAATGATCCATCAGAAGTTGAGAGTGTTGCAATTGACCTATTCATAGGTATTAATTGATAAACATTTGAGCTGAACAAAGCTTGCTCAATTTCATCCAAATCTTTATTATTTCTATACTGCGCAAAATATGCCTTATTAAAATTGTTAATATACAACAGTTCTGGAGATGAATTATAGTCAACTTTAAATTTTGGAGAAACCAGAGACTTATGAGATGAGTAAACCGATGAAGGAGTCAAATTTGGCTCTTTGATTACTTCCTTTTGCTCATTTAAGCATGTAGTTTTACCCAGTTTAGAGCTTATACTGAGGTTCTTGGATTCTTTTGGATCAGTCAATTCCTCATAATAATCTTCATCATGAGGATAAATACTTCCAAAAATATTAGATTGATAACTAATTTGTGGAGATGGCAATAATTCGGAAAACAATGATACATTTTGCTGCATTATGTCATCTGTGTTGATTGATTCATTGTCACAGGATGAGCTTGTATCTGATTCAGTAGACTTTGGCAGTATAGCATCATTAGCAGTTCTATTAGATGAAGAAGATGATGCAGATGACAGTGTAGAGGAAATATCCTTCTTTATACGTTTATCCCAAACACCATTTTGTTTCAATCTGTATTCTATCTTAGCTGCAACTGTTCTTCTAATTAATATTTCAAGTAATAATTGTCTATTTAGATTTTCAATTTCTGCATTAGTTAGTAATTGCTTATCCCTTTCATCTGGAAAAATTTCAGCAAATTTTGGAGGTAACAAAACTTTTTTAGGAAATACATTATTTTTATACTTGGTATAAGCGGTATCAATTAAGCTGAATTGCTTCCTAGTTGGTTGTCGAGATCCATTATTTTTATATTCAGGCTTAGTAAGAGTCTCCTTTATCGGTAGCGAGATCTTTAAATCAGATGTAGCAATTGGTGCAGCTACGTGAAAAACATTATTGTCAGTTATTTGGATCTCTCTCGTAATACTACCAAGTGATGGGTTCACATGAACTAACCTATTATAATTAAAAATTTTCATTTTATGGGGCATTATTTCTCTAATTAACATGTTAGCATTACAGCTTTTCAAAAATTGTTGTAGTTGTTCAGCATTTTCGAAATTGGACCGTGATTGGTTCAAAGGTTTATATTTTGTCCCTCTTTTCAACGAAGTTATCCTCTTTACTGGAAACTTATATCGTAGTTTTCTTTCCCATTTTTTATTTTCGTTAATTGTTGAGGCGTCGTCTTCCTTCTTTTCCAATTCTGCCTTCCTGACCATTCTATTTCTACTTTTGATACGATTTCTGTTTCTAAGCGTTGCACTTCTTGATACAACAGAGCCTGACCTCTTAGCTTGCTCCAGCTCATCTATAATGGTAATAGTGGGTGGCACTTCAGATATTACTCTTTTATGCTGTACCTTATGTGCTGTATTTCCTCGATCCTTTACCGACTCCATCTTACCTTCATTTATGCTCTTTTCAATTTCGAGATATGCTGTAGACTTGATTGACTTGGGGGAAACGTAACCACCTTCTGACTCCAATTTCGGTGCCTTGTGTGGAGAGTGTCCTGAATTGGGTTTATACAATATGTCAAATGGGTTGGATATCACACGCCGATGTGTAAACATCGGTGTTAAATTATTGGGACTATGTTCCGTGCTTTTGAATATGCCCTCGCTACTGCTGTTGTTCCTTAGGGAATTAGTCGAATAGGAGGAACAATTCTGAGCCGTTTTAAATGAATCCAGCGAAGACGGACCAACCATCACCTCCATCTTTACAAACTACCAGTTCTTATTCACGGACTATTACTATTGGAATTTTCCGAATCGAATCAATTCCCAAAGATGGATGCTTTTGAATATCAATTATTGTTCCTCTAAAAAACTTTCGTCTATCAGCGCCTCATCTGTAGATCAATTGGACAACATCAATATCACTAGTAGGAGATGGCTGGCTGCTACAAAGTAAGCCGCTGAGATATTTCCCATGCGGCTCAATTTTTGAGATTGTCCTACTCTATTTGGAAAATTGAAAAGATGTCCATATCACATGACACTTCACGTGCTTATGTTTATATTGTTTTGCCTAATTACACAAAAATTTGTATTGGGCACTCTCTCAGAATCTCCTTCTATTGACGAGTACTATACACGAAATTAGTTAACAACGGATCACGAAGGAAGGCGAGTTTTAAAAACAGTGATTTTCCTCCTTTTTTCTAAAAAAATACAATTAATATATATTATTAGTTAATCATTTATTAATTAATATTGTTTATTAGATTAATTGAGTTAACTGGAACATAATGGATAAACTTAAAGAAGTATGTATAATTGTCAATTGTTGTTGGATGCTTGTCGTTATTGTTAGGTGGCAGATCGGTGAACAGCTGTCAAAAGTAAAAGAACCGAAAGAGTAGTAATTTGCGCAATTGATTAATCAATTGATGTAAGCCAACAAATAATGTGTATAGGGATAGGAAATACTAACATTTGTGTTTAGAAAATCAATAACTTAAAATTAGACGCAGAAAAGTGGCAAGAAAAGTCTGACGACTTGGCAGTACGTATTAAGGAATTGGAGCAAGAAAACTTAGAGAAGGACCACCAAATCCAAGCCTTGACCAGAAAAAATCAAGTTTTAGAAGACCAAGTAGAAAAATTGGAAACTGATTTAGAAGAAATTAAACAAACTGCTGATGAATCACACTCATTGAAGACATCTAACGATAACTACACCAAGAAGAACCAAGTCTTAGAAGAAGAGTTGGAAGAAGCAGACAGAAACTTGAAGGAGACTACTGAGAAATTAAGAGAAACCGATATCAAGGCTGAACAATTAGAAAGAAAAGTCGCTTCGTTAGAATCGGAAAAAGAAGATTGGGAAAAGAAATTTGAAGACTTGACTGAACAATATAACGCTGCCAAGGCTGAGTTGGATGAAATTAGCCAACAATTGGAAGCTATCTAAGGTGATTAAGTGGACAAGATACACAAAATATATAAACTTGCAAGTGTATTGATAGGTTTGAATCAGCCAAGCTACAAGAATATTTTGTAAACTTTGAATAATAACTTGTAAGATGTCTATTTGGTCGAATTTTGACGCTTCTAACTACGAATACCAATAATCTCAATATTTAATTATACCTTTTTAATAAATGAGTTTATAAAGAAGAATCTTGACTAATGTAAAAATCATCAAGCAGTAAACCGAACAGCGCTGACTACCTGTGATACTAGTATGCCTCTTAATAAGTACTTTTTGCAGTACAGAACCTCTTTATTTCTTAGAATGAACACTTAAGCTTTAATAGTGCATCTCTTGCTCGCAGAATTTTAGAAACAGTATGTTACGAGTAATTTGATATGCGGTCCAGAACACATAGTGTATGATCTTCCCCTTAAAAAATTTCATCGCTAGAAGATTGTTTCTTACTATTACTTCACTGAACATCCAATAGTTATATAATTATTTAAAAGAATTTGCTTACTTTAGTCTTGTTCAAAATCATTTTATCGTAATACATACAGAAAATATTTTAATCATAAATTAAGTCGCCTTATCTGACGACAAAAGAAATTAACACATTCCTAAACTCCGTTGTAACTAATTAATCTCTAGCCATAATTTAAAGGACAGTCCTCGAATTATTAAAGTTTATTCAAACAGTTCAAAGTTAATAGAACATGGCATTGTTAGAATCACTTCGTAAAAGATTTACCAATAAGTTAGAGTCACATCAAATTGATGAAGATTATACAACACCGGCTAGATCAATACATAGCCTAACTAATCCACCAACAATAAACCTAGAGGGTATTCAGCAAATCCCATATGTAATTGACCCATATGATCCCAATGAATTGGTGCCTTCCTATGAGTCTTCGCAATTATTACATGAACTGCAACAAAGAGAGTTAGAGACAAACATTTCAAGGAACAATTCTTCAGACAACTCAAGAAACAATTCGATCACTACAAGCCCAAATATGAGAAATTTCTCAAATGAAGTTCTTGGTATCCCACCACCGACCTCGATGCCTTCATTAATATCACAGACACGAAAGTTTGATGGTAAGGTATCGTTAAAACAATTGGGTTTAAAATTTTTAAATGCAAGGCAGCACTTTGCATTAGCATGTTGTCGTGATTTATCTTTGATTCCCTGCTTAATTGGATTATTCCAATCATGGAGAAGGGTATTCGTCAAAGATGTGCTGATAGAGCTTGACACATTGAGTACTCAACATTTACAGGTGTCAATAACCAGTGCAAGGGTATCAGAGCATTTTTTAACTGGAGTATGGTGTATTGTTGCTGGATATTTGTCTTATTCAGTTCTTGATGGATTAATGGTCAGATGGATTGTTACCTATCTGACTCCTGCTGCCATAGTGAGGATGTTATCGATGTCCACCATCATAATAACAATCGAACAATATTTAGTGTCGACGTTTTCAGCAGATGGATATAAGTATGGCTTGCATATATGGATCCTTATTAGCTGCTGCCTAACTTTGCTGTATATTGTCCAAAATTTCGTTACTTCAAATTTGGATTTAAAAGGTAAAAGAAGAGCCAGATTTTTTGATTTTTACAATATCCTGGTATTTGCCGTTGTTCCAGTTGGTTTGGCCAGTTTTATTACCATGATTGGTTTGTTGCGGTCACTACTTATTTTAAGACTTGACATTGATCAAAATAGCATATCCTTCTAATTCACTTAATCTTCGACCATGTTTGGAGCTGGCTCATTTTCTTATTTTTACGTTTTCAAAAAAGTTATTAGCGATTTAAATATTTATTCCTTTCAATTATATCTATTTAACTTGTACATTAATTATAATTATGTATATTATAAATTTATAATAGACAAATTCATCTTACGTTAGTTCAATTTGTGTAATATATTTTTGGCATTTTTGTTCGCTCGCAAACATTAAAATAAAAAGACTTCGATAAAGAAGTTCGTAAACTTACTACATAGTCTTATTGAATATATTCCTTTAATAGTTTATAAGCAACGAAAATGGGTGTCCATATTTTCGGAAGGTCTATAAAGCATAATGCTTTAGTTAGAGTACGTATTAACTCTTTATGGAAAGCTTTTCGAAGGTATATCAGGAATGTTTAACTCATTCTGAAAATTTTTGAAGAGTCATTTAGTTCAACAATATTCATCCAGAAAACCATGATATTAACAATTAACCAAATAGATTGGATTAGCTAAGAAGATTTTTGGTGTTGGTTATGAAACTGCTGAACGAATCTGTGCCAAAGTTGGTATATATCCACAAATGAGAATGAATCAACTAACTGAACCACAAATTATGGCTATCAATAAAGAATTATCTGATCTATTGATCGAAGGTCACTTGAAACAAAAGATATTAGATGATATTAAATTAAAGAGATCTATTGGTTCATTTGCTGGTATTAGACATGCAGCCGGATTACCTGTACGTGGTCAAAGAACTAGAAATAATTCATCTACTGCTAATAGACTTAATAGTGTTGACAGAAAATTATAGGATGCACTTACTCTCATCTTATTTAAGCGTTCAACAAAAATTTCTTTGCCGTTAGTAATTATGGATTATTTACATATTAATGTGGTCATATTCTTTAGGAAGAGGACAGCCTCCATCAAGTTACTCCCTTTCATGTATATATTTTTAATTTTTACTAGATATTTCTCAATAGGTTCCTCAAGTATAAGACTTATTCATTTTGTTACATGCTTTGTGTTTTGTAGTTTCGGTCACTATTTCTTGTGAAATATTTGTACTCAATGCACAACTATTATTCAAGGAAGAGTAGACGGACCAAATTCAAGTCATTATGGATGACACGGATAGCTCATTGTTCCAGACATCCAAATGGACCATGGGACAATCAATTAGATTTCTTATTGCGTTAAAATGAAATCTCAATTGGTATCATATTTATGTCTATTGCTATCTTTCATTTACTACAAAAAAAATAATATATAGCTAGTAATATAGAAGAAAGAATCATTGGTGAAAATTACATTTTTACAGGTACAATATGTTTTAAAGAATATATGTGAACCATTATAACGGTATTGTCGTTTATTGATTTCAATAGCTAAAAGTATTTAAATAGAAGCATTTGAGCAAAACGTCCATGGAAATAGTAGATATTGTAAAGATATTATCAACGACATATCAGTACAAACCTACTTAGTTCTATATAATCCTATTCCGGTTAGTTCAAAAAATTAATATTTGGATCTTAAAATTGTGTGTATATAACGGTTAATATCCAGTACAAGACAGAACCTTTTAACAAATTACGATGGGCATTTAAATAGTATCATCAAACCATACGGCTATCGACCCCCTTCAGCTAACGAGTTTTAGTAATCATTTGTTTTGTCTTTTGATGAGCGGGACATATGGCCCAAATAAAACAGTACTAGTTCATATCAGAAGCATCATTTTGCAATTCATAAACCAAGATCAACAAAACTAATACAGGATGCTTTAATATAAGGAAGAAAGTTTTAAAGAATCACTTGATATCAAAAGTTGCGGTATTATTCAATCGGCGTAAGTGTCTTGCGATTATTCCGCAAGCTTGTTCTTGTTACCACAACTAGTAAATTGAATAACAGAATAATTGCATCAGGAATGCTTCTTGAGCAGCTGATAACTTTAATTCTGCTCAAAAAAGAACTACTTTTGCTCGCTTTCTCTACAGCTCTCCTTGTATTTTTTAGACTACAGATGTATTCTTTTTAATGATTTTCTCTCGAAATATAATATGCAGATTAGATTAACATTTGACAAAATATATTTCTCTTCAGATTATATATTGTTTCCCTATGCCATTGAATATACACTACAGTTTGAGTTCAACGCTCTGATTAAAACAATTAAACTGTTTCTAAACAAGTATTAGGTATTGTAGGCTAAAGCAGAGTTAGAAGGTCGTTGCTTGGATTTGAACGAATATTAAGAACTCGAATATTGACTGCAAATCAGCCTACATAATGTTCAAAAAAGTTAAACCAAAAAGAATGGACGAGTCCGGAGTCGAACCGGAGACCTTTCGCATGCTAAGCGAACGCGCTACCAACTACGCCACACGCCCTTGTAGGGTATTGGGAGAAGTGGTCCCTAGCAGGATCGAACTGCTGATCTTGGCGTTATTAGCACCACGCCTTAACCAACTGGGCCAAGGGACCTTCTTCTTACAATGCTGGGAATCTCAAATAATAAATCCGATCTTTAACTTTAATGATACTCTTCTACAAGTATCACATAGTTAGAAATGTGATCTATCATATGTGTTATCTTTAGCTAACTACATATAGTGAGGGATTTCTCCCGAAATCCCTGCTTCTTATATCTCTATCTTAAATAGAGATTATCATGCTAAAGTAACCGTTTAAGGTCAAGTATTCATTATTAGAGTAAACAACTCTAACGGTTTAAAAGATATCACCCAGTTGTGGTATGGGTATGGAGCTGAACTATATATGCGTGCACAACTCAATATTGCGTTTTTCATAGATCTCATCTCTAAAGCATAAAGATGGATGCAATATAGGTTTATAGTTCTAATTAAATATATCAGAATACAAATAATAATGAAGATCTTAGCAACTTCTGATGATACTGGAGCCATCAAAGAGATAGTATGTGTTAGGGGTACCGATACTTCCAAACAGGATGCACCACAGCCAAAATCAATCAAAAATATTTGTACGGAACCAAACGTATCAGTTGGATCAAAAATTTTATATTTGGTCAATTTCAATTCTAAGTATTTAATTGCTTCAAGGCAAGGTGGTTCTCTTTGCATTTATGATTTAAAGGACAAAGTTGAACTGGAGGAAGAACAATATAAGTTATTGCATCATTATAGACTAGAGGTTAATGAAAGTGATAGACCTATCTCGCTAATTAAATTTGAAAAATACGACCTGGTATTTATAGCATACGAGTCAGGCAAGGTTTTTATCATTAATTTTAATAATTCTTTATTCGATTTGGGTCCTATATTAATTAATTTACCGGGTAACAAACAAATTAGTGATTTTATTAACAATCCGTATGAAGATGGTATTTTTGCGTTTGGTGGTAAAGAAAATGATGTTAAATTAATCAAATTATTTGAAGGAGATATCACAACTGAAATATTTATTAAAAATAAAGAAAATGAGTTTTTTAAACCCACTATTATATTTACTGCTAAAAATGTTAAAAATGATCATTTAGATTTAAGAGTTCCTGTTTGGATTAGTAAAATAAGATTCTTCAAAGAAAAGCCATTAAACGGATACAAATTTATAGCTGCTACAAGATATGGCCAATTACGTATCTATGACACTACCCATGGAAAGAGACCAGTTGGTGATTATAAAGTTTGTGAAAAACCAATTCTTACATTAAATTTTTCTGATGAAAAACAAAATGAAGTCATTATATCTGACACTCATAACTTGATTGCCAAATATTCGTTAATTCAAATTGATCAAAAAGCGTTTAAGACAAATTCTGCAACTGCAGGGCAAATAACAAAACCAGTTGCTAGGCTTTTAGGTAAATACTCCGAAGGCGGTAATACAGGAGCAACAGTTGGGATTGATATTGGTAACAATGAAATAATTGCAACTGGTGGTTTAGATAGATATCTAAGAGTTTTTGACATTAATAGCAGAGAAATTCTCTCTAAAGTTTATTTAGGAGTTGAAATTTCTGATGTTGTTATATTATGTGCTGAGAATGGAGATGATGAAGAAGATAACAAGATCCTAGAAGCAAGTGATATAAAAATCAATATTCAGAAAAAGAGAAGAAGAGACATTATAGAAGCAGAAGAGAGCGACGAAGAAAATTTATGGAATCAGCTTGAGAGTAGCAACAAAGATTTAAGAGAAAATAAAAAGAATCGAAAAATCTAAAATTACCTTAAGTGTACTTTATAGAATTTATTAATAAAAATATTTATTTAATTGCTTGATTTGTATTATTAACTTGTCCACCAGTATCGTCTTGAACTATTTTGTTGCCCGATCTATTACTACTGTTTATAACGCTCATACATTTCCACTCGTTTAGATAGTTACACTTCCATAATCTTATTTTACCGTCGTCACCAGCCGAACTCAATATTGTCCCTGTTAAATTCCAATTGACTCTCCAAACTTCCAGCTTATGATCATTTAATTTAGCCAAAGTCTCTATCTTCAAATCACCATTGGCTGATTCGATTGCTTTGAAAATTCTTACATAACCGTCCTTACAACCAGTTGCGATTAAATGATAATTTCGACCCATCGAAGGTGCCCAACTAACTGACCGTATTAAACCATTGTGTTCAGGCAAATTACACAATATTATATATTTAGTATTTGAACTCTTGTTGCTGGAATCTTGATCTAAATCTGAACCAAATTCCGATTCGACATCGTCTGACTGAGTATTAGGTGTAGTACCATATATGAAACCCTGGTCCAAAGCAACAACGATAAATTTTTCGGTTTTGCTGAACCTAGACGGACACCACTCAATTCCAAAGCTACTTTGCAAGCTCTTTGCGGGCAATTGCAGACTTAAGATCGGTATTTCTGTCGTCAATTCCCAATTTGTCAAGTCTGCTGGTTCTAAAGACTCATAAATTCTGAATATACCATCAGAGCCAACGCATCCTAGTTTTAACCCTAAATGATTAGGTGCAAACACAACATCATATATAGGACCATATGATTCAACCGCTAAAGTAGCTAGTTTAACCCATCTTCTACCTGAGCCATGTAACTCGTCTGGCTGCTCTTGCCAAATTTTGACAGTACGATCGTATGAACATGATGCTAAAATTTTTGAACTCGATAACTCAGGATGGGCCCATGAGACTTTCATCACCAGTGAATCGTGTGCCTTCCACAGGTCATTCAATACCCAGGTCGAAGTAGAAGAATCCAAGTCGAATACTTTAATATGTTGATCCGAGGAAGCTGTCGCTATATGTTTACCATAAAAATCGTACTTTACATCATGAATAAGCTCCTCGTGGCCCGTTAAAAATGCCTTCATATTACTTAGTAACTTTATCAATAAATTTATTAGATTACTCCTAAGCTTTAGTGGATAAGTAAATAATCCATCTAATAACGATAATAGAGTGTAAATCCATTATTTAATATACAGGACTCTTCTGAATATTCTGACTTTATTGAATACGTTGTTGCAACGTGTAGGTAGTGTTCAATATATATTATAACTAATACTATAAAGGGCCAGTACAGGTATTCCTTCACAAATGCAGAACATGCAATTTGCAAAATATCTCAAAATATCGTTGTTGGTAGTATCTTTTACATTAATTGCACCTAATAATCCGCTTCGGACACTGTTTGCATTTGCTGGTATAGGATATGTAATAACAGCTTCACTAATACCTAGATTAACGTCTAGCTTTATTAAAATAGGACTCAAGGGTAAAGATCTATCAAAACCACCGCCTGTTAATGAAATTGCTGAATGTATGGGTACTGTGTCAGCGGTGACTTACTTATTCTTAATGTTCTGTTTGATTCCATTTGTATTCTTTAAATATTTGGTATCATTTGCTTCGTTGTCTAACGATTCACTTATTTCACATAATTATGAAGATCAATATATGTCAGTTGCCAATAACAGATTATTTCCTCACAACAAATTGGCTGAATATTTAAGTGCAATATTATGCTTGCAGAGTACCACCCTTTTAGGACTATTTGACGACTTATTCGATATAAGATGGCGTCATAAATTTTTTCTTCCAGCAGTTGCTTCTCTACCATTATTAATAGTCTATTATGTTGATTTCAGTGTTACATCTGTTGTTATTCCAAGTTTTGTTACAAATAGATTGCCATATGGTACACTTTTACTTGAAGTGTTAAATAGGTTTATCAGAGCTGGAAATCATATAGTTACTTACATAACAGGTCTTTCGTTTAGTACTTTAGCTACTGATTATGTTGTTCTTGATTCCTCACCCAAGTTGTTGGATTTGGGTGTTTTTTATTATGTCTATATGTCCGCCATTTCAATATTTTCCCCCAATTCAATTAACATTCTAGCTGGAATTAATGGCCTTGAAGTTGGACAGTCAATTGTCTTAGCTATTATATTACTTCTTAATGATTTTTGCTATCTTTTTTCCGATGTATCACAGGCTGCCTATGATTCTCATTTGTTTTCGGCTATTTTCATCATTCCATTTGTTGGTGTCTCATTGGGTTTACTCCAGTACAATTGGTTCCCAGCTTCTGTTTTCGTTGGGGACACTTATTGTTATTTCAGTGGTATGGTATTTGCAATTGTTGGAATCTTGGGCCATTTTTCAAAAACTTTATTGATATTTTTGTTACCTCAAATCCTCAACTTCATTTACTCAGTACCTCAAATTTTTGCTTTGGTACCTTGCCCAAGACACAGGCTCCCTAATTTCAATGTTAAGGATGGCTTGATGTATCCAAGCTTTGCAGAACTAGAGTCTGAGTCCTTTTTGTCAAGGGCTTTGCTAACCATTTTAGAAAAACTTAGATTGATTAAACTAGAAAGAGGCCAAAACCTGAACCAAATAACAAAGTTTTCCAATATGACAATAATCAACTTAACTCTAGTTTGGTTTGGACCCTTAAGAGAAGATAAGTTATGCACTTTAATTATGATGGTGCAGTTATTTATTGGCATTTTAATGATTTTTGTAAGACATACTGTTGGCCCATGGTTATTCGGTTATGATAATTTAACTTGGGGCGTGAAGTAGCCATCCTAAGCTTCTAATTACTACTTTATAGACTATTAACCTCTACCATATATTTGAAAGACAAACACTCTACTTGGTTAAATACTCATAATAGAATCCTAACTTTTATCTTTCTTCACTTTAATTCAGTTCTGGTCTTAGAATTAGATCAAAATGTTTTGCCAATAATGATAGAATACAACAACTTGTGAAATATTAGAATCCTTTTTTGTCCCATAATGGCAATCTTTGTATGAACTACGTTCAGTATGTAACCAGTATCAAGATAGAACTCAGTCTCTGGCCATTACTTCGATATAACAATCAATCGTAGTATTATTACTGCAAATACGACGTTATAGTTTCTCACGCTTCTTGAATATTGCATCCTGCATATAAATATACAGGCTATGAAGTTTCACTAGGCATGCCTGAATCCGTCCTTTAACAACTACAACTAAAGTAAGTGAATATTACTTAGGCATACAATTTATATACATAATTATTCAAGAATGGCTGGCCCACCACCTCCTCCACCGCCTCCTCCACCTCCACCTCCTCCAGTTCTTGGAGGTGGTTCCTCCAATTTACCATCTGGACCTCCAGCATTGATGCCGCCAGGTAGAGATGCTCTACTTGGAGATATTCGTAAAGGTGCCAAATTGAAAAAAGCTGTCACAATTGATAAGTCAAAGCCTCTAATTGACTCAAAGGCGTCTGCGTTACAGTCAATGCCAAGTGCTTCATTTGCGTCAGCGGCGACTGCATCAGCTCCTACGCCACCAGCTGGGATTCCTCAGTTAGGTGACATATTTGCTGGTGGGATGCCAAAATTGAAACTGATCGGTAAAAATGACAACAGAGCAGGAATTATAACACCATCGGCTTCACTGATTCCAGCTACCAATGCTTCCATCCCAAAAATTCCTTCATCGAGACCTGATACTCGTAAACAGTCAAAAACTCCTTCAATCCCAACATCAAGACCACCAACGAAAAAGCCTGTAGTGTCAACAACACTGTCATCTATGCCTCCAACGATTCCTTCTATATCAGTGCCACCTATTCCAACCAGCCCTCCACCAGTTCCAACCAATCCTCCTCCAGTGCCTTACAGTGCTCCACCAGTTCCATCGAGTGCTCCACCAATCCCACAAATAACGACATCTCATAATAATAATAATTTAAAAGCTCCTTCAAAAGTCCCGCCAAATAGACCTAAAAAGTCTACTCATTTAAAATCCAACTCAGTAAGTTCATTTGAAGATAAGCCAAGTTCTTCTTTAAGTACACCTTCTCCAGCGCCACCTATTCCGTCAGCGTTACCGCCTCCTGTACCGCCAGCAGAAATTCCTTCTGTTAGCAGTTCATCTACTGAGCCTCCTTCTTCGTTGCCTCTGGCCCCACCGATTCCAGGAAACTTACCATTTTTGGCTGAAATAAACGCAAAAAGAAACGATTCACATGTAATAGATTCACTTCCATCTTCGAATGTTGCAAGATCTTCAATTCCATCGTCAAAGCCCCCTGGATCCAATTCAATGTCTCTGAAAGTATCCTCTTCTCATTCGAGCTCGAATGCCCCATCAATACCTAATGTCCCACCACCACCGCCATCAATTCCTCCTCCTTCAGTTGCTTCATTAAAAACACCAACAACGCCCAAATTTTCTATACCTTCACCCCCAGCACCACCACCACCTCCTCCTCCTCTTCCACAAATTAAATCGTCAAATGCTTCTGTCTCAATTAAGTCAACAGGTGAAGGTATCTCGAATTCAATTATTCCTGGAAGTTTACCATTCCTTGCTGAAATTAATGCTAAAAGAGATGATAATTTTGTAGTTGGTGGAGCTAAAAGTAGTTATGCTGCTACATCGTCCACATCCTCGCCTTTTCCCCCAAAGACGTCTCTGGTACTGAACATTCAAAATAGTAAGAATGAATCTACTTTTGCCTCTACTATTTCAGTAGCAGTTCCTCCTTTGCCCAATTCTGTTCCGCCAATACCTTCAACTATGCAAACTTTAAAAAAGTCAGAATCAGAGGATTATACTGCTCAAAATTCACCCCAAGTCGTTCCGCATCCTATACTTCAAGCACCTCCAGTGCCACCCTCAATTACACTCATTTCATCACCTTCAGACAAACTTGAATTATCTACAGCTCCATCATTGCCATTGAGTATACCTCCAATGTCAATACCTACTTCACCGCCACCACCACCTCCAGTTTCGGAAGCACCGCCATTGCCTAATTCTACTCTATCTCCTTCCGCAACTCGCTCCAGTTTTCATAATAGAGATTCATATAAGAAGCCTGTTCCGCCTCCACCTCCACCATCTGCTCCTCAGAATAACTCATCAAAACTAGAACTGCAGCAACATGCTGGCCGGTCTTTGAGAAAAATATCTGCTCTGGCTTATACAATTAACCCATCACAACAAAGAAATGCGAAACCGGAAAGCTCGTCCTTAGCTAGGCCCACAATTGATGATACAAGTAACAGATTTAAGTTTACAAATGCTAATTCACTTCCAAATCCAAGGCGGTTTGGTGAGAAAGGGAATAAAGTTAAATTATATCCAAGTGGTAGAGGATCCTCAGTTCCCTTGGACTTAAGCTTTTTTGATTGATATTTTGTCTATATATTTACAAAAATACTATACATTTTACTTTTTAATTCTTTTATAGATTTATGTTGTAGTGTCATTCGGAGACCAGATTTGTACAATATTATCATAAAAAGAAGATGTAACGATAAAATTCCCTTCACTTGACCAATCACCACCATAACACATACTTTCATGATCTCTCTTAAAATATCTAGTCACTTGGAAATCATCATCGTTCGATTCAAGAATTCTAGCACCATCATACATACAACATGCCATAACTCTATTATCATTAATTAATGGAGATGGGATTAATCTCCAAACTCCCCCACCTAAATTTTTCTCCTTTAATACTTTTGGTATATATCCAGGAATCAACAGTGGATTAGATTTATCAAGAAGTCTTAAATCAAGAATACGCAAATGATCATCATACGAGCCGGTCCACAACTGATGTGGATTCAGTTGATTCCAATTAGGTCCTGGTGATAAAATTGACACAACACCTGCGCTATGGTGACGACTATTAGTAGACCAGATATGTGATGGTGTTCTTAGGTCATGAGCAATCAATTTAGCATCATCACCTCCAGTATATACAACTTGCGATAAATCACCAAGCTCACCAAAAATACCAGTCCAACACTCAAGGTCATGGATTGTATTCAACAACTCATACGAATAATCGGTCAAGTTTACAATCGCCAGTTCGCCCGAAGTTGAAGTTGCCAATAATTTGTCTTTATCATTTGGTGAAAAATTAATGGATGTAATAAGAGACTCTTTGTTAAATAATTGATAATCTTTAGCTCTTTCTAAAGTGTTATCACTAAGTTTATATTTCCAAAGGATTAAATTTCCAGTTGAATGTGCAGTTGCAATAAATGAGTTATCAAAGTGATTGAACTTTATATCTAATATTGCACTTTCTGTAGAATATCTATTTAACAATTTCAAATTATCATTTTCATTTGACTTTGTCCTATCAAACCTGTAAATATCAACTGATCCATGTCTTCTACCATTATCTTCTAGTTTGTAGGTGCCTAGAATAATTATGGAATTATCTTCGGGATGGATACAAAGACAGCATGGGGGTAAATCAGTTTTACTTATACCGATTCTTTTACTTTCAAGTAATTCTAGCATGAGTTTAAATGTCTCTCTCTTGAGAAGTTAATTATATCATGAGTTAATATTATGTTTTATCTTGCTTCTTCATTCTCCAAGCTAAAAAAATAATACGTGCACAGTAGCTCGAAGAATTACGATAAAAACAAAATTATAAGCACTGTTATTTACTGTTGATAGTTATTTATTGTTAGTTTTAATTCCTTTCTTCTAATTATTTCCTGGAAAAATATGGGCTTATTCGCTAAATGGAAATCACTACCAATTAAAGCAAGATACTATATAGGTGGTTCAACGTTTATTTTTGCTCTTATTGGTGACTATGTTACTTCTAGGGTTAACGAAGAAGTTGTCTCTAGAAAGGAAACTTTAAAGAAATTACAGGAAAGAACACCGCAAGACAAGTAAGGAAACAGTCCCGACATACTTACTGATGGTTATTCAATAAAAGGACATTAAAAATAAATTCTTGTATTTAGAAATTCATAGAGAAATTGATACTACTTGATACGTTCAAAATACCAGTTAAAATACGCAAATAATGGTGTTGTGATATTAAGATGAGTTGTAGAAATTTATCATACTCTTATTCTAAAGAAATGCTTTAAAGTTAGGATAAATGGTAGATAAATATTAATATAAATATAAAAAAATATTAAATCTAAATAAATTATCGAAGTAATCCTTTTGCGAGGAACTCTTTTCTAATTGAGGAAATGAATTCTAAAAACTTAGCTGGATTGGAATCTATACCTCTGGAATATACAAAGCGTGAAGCTAAATGAGTTGCAAATAAGGCTTTTAAGTAAGCTTCTGGAACACGAACTAAAATATTCTCAATACCAATAACCTCTAATAACAATGGCGGTAATGAATCGAGTAAGACTGCATTTCTAAATTCTTTATCATCATTCCATAACTCTTTAGAATTAGCTAATTCATCAGCTAATTTGTTAATGGTGATTGATAATTTGTCTGATAATTCAGTAATTGGAATTCCAGTTTCCTCCTTTAATTTCCACAACAGTTCAAATTCTGCTTCCGCATTAGCAACAATAATACGTTGAACTTCTTTAACATAGTCCTGATAAAATGGTGGTTTTGCGCCGGAAACAGAATCCACACACATATTAGTTAAGAAGCCCTTATCATCAAATGCTAAAGCAGCTAAAACTTCTAAAGAAGAAGAAGTAACACCACCTTTATTAGTTGAAGAATCTTTAAAAATAATGGTACCTGCCTTTTCTAAAACAAGTTTAGCAGATTGAGTGATAAATAAATTAGCACCTTCAACAAAGTATGGAATAATAGATTTACCAGTTTTTTCATCAATTAGTTCATGAACATTATTGGTATCAATGGCAGCTGGTCTACCACCACAAGGGACGAACAAATCAACATTACCGATACCAAATGTTTCTTTTATCTTCACATGGAAACTATTTCTGAAAGCTACACCACTGGTTACAATTTGGCCATTAGGCAATGTGGTGTCAACATCGTCAACTAATACAACATAACCATCTTTAGACAATTTAGCTTTGTTGTAATGGTCGATCATCTTTCTTTCCTTTGCTAATCTTAGTAATTCTTGTTTATCAAGACCATTTGGATCAGCTATAACACCAGAGCCATCCACGATACCAACATATTTTTCGTCTCTTGATAATAAGATTTCATTAGATCCTAAGTCACCGTCTGGCCCACCAGTTTGAATTTTTCTAATAGTGGCATTATCAATATTTAATTTTTCATAAATCATATTGACGTAAGATCTCACTGATAAAGTAGTCATACCATAAACGTCATGAGGAATACCACCAATTTCAGGACTTTTACCAGTTAAGAAAGATCTCCACCATGGAGCACCTCTAGCTCTAGCATGTAAAGTAGCCCAATCGACATAACCAGCAGTACCTTCATCAGGACCCAAAAATAAAATTTCTGGTTTATTATATAAATCAACATATGAGTCTTTGACACCTGGAATATGTTGTTTCAATAGTAAATCAATCAATGCATCAATATATTTCTCAAAACAAGCTCTTGGTCTTTCTTGAGCCGCACCTGGATCCAATAAAATAACACCTTTTGAACCACCTTCTGGTATATCTTTATTCTTTCTTTGTTGGGTACTTGCTAAATTATAATTTTCATCAAATAAGTTTCTTTCATTAACATTGTAAGCATCAAGAGATCTTGATCTGACAATTCTAATACCACCCCTAGCAATATCTCTAAAACGAATATGGAAACCTCTAAAATCACTACCAACAACAAAAAACATACCAAATGGTTTTTCAGGGTATTCAGAATCTGGTAAGAATGATGGATCTAATCTAAAGGAAAGAGCCACTTTAGTTGAAGTATAAAAATTGGTCTTCAAAATAGATTTATTAAAAACATATAAAGCCCTTAAGACAACAGCATGATGATCATTCTGAGAACATTCACGGCTCAATAACTTTTCAAATTCTTCTTCTGAGCCCACTGGAGTAATTTGAGACAATCTTTGATAAGACAAGGTTTTTTCCATTGTTGAGCGAATATAATGAACATCAGCAAACTGACGATATAATTTTCTAACAAGATCACGTCTAGTATCAAAGACCTCTTGAATATAATTTTGAGTGTATGTTTCAGCTCTTAATCTTTTTTTTAAGCTGTTCAAAACCTCAGCATGTTGGATCGATTTGGATGGATCTAATAATGAACTTAATTTATTATACTCTGGACCCAATCTATTCAAGAAATGAGTAACAAAAATGACACCAGATTGGGCATAAATACTTTCTTGTAATGATAATTCTCCTTTAATAAACCTGTCATGGAAGACATTATGAGGAATACAATATAATAATGAAGCCTCTTTAATGACTTGATAGATAGATAAATCAACTGGATTTTTCTTATGTTTTGAAGTCACATACATGGAGATTACGGTGACGCCATTAGCAAATTGCTCAACATATTTACGTGTTGTTTGTAATTTATAGTAATTTGCCAAATCACTTAAAGCAGAATTATACCTTGCTGAAGTTTTTTGTCTAAAACCAATAACAACTCTATATTCTTCAGAGTCTTCAATTGGAAAATGTCTAATGACAGGACCTGTAGTATTAACAACATTTTTGATAATATCTGAATATAAATGTTTAGTGTTGGCTGAAGCAATCTTTAAGAAAGTAGTATCACCAATTTTATTGATATCAGTCTCGTCAGATGAAACGTTGTCATATTCATATTTATTTTTGTAGACGAAGTAACATCTAACTAATTGATCTTTTAATTTTTGATTCTTTTGATAAACTCCGGATAAAATAGGATCCGTTGTATAGTTCAATGGAGCACTGAAGTATTCAGCTCTATAACTATTAGTGGTTGAAGACGATGGGTCAATATATTTATCATCAATTCTTTCTTCAAAACGATTTCTATAGTACGAGTCAGTACCCGGAACCGAAGTATCAAAGAAAACACCATGGTCATCAGCTTCTCTCTTATATTGGATCAAAGGTTGATCTGTAATGTCGCCAGAATAGGCTTGAACCTTACAGGAGTATAATGAGTGTATATGGCTTGCAATGCCCTCAGCCGATTCCCTTGCAAAAAAAACATCATCAATACCTAAGCATTCGTAAAACCATCTGGTTTCTGATTCAATTAATGATTCAGGAATAAATCCAGTACTATCTAAAATGTCTAACACCTGATCATATTGATCCTTTTTACCTGAAAAAGGATTATCAATGTATCCATGTTTTAAGCTGAGTACTGAAGACGAGTTAGAACCTGTTCTATACAAGGATAAATTTTGAATATCTGGTTCCGTTACAGCAGTCATTATTTATCAGTTTTAAATATATAAAAAAAGAATGAACTTTGGCGGCTAATTATAAGTGGAATATAAAAAATATGGGAAAACCGAATTAAAGGATAATTGGCATATTTATATAAAAAAAGAAAGACCAAAAAATCTTAGTCAAGTAGTTTCGGAAGTGCTGATTTCTTGGTGATATGATTCTCTCTTAGTGTTATAGGAGGGGTGGATTGCAGCCTAGTACTAATGTTGTGGTTAATTTCTTTTAATGACTGTTATAGATACATGTTCACAAACAGGCAATTGCCGCACATAAACATTTAAAGTTTTATTCCGAACCTTTTAATTATATAATACACGTGATCATAATGTACTCATAGCATCTCCTCAGTAAATTCAGGCGAGCATCCACTTTAGTCTATTCCTATTTTCCCTATGCCACAGTGTCAAGCCTTGAAAGATTCGAGGGTTCTAGACTTTCATTTTAATTAACGGTAAGACACCCCCGAAAATCGGTGCAATAAAGAGAGGTTTTACGTACAAATTCTAGAGATAAGGGATTATCTTCCATCTCATCACCTAATCTTATTGTTTCATAGGATATTAATTGTCATAGATAACAAGCAGAAGAAAATTTTTTCAGTTAGACGTTCTTCCCAGAACTGTCACTTTAGTTGATACCTTGATCAACAATAACCAAATTTATTCAAGGTTCTACTTGTTTTCTTCCTCGACATCCGGTCTTAAATGACCATTGTTCCAAACGTCTTAAAAACGTTGACAAAAATAATAGCCACTAATAATTGAGGGGGGCGATCTTTAATGATCCTTTTCTGCGACAAAAAAATGACAAGTAATTAGTTAATGCTGATCTCGCCCCGCCTCAATTCCCCAGATTCTGAAGGCAATGGCTAAACCATCACATCGTTTACTCCTTTTTCTTTTGTTTCTGGAGTATATATAAAAGGCGTTCTGTTTGAACGCCGCAAATCAACTGACTACGTAGCACACTTTATAAGAAAGGACAACCCAACTTTATTGTTCGCCCCAGTCACTACTCTTTTCAACAACAATCGAAATGGGTTAAATGAAATCAAGTACTTGAAACTAGTTTTTGATTTTATCTTGTACATTCCTCCTCTCTACTTTTTTTTAAGAGATGTAGACATTGTTTAATTACTTTGCAATGCTAGTTAACGCACTATATACGTATCTTTTCGTATAAATAATACAAAATCTAACTACCAAGCATTATCAAATAACATTGATATTGATTCACCATTATGTATTCTTCTAATAGCTTCAGCTAAAATTCTTGAAACGTCTAAAACTTCAAATCTATTATTGCCCAAGACTTGAACATTTTCGTTTTGGGGGACTGAATTAGTTGTTATGAGCTTATCAATCGCTGATTTGCTGATTCTATTGATTGCATCACCACTGAATACACTATGAGTAACTAATGCATAAACATATTTAGCACCTTGATCTTTTAATAATTTTGCGGCTCTAGTGATAGTATAGGAAGTATCGACTAAGTCATCTACTAAAACACAAACCTTGTCCTTAACTTCACCAACTAACATTGTGGTTGCAATCATAGATGTCGTATTAACTGAAGCAGAATTTACTAAGCTACTGCTAGTAAGAGTCAAAGGTGTTGAAGAAGTTGCAGCAGTAGATGGCGGATTTTTTGCAACACGAGCTCTTCTTTCTTTATGAATAAGTGCAAATGAACAGCCTATTGCGTCAGCGATTGCCGTTGCCCTTTTAGCACCACCACTGTCAGGTGAAACAATTACGCAATCTTGATAGTTTGGAATATAATCTATGATGTAATGCTTTAATAAGAGTTTCGAATACAAATTATCAACAGGTATATTAAAAAAACCTTGAAATTGCGGATCATGTAAGTCCATCGTAATACATCTATCAGCTCCAGCGGTCATTAGTAAGTTAGCAATTAGCGTACCATTTTGAGCAATCCATTGTTTATAACCACTTTCAGTCTTGCCAGAAGCATCAACTGACGCCAAATTAGTCACAGTTGAGTTAGATTTTATGGATGTTGGATTAAATGCTGATGTTGGAATTGGCTGTTTTAAATTATTGAGAGCTGCCTTTTCTAATAATCCATTAGCATTCAAATTTAAAGACGGTGGTGGTGTGGAAGGTGCTTCATTTTCATTTCTTGATAATGGTCTTGGTGTTCCAGGTGCACTCTCAAAAGTATATTGGTCTTTCTTAGTCGTGATCGATGGCGCCCCAGTTAACGAAGCAGCGTGAGGAACATCAGGTTGTCTGGAATAAGGAAACAATGGTAAAACAGCCGTAACTCTTCTAGCACTTGCGGTTTTACAAGCAGCAATCATAATCAACAACTCGATGAAATTATCGTTAACATTCCCGCAACCGGATTGTACTATGAAGACATCTTTCTGTCTAACTGAATCTTCAATTTCAATGCTAGTTTCACCGTTAGAAAACTTATTAGAATAAACAGTAGCTTGCTCAATAGTCAAATTCCGACAGATTGATTTGGTAAGATTCGGATGAGAAGAACCTCCTATAACTACAAGGTCTCTCATTATTTGGATTCTGGGGTAAAACTTTTGCTATTTGTCCTTGTAAGAAGTTTATTTGTGCTGATAAAGCTCATTAGAGTTGAAAAAATTATCCATGAAGGGATCGATTTTTGTATGTTGACAGTTTGTACTGCATATACTTTACACAAATATTATTCTCCAAGAGATTTCAATTATCTAATAACGTATATCATAAGAACCAGCTTGGGAAAAGTATTTAACCCACTTAACTGTCCGATAATTTGACCTTTCACTAACTTTCAAAAATTTGACCGTCAAACCGGAACAAGAGAACATATCAAGTGTAAACTCTAGTTTAATTGGAGGTCTGGACCAATTAAGAATCGATGAAGTAGTTTTATTTAACTCTTCGTTCGAATTATCAGTTAATTCAACATCGGCAGTTAGCACATGTTCCTGTTCTCCAAAAAATTTATTAAATTTCCAAATAATTAAATTTTCTTCTGGGTGGAATTTGGATTTGCCTGACGAAGTTGATGAAGATGATTTAATAACGCCTTTTGGCGTTGGGATCTTAATCTGTATGTTTGTTGCAGGAATTTTTGAAGGAAACAATGATTTAACTCTTAACTTGTACAGCACTTTCAACCTTCCTATTTCTTGAACAAGTGGATATACTTTGAATGGCAAATTAATGTTCTGCGAACAATTATATGACATTAATTGGAAGTCTCCATCAGGAGGAATAAACTGAATGATTCTCTCTGAATCAAATTTATTTAACTCAACACACTGATGAAATTTACAATCTTCTAAAGCGACACTTCCTGTACTTGCTACTGCAGCACGATCTGTGCTAAATGAGTTCAATAATAAACTGTCGTCACTTAGGCCAAATCGACATTCAGGCATACCTGACAAACGAGTTTTCATCTGGATTGCTCCATAAATATAAGCTCTTAAGACTTCAGATTCGGAGTTCATCAAAACATTTATCTTTTCTTCCACATTTAAAAAAATTTCATTTCTTCTATATTTTATACCTGGACTTCTCCAAGTAATATTCAGAGAACTTAACTTATTGCTTTTGTCAATATTTGATCCACTAGTTCCATTACTTGAGCTTTTTAGCACATTGTTTGATAATTTAAACATATTATCATTCGCTGGAATTGAAGTAATAAAATTCTTTAAATAGTTTAACTCTAAATTAGTTGGGTACCCAAAATCAACAACTTCATCTAACAATTCGTACACCATATTAAAATTATTAATAATCATTTCGTCAGTTAACGATTTTTTTAACGAAGTATTAGCATCGTGACTAGAATTTAACATAACCTTCAATAACGATTCAAGATTGTATAAAAATTCTAAAATTGATGAACAATCTTGATTTGATCTAGTGACTGCACAAATCCATAATAGACCCGATCTTATATAAATGAATGATGTAGATCCTAATGTTAAAACTGGTGATCGAACATCTCTATTACCGCTTCCTCCAGCCGAACTGTTTTTGGTGTTAGTTGTTATTACGTGAATTCTAAATACATCCGATATATTCCTTTTAACACCTTCCTTATATAATTTGGATATGAGTATATCACCTTTCGAGTCATATAAGAATAAAGCAGTAAGCATATTTTGCTGATTAAATTAAAAATTTCGAAAGAGAAAAATATAGGAGAATCAAACAAGCATTTGATAATGCTCCGAATTCCTGATTCCGGCTGTTTATGACGAGCCGAGAACGAAAACTTTACAAGAGTAGTTATTCACATATACTTCTTAGTTTTACAACCTACACCATATCTATGCTAAATAGATACGATTTTATGATATTTATTGCATTCCAGCCAATTCCTGACCTCTTTTCTTATTATAGCCTTTTTTTCTATTGTGATTGCCTTTACTCGCTTTGTGTCTGTCGTCCTTAAGATGAGATCTTTTAGTCTGATCTTTCGATAAAGCTGCTTTGTTTTCATTAGATGTAGTATCTGTTGATGTCTCTCCAAAATTTTCGGATTTGTTAGCATTCTGCGTCATCACAGGTCTATTAGGATTGCCTCCGTAAAAGTAATCTTCTTCTAAAATTTTGAATCTTCTTGGGGATTTTAATAACATTCTCAACCAACCTTCTATTTGCTCATCTGACCAGCCAGTTAACTCTTTTATCTTTTTACGGTCTTTTGTCCTCCTGGCACCTTTAGTAAATTGATCTGCTCCTTTGCTTTTAAATAATGAGAATAAGAACTGTTCAGTTTCGTCGATAGACCTACCGGAGCTAGCCTTAGCATTTTCAACTTCAATGGGCTCTACACTTTCCTCCCCATAGACTACTATTTTATTCCTGCTAGACACTTTTTTACCTGCTTTATCGCTTTCATCGCCAATTGCAACTCCGCTTGTTTTCTCTTGATCATCATATGTATCATCCGGTTCATCTTCATCACTTTCATACATTAGTCTTAATGCAGCAGTTAAAGTTTTTTTCTTTAAATCGTCAGACGTAGGCTTGTACCTTTGTGATTTCTTGCCTGGGATAATAGAGTCGCTTGTAAAATCCAAACTTGAAAACCTGTCTCCATCGTAGATTGATCTTTTGTTCACATCTGGAGATTTAGGCGGTTTACCAGTTAGTTTACTCTTTTCTGGTAGTTTATCTTCTGGGATATTTTCAATCAAATCAGGGTTTTCAAGCAAAATATTGGTAACATTTTCGACGTTATCATTATTTTCTTTCAATACGCTGACCGCTTGATTTTTCGTTAATTGTGGGAATAAATCCGTTAATACCTTTATATGTGCTTCACTAATTGAAACATTGTCTTCCTGTGAAACATCCTTCAATGAAATAGATCTTAAAAATGGTAACCTTTCCTCTAAACCAGGAATCAATTCCTGATATGAATCTGATATAATAATGGTGCTAAATAGGGGATATACTGATAATACATCGACACCATTGATTCCCAATTCCAATGTTAATTTTGCTATTTTAGTGGCTGGTAATGAAATTAATGAAATAGTCATAACTTCCTCAATTTGTTTCGCATGAATACTTTTACCATTAACATAAAGCTTCTCCAATAACTCAATCCATCCAATACTTACGAAAGCTTCTGCAAAACCTAACGAATTTGATAGTTTCTTGTTGATATTTCTATTACTCTTAGAACTAGTACCATTATTAGTAATAGTATATGTCTTAGTTTTGTTCATTAAACTAGTATGTTGGCCCAATAAGAGTGACAACGTAGACAAGTCTTGCGTCTTAAACTTCCCATTACTAATCAAATTGGCCAAATGCTTCTGTACTGGATCTATTGAACTTATATTGCCTGACTTTTTATTATCGTTGAACTTAGATTTAAAGGATCCATCTACCAAACCACGAACGATATTTGCGTTATTTTTAACATATATTATGATAAAATGCCATATAGATTCACCTGTTAAATTTGATTTGACAATACTATAGTTTTTAATATATTGAAACACATATACCCTTAATTTTGCTGTACTGGTTCTAATTTCAGGATTTATGGCTCCTAATGAAAAAATTTTAGTAGACTCTTCAGACGTTTCAAATAAAAACACTTTCATGAACAATTGCAATTGTTGTTGAGATTTTACTGCTAGCTTCTTCCTATTGGCATCTGGTTCTAGTAAATATTTGAATAAGTTTAAATAAGCTTCCAAAAGGTGAGCCCATATAACTGGATCTTTGTCTATAAGTGACGACCTCAACTTAAAAGGCGGATACTGAGGGATAGGGATATAAATGGAATCATTTTCGACTGTCGTCATCCTTCAAAGTTGAATTGAATAAATTGGTTATTAAAACTGTGAATCATAATTTAATGAAGGTTTGCTAGCTTAACCAAAAAATTGTATACCGGTTTACACACGATTGAAATATACTATTGCAATTTAATTATATAAACTTACTATTTGACATAAAGGTGATATATAACTAAATCTTAATGCCCAAGTTAACTGGTTAAACCTCATTTCCGTTTTCAGATCATCATCATATATTTTATATCATGATTGGATTGTATGATTACTACAAGAACAAAGGCATAGGCGAAGGATTGCTTTTAAATGAAAGCTGAACTTTTTATCTTGGATACCTTCTATTCTTCGACTTCTGATAAAAATTTTATTCAGCTCTTTTTTTCTTTGTATTACTTTAAGTTCATAACATTTTTAAAGAATGTTAATGACAGACACATTCAATATAGAAAAATTGAGTTGCTCTAAAGATTCGCAGCATTTCATATATCCTCTGATAACTTGCTTGTTGAAGTACTCAATAAAGACGATAACTCGACATCATAGTGAAACCCATTCTGTTTAGAAAAGCTTCGGGATGAATTATTACGTTTACCATTGCATCTTTGAAGAATGCACTCATCTTCTAGTATTTGGATACTTGGTAAGGATTTTTCTGAAAACTTTGTTTCTTGGTTTGTCGGTATGACTGTAGTTTGTGATGTGCCAACTAAAAAAGGAAAATCAAAACAATTCAAATCACTTTCTGATGGATAATATTTTGTATATCTAGAGGATAAGTGTTTGTTATTAAAATGACCAAAATTTTCAAAATCTGAATTATTAATAAATGTTGATTCCGGTAACGTGCTATCGAAACCATCAAAATCTTCTGCGATTTGTTCAACCGAAATAGAGGAAGAAAATGAATCTTCATCCCGAGTAACATAATATCTTTCTGAGAATCCAGTCGCTTCATCCCCGCTTGAATAAAGCGTACCATGAACGGCATAGTTATAAAAAGTTGCAAGATTGCTTGCTTGGATAATTTCATTATCATTTATACTCATTAAAACAGACTCATTATCATCTAACTTTTCATAATTTGTTAGACCTAACTTGGCATCACTCCATAATTGTTCAAAAAAATCCTTAAATGAATTTAGTGGTTTTAAGAAATATTCTACATATTTGTAAAACTTGAATTTATTGAACATGTTAACTTTTTTCAGGTGAACCGAACTAATTCTTTCTTTCAAAGAAGACTTCGGAGAAAATAACCTTTCATGTATTGATATATTTAGGCTATCAGATCTAGCTGGTGAATATAAAGTATTCAGCATTTTTGCATAAGGAGAAGTAAAGAAGTAGATAATTCCTGATTCAACTCGTATTTTTTATTTGGGGCAATTAAGGTTGCGAACTTTAATCTTGTTTTTTTAACCTTTTTAAACCACAAATACAACAAACAAACGAATACTAATTAATATTGCTTCCTGCAGGTTGAGATATCAGAGAAATACATTGATAACTGATTACATATACCAAAAAATTTAAAATTAGATTCAATTGCTCACTTTCAAGAAGACATTGTATTGGGGATGTTAAACACATTAAGACCTCAAATCCCTTCAACTACAGTGCTACCGGAAGAGTATTTAAACCATTTCACTGGAACTGTTATCTGTATTAGGCAAATAAATTTTTTTAAGTTGCTTAATGCCAAAAATAAATATGTAATTAACTGTTCAACAACTCTCGACAACTTTTTATCATAAATTTTCTAAGTGCAAGTACCAATATTATTTGATATTGTCCTTGACTTTATCTAATTAACATCAGCATTTCCTTTTAAAAATTGTTTAGAAATTATATATTTAGTATTGACTTCGATTCATTTAAACAAGTAGCTACTGTATACATCACATGCACATATATAAATATTTATGATTCTTTTGCATTATCTTTTGAGTGGATCCATTAAAGAAGCTTTTTATTTTTGGGATCCTATGATACTCTCATTCCATAAGCTCAGGTAAATAAGTGATCGAGAAGTCTGTATCTACAAAATAATCAGTTTTACATTAATTCTAGCTAATTTGAAAAAACTGTATTCCTTCATCTTTCTGGATTCGAAAAAAACATATATTGTAAATTAAAATACTTCACATATATTTTAAGGAAATAATTGATTGTTAGGAATCTCGAACATTAAATATGATTTATTACTTTTAGGATACTTTTCTTTAACTATCACATAGTTATAAATGTGATCTATCATATGTGTTAGTTTTAGCTAACTATATAGTGAGAGATTTCTCTGAAATCCCTGCTTCTTATATAGCCATCTTAAATAGAGTTTATTTTGCTAACGTAACCTTCTAAGGTCAATTATTCAATATTAGAGTATACAATTCTAACAAATATGTTACAAAACTGGAACCGTATAAAGCCGGAAATAGGTTCTAGTTTCTACGTAGAAGAACTCAGTGGCTTTTATTAAGCCTAGAAATCTTAATTATATGTATTATAAGGGTAATTAGAAAAAGATATTAAAAAAGCTTATTTTCTCTAAATACTATTTGCAACATTTTAGAGATTTATATAGTTAGCGAGTTTGAAGAATATGGGAGTAATACGAAAGAATATGGTAAATATAAGGGTAGGTATCTTAATACAATGAAGCAGATCGCCAACAATGGCCAAGTGGCCAGTCGATCTACTACTGTTAAGTTTCGGTGTTCGAGTTTTGAGAATGCGAAAATAGACAGCGCATTGGCGCAGTGGAAGCGCGCAGGGCTCATAACCCTGATGTCCTCGGATCGAAACCGAGATGCGCTATTTTTTGAACAATTATTTTCTACGCTATTGCTTTATTGATATGATGATTGCATTTATTGATATGATATAGTACTTATCTTTCGTCCCAAAACTTTCGTAACTCTTCACCTGCAGCCTTATAAAGTGCTACGTCATTTTCTGTTATCTTTGGAAATTTTCTACCAGTATTCATCTTTTCAGTTTTAATACTTCCCAACGCAACTAATTCACTTATATACTTTAAAGCATCATTCACACCAATTGTGTGATAAGCTCTAGTAATTCCCTTTTCCTCTAATCTTTTTGAAGCCCACTCTCTTTGTATTTTACTATTAGGTAACTCAATTTTGCCAGATAAATATCTTGAAATTAGAATTGCTTGATATTCAAATACTCTAAAAGAAATTCCATCAATAGGCACACCAATAAATGTAATTAATGGTTCATTAATGAAAAAAGTATGCTGGTATAAATTAGGGATAATTATACCTTCCTTAGTTAGTTCATTACTGGATTCATTAAATAATCTGTTCAAGAAAGGATAGGAGAACTGATAGCCAGTTGCATAAATAATATGATCAGGGTTGATTAGTTCGGAATCATCGTCAAATATAACTTTAAAGTTCCTATCATCAATAATTTGATATTGTTTAACAACCAGTTTGTATGTGAGATTTGGTTTCTTTGAAAGTTTCTTAGTATTATCAAGATTCCGAATTGATTGATAAACATGTGCTGCCGTGTTAGCAATAAATTTGGTTAAATCAGCACCAGAAGCTCTTGATCCAATTATCAAAACAGTCTTTCCTTTGTACACATCCGGGCTACGATAAAACTTTGCGTGTTGCACCACGTCATCAAACTTTTCCTGCAATACATTTAATCCTTCCACATAAGGTATGTAAGGAACATGATAATGACCCGTTGCAACAACTATTGAATCAAAGTCTTGTTGCCACCAAATATCTGATTCATCATTAACTGGCTGCCTAATGGTTAGTCTAAATTTATAAGGAATGTCATTATTAACTTTACTAATCCTTTCAACATCTTCAACAGTGGAATTTTGAACTAGTTCGACCCTATTATCTGTTAAATTTCTAGAAATATAAGCATCAATATATTTTTGTACAATCAAGCCATCAACGTATTTTCTTTCTTCAAGATTAGTTGCACCTGGTACGTCCCATTGGTTAGCATCACTATAAGTCATCATTTTTTCAATAATATTGGACTTAATACCTTGATAAGATGGTGTTTCTTCGAACCTTTCTTGTGTAGTTCTTGATCGTAAAACAAATCTTGTACGACTTGCGTCACCTTTGAATGGATTCGATAACTGTGGATCAGTTTGAGTGCTAACATAACCAGATTTAATAATATGATTTGGGGTTTTAATAGTTTCTTTATCAAAAGCCCAGATCCCACCTAATATCGATCTTCTTTCAAATAATATAATATTATCAAAATTATTTTCTTTTAGCAAAGAATCTAAAGCAATTGCTCCTGAAGCACCTCCCCCAATAATCGCAATTGTTTTAACTTGATTTGAAGATAATTTGACAGGTTGTTCCAGCTGTTCCAAAATAACCGATGGCATAATCTATTATTGTTATTTCTCATTATGCTAGTGCTAGAATTTAGTGATACCCTTTCCATTTTATACCCAGTTAATAATCATATCATTTTTCATCTGTGGTTCAATTTTCTAATATTAAAAGTATCCACACTATGCTTGTCGAGAACCCCGATGATATCTGGAGCCACAATACTATTATCATTACAGCAACCTTCTCAACCACATTACTATATATATCGTATATTACCTAATGTTGATTGGAACAGGTGGAACAATATGTGGATTAATAATGCCTTTGAAACATAAGTAATTGCACCCAAAGTTAGTTGATCTCTTCATAAATTAGCTAGATGGTTGAAATTTCTCATTTCAGTAAGATCCCACGTGCTATAATTATATTAATATTCGTTCATTAATTTAATGATTCATAAACAGATTTCTATTTAACCCATCTCATCTTTCTATAATTCTTTGTTCTTATCAATAAGTCACACCAAGCATTCTAAACGATGGCTATACAGAAACAAGTCAACTTAAATGAACCATTAGATGCGGAAGCAAAACCAACACTAAGCAAATCGTTTTTAAGTCCAGAACTCTCCGAAGCTTCGTTGATCTTACATGGTGATTATTACAGACAACTACAAAGCAAGTTAAATAAGTTTATCTTCTGGCATCCAATTTCGATATCATTTATGTTAATTAGTGTTTTTGGATTTTTAGCATATAACCTATTTGATTATATTGTTGTCGCTGATAGTTTTGGAGAATTTTTTGGATTTTTCACGAAGAGCCGTGATTTTAGATATCAATTAACTAGTATATTTCCTGCCATAATTGTTGTCTTTGGTATGATTGGTTTATCTGCATACATTATCAGTGACGAATTTAGAACAATTTCTGATAAACTATCAAAACAGGAGTATATAGAAGATATTTTTGGATTTGATTTGCGAAAATTTGCTAAATTATCAGAGACAAAGTTATCAAATGAAGGAAGAAAATTATCGCCTAAAGATGTAAAGTTTTTGAAGAATGGTGATAATACTCATCTAATTATTTATCGTGACTCACCAATTGCAATCATTACTTTAAAACCTCTAATGGAGAAGTCATCAGAATCAAATTTTTTTATCAAAATTACCGGCCTACATGTTAGAAAAGTTTTTGCTAAAGTTGATTTTGAAAGCTTGTTACTCGAGTGGTCTATTTTGAGATCTAGAGAGATTTTTCAAGATTTTGTTGAGAACAAAGTTTATATTGAAGGATGTAAGATCAATATTTTGATTGATGCTTATTCATTCGACAGAAATTTAATCCAAACTTTACATAGTAAATCGTTTGGTTTGGTCAATGAAACATATGGGCTCAATCCCTTTAAGCATTTGAGTGGTGAATCTGCTGTCAGTTCTTTTACAAATCTAACCCATAAGGTATTTGGGATTAAAAGACAAACGTTTGGTGCGACATTAGTTACAAAAAATGGCGATAACGATTTAATTTTAAAAGCTACTAGAGACTCTCCGTTTTTGCAAAAAGAGTCAAAGCAAGATAGTTCTACGAGACGATTAAGAAAAAGGAAATGATTACAGGCTATAATAATGTAAAATTTTATCGTTCAGTTTCATGTATATTAAAACAAGTATTTATAGATTTCTTTTTAGTTCAAGATTCTTCGTATATCATTTTTTCAATGTAAATAGTTCAATATGCTAATAAAATTTGGTGTTATAAGTTGTTGAAGTTGATCTAAACCCTAATGAAGAATGAACACTAACTGAGAATCTAGATATTGAAACATCCAGGAAAAAATGAGTATAACTAATCCAATAAACCGGTTACTTTTGATTTTCTTCTTTGTCCTTGAACTCTAAATATTATAAATGCAACCCAGATCAAGCATACTATTATTAAAGTGTAAAAAATCACTTTCAATAAGTACAAAATATTCTTTAGCATTCTATTGAAAAAATTTGCATTTTCATCACCGTATTTTTCTAGTCTTTGTTTTCTTTCCTTTTCTTTAATTCGTTTTTCAGCATTTTTTAATCTCTTTAACGATTTTCTATTTTTCTGTTGACTCTTCTTTTTAAATAACCTATTTCTTGCACCGGAATTTTTAGATTCTTCAATCGTTTGATTAATTTCGGTCTCATATTCATGTTGTTCATTCATTAAACTTTCCAATTCATCAATTGATTCAATAAACTTACCGTTTGGTTTATACAAAGCATAAATTTTATTTTCAATTATATCAACATTTTCTGATAAATCACCAGTTTCAGCTGTAAATCCTAAATACTTGATTGGTGGCAATTTAACATTACTAAGGGTCACACAATTGGTCCACTCTTCATGCTTTCCACGATAATTAAAATCTAACGAAAAGTAACCGTCTTTTATATATACAATTCTTGCTTTGGTTTCACCACTAGCAGGATTTAATATACTCTTGGCCGTACAACCAGCTAATCTAGTTTCAAATCCATCTGTATTCTTATCATAACTAGTATGACCATCTCCTAACATCAAGTTAATAAATGGAAAATGGCCCCTTTTACCATTTCTATATGTGTCAATAAATATCCCTAGACCATTAAAATTATTTTCAGCACCAAACACATCACCAATGTCTGACTTCTTGTCAATAAACCAAATTGCAAATCCATCAGCAACCAATCCATTCATTGATTTACTATGCAAATGGAAAGTTAATTCCATTTCAAAGGACTCTGCCTGAATTGGTAATTTGGAAAACATATTTCCCACCTGATGCTGATTTTCTGAAGTTAATCTTATAAACTGGTTATTTTTAACTAGTGTATTACCTTTCAAATCCCAATTTTTGACCCTGAAACTTGAAGCGTCTAGATATGGTTTAGTTAAACCTTGAGCAGTTAATTCCCTTTTCTTAATTGACACAATTGCTTCCCCTTTATTTTGCAACAAGGAGTTTAATTCTTCTGGTGTAAATGAATCATTTCTTGGTAAAATATATAGGTATACTATGATGCAAAGTGTTAAGAATATAAGTATTTGGATCGGCTTAGATCTCCTAATGGAAGCTACCAATGCCATCTCTGCTGATTCTTATACTTTTACTTGTACCTTGCTAATTAACGATAGAAATAATAATATCTTCTACTTAAAGTAGTAGACAAATGGCCACGTAAAGGTAGATGCGAATTTAGATCTAGTTCAACATCATGAGAACAAAGAGTGGAGAATTTTCACAGAACTATACATTTTAATAGCATACTATCAGTACAGATACTATATAGCTTAAATACACTATGTCAGCTATTAAATAGCCGTTACTAGTAATAAGATATATTCTACATTTCTAAAAACCGTACTCGCCTAATAATATTGAATAAACTATGAACAAGATAAAACGATACTCACAAAACATACATAAGTAATATACAACGAAACTTCTCAGATTAAAATGAACTGTTGAAGTAGAAACTCATATATAGATTCATTTACCAAAAACGACAGTTCTAACTGCAGTGAGAAAGGATTCTTTCTTTTCACCCTTTAATTCATTCAATATTCTATCGTAATATTGAGGGTTACCCTTCGGTTTTAATAACTTGTCATCTAATTTATAATAATTCTTATATTTATCGTTGACCAAATCCCTTAGTGATAAGTATTGTAATTTTAAATCCTTTTCAGAGATGTTTTGAATTAACTCCTTATTTTGAAATCTCTCGAGCTGAATATCTTTAAAAGATGCATAATGTTTTATTCTATCTTTCGGCAAGGTTTTCAATAAGGATATGATTCTTTCAGTTATTTCCGAACGTGCTTTTGATGACATGATGAAACAAGTTGGTTATAATAGTATAGGGAATCTGATCTCTAGATAGAGAATTTTTTTTATAGAGAAATACTACAAGTTCTCTCACGTGGTACAACTTTTCCTTGATAACTCGTTTCTGCCCCATCAACATATTATATTAGAATAAAACAACTTCTCCATCTATCTAATCACAAGATTAAAACAATAATAATGAGTCCACCGAAAGCAGCAACCCCAAGGGTTATCTTTGTTCGTCATGGCCAAACTGAATGGTCAAAATCGGGTCAATTTACTTCGATCACCGATTTGAGCTTGACTGATTTTGGAGTTAAACAAATGAGTAATACAGGCAAACATTTGGTCGGAAATAGCCCATTTCAGATAATTAAGCCACAAAATTTAAAACATATCTTTACATCTCCGAGGTTAAGAGCTAAACAGACAGTTGAGTTGTTGACTGAAAGCTTAAATGATCTTGAAAAATCCAAGATCCCAATTACTGAAGAAAATGATATTAGAGAGTGGGAATATGGCGATTATGAAGGTTTATTAACTTCACAAATCATTGAATTAAGAGCTGAAAGGGGATTAGATAGAGATTTGCCAGCTGGAGAAAAATGGAATATCTGGAGGGACGGTTGTGAAAACGGTGAAGACAACCTCCAGGTTAAAGAGAGAGTAGACAAAGTTATTGTAAAAATCAGAGGAATTCACAAAGAAGCAATGGATAACAATGAACCTTGTGATATTATTGTTGTTGGACATGGCCACATTTTAAGATGTTTTGCTGCCAGGTGGGTTGGAAGAGAAATTAATGTGAATCCTCAATTCATGTTAGATGCAGGTGGTGTAGGTGTTTTGAGTTATCAGCATCACAATATCAATGAGCCAGCCTTATTTTTAGCCGGTGCTTTTGTAGTTCCAGTTGAAGAGGAGAGTGCTGATTTATAGTGTGTGTAGACTTGTAACTAGAATGTAACGTTGCATTGAGATTCTAGAGATTTCTCTTGTCACGTTTCCGAGTAGTTTACTATAAAAACCGTTTTGGGGTTCGAGGTGTCATTGAATGCAAGTTAGTATAAATAGAACAGCAAATACACACATTCTTGCCTTTAATACCTAATTTTCTAGCGTATGTAGATTTTGAAGATTTAAAAGTATGACTGTTATAAGCAAGTTACCGCTCTGGTTAGATTGTGATCCAGGCAATGACGATGTGTTCGCCATTTTATTGGCGGCAATTCACCCAGTTTTTGAGTTGATAGGTATAACCACGGTCCATGGTAATGCTCCACTATCTATGACAACGCACAATGCACTAGCTTTGTTGGAAATATTAAAGTTCAAACAAGATTCAATCAAAGTTTACGCAGGATCAGAACTTCCGTTAGTGAAACCGGCAATGTTTGCGCCAGAAATGCATGGCAAATTAGGTATTGGAGGAGCTAGTTTTCCAAATGTGACGCAGATTAAGCAATCGACCGATGTTGGATACTTGGAAGCAATGAGGGATGCAATTTTGAAATATGAAAGTGAAATATGTATAGTTTGTACTGGTCCATTGACTAACCTTTCAAAATTGATCACCATATATCCAGAATTAAAATCCAAGATAAAACTTCTCTCAATTATGGGTGGTGGTATTAAGATTGGCAATATTACGCCATATGCTGAGTTCAACTTTCATATTGATCCACATGCAGCATCGATTGTTTTAAGTGATAATGAATTGAGCGGAAAAACAATTCTTGTTCCATTAAATATTACACATAAAGCGATTGCAAATGAAGATGTAAGACTGAGAATTTATAGTGTATCGAATAACAACTCTCGCCTAAGAAAGTTATTTCATGATATATTAATGTTTTTTTCTGAAGCATATAAAATTAAACATGGTTTTACCCAAGGGCCACCGATACATGATCCATTAGCAGTATTTGCTCTATTACCAATTCTATATAGAGATGACAGTTATGAGTTTAAATATTTAAAAAGAGTATTGAGAATTGTTGAAGAAGGCGAGCATGAAGGTGAAATCCAAGTTATAAACGACAATTATGATGAGTCGGTTGAAGAAGAAAATGGTGTTTATATAGGTTTAGACACCAATGTTGAAAGATTCTGGGAATATATTTTAGAAGCGGTTGATATAGCTGACAAACGTACTTCAAATAGTTAGTTTAAGTTATAATATTATAATATATAAAGTTTAAATATCAAAGCAAAGTCATTTGAAGGTTGCATACAACATGACGTAACTATTATCATTTTATGCTTGTACAGGGATAACGAATTGACTTTCCATTTGAGTCAAAGGTTCAATGTCAGTTTTTAATTCAATTTCATCTAATTTATTTGCTTGTAATCGTTCTAAAGTCTTTAATTTATCAGTAATAACATATCCGATACGACCGATCAAGTCTTCCGCCCAAACAACATCTAAATGGGAATAATCATCAAGTTCGACAATGTCCAAGTTCTCGCCTTCCTTATACGAACCTGATTCATAGTACCTCATATGAGTACATAGTCTCTTACCATCAACTAGGTAATCTAAATCACACGAGAAAATTAACATAGGAACAATAGTATCATTACCATCAAACCACTGCTTTTTGAATGGGAAATAGGTTTTTGAATCGTCTTTCTCCGGTAATTTTTCAGCAGAAACGTCATCTGGAATATATGCATGGTTAGCACCGGTTTTATAAGCCTCTTCAGGTTGTAATTGGTTTGAAAACCCTTCTGGCACCCATTCGCTTAACCACCAATTCATCAACTTTGATGATACAAATGTAACATTAAAGACGAAATTAAAATGCCATACCTTTTTATTTTTCCCCCATTTTTTACCATTCCAGCCAAATAAATACTTAAACATCATATAAGACAATGAGCCATAAAAGCGGGTTGAACTTAAATAATAGCGTGCTTGGCATAAATTTCTTAAAAATGAACAGCATCCAAAAACTACTTTATAGGCTAATGGACCTCTGAGGTGAATAAACTTAATGAATGCTCTTTCATGGAACAATGGGCCAGGGAAAATTGCAGGTGCTAAAGGGAAGAAATACTCAATCTTTTTATGGAGGTGTCTCAAATTACCATTTTTAAGCATTAAGAATGATTGAGTACAACCTTGCAGATGTCCTATCAATACTAATTTGTCGTGCTTTGGTTTATGTGATAAAACATTATTGATAATACAAGGCAAATCATAATAAGCTAGCTCTCGAATATCCCAATCCCAATACTGTTCATTATGCATTAAATTGCCTTCGTAATAGGTATGAACAGTCTCAAACCAAGATCTATTATTACCTAACCATACGTCATAACCAGATTCTAAAAGATAATAGGCCAATGAATTATAGCCAGTCGATAAGAACGCACCTGAGCACGACAATAACCCATGTTGTAGTAATATCGGCTTTTTATCTTGTCTGTCCAAATCGGTTTCCGTAGGATTAATCAAATGATGTAACGAAAGAATGTAACCATCTTCTGTCGTTATTTTGTATTCTTCCAAATCCAACCCTAATTGTAAGGCATAATATCTTAAATCTTTCTTGGCTTTCATATTTTTAATATCGGGATATGCTTCTCTAGGTTGGTATAATTTTGTTGAATTGTCAATTTTAGGTTCATTAAACCTTTCTTTACCTGTTATTTTTTGATATAAATGATAGAAAACAGCACCCATCGCTAAGACATTAACAAAACAAGTCGATGATAAAAATGATATGAATATAATAAAATATCGAGCGAAGAACCCATGGCCCTTTCTCTTCTCCGGTGGTGTTAATACTTCATACATTTTCAGTTAATCAAATGCTAAATTTCCAACTAGTAGGTTTCAGACATGAAGTTTGGTGGAGAGGTGTCAAGAATGCTTCTCTCTTGTTATGAAATGGACTTGATGGTTTGTTTATCTAGACCGGACCGGAAGTTAGTTTTTATGATAAAATTATCTTGTGAATCCTAATTAAGACTATAACCGAGCTGAATTAGTTCACTAAGGGTAGAATTTCACTTCGTGTCTTCTAAATAGGCTTTAAGAGGAACATCAATTCTTTTACATGAGCCTAGAGGTTCTAATTATACCCAAATGTAAATTATGCTTATAGCATTTGCTCCGGATATATTATATATTATATGCTCTATTATATGCTCCGTCCATGGGGCAGACCATTTTAGCTGTCGATCCTTCGCAACATAAAATATGCTTCGAACTACTAGAACAATACCATAACGTAAAAAGCATCCGTTCTCCCTTAAGCCTGGTTCTTAAACGAATTATATCTCAACTTCATCCTTAGTTAGGTGTCATGTTGTTTATATTGTAGAATGTAAAGGGTTTGGTTTTAGTATAGATTATTAACCTTGTCCAGATTATCTAGTAGATACGTTTGCCAAAACGACATTACCTTCGTAATAATTACGTAAGAGTTTCTACCCAAAGTTGCTCATAATATTGGACAGTTAGAATTGACAATAATTCGATCATTATTCTTCAATACCCACATTAAACAGTTTAGGTTGGGTGCATGACTACATTTATACAGGTTATAATTCCAATGCTTCTCCTGATTCTATCAAAGCCTTGAAAATAAAGAAATATACCCTTAACTTATCTTTAAACTCCCTTTTACTATTACTAGAAGCCTACAGGATGAGCATAATATTAGTTAGTGCCTAGAAATGCTGCAATTTTTCCGCAGCTGCTCAAAATTTTATTCTCAGGTTCGAAAAAATGCCACTATCGCAGAGGTGTTACTTAAGTTGCGTTTAGGGATTTGATCTTTATGAATCCTATCAAATCTGAATCTGTCTTTTAGCAGCAGTTACGATTTATCATAAAACTTTCATATGGCAAGAATTCTCTATAAAGAAGCCTTAATCTTCAATTTAATAATATATGGGCCAATAAGCCTATCTATCAAGAACGAGTTGTAGTTCAAGTTATGTTCAAGTTAATCGGTTAACGCTTCCGTTTTCAAATAATTTACGATATATAGTGTCTCAGATAGCTTCAATCGTCAGCAAAGCGATTCAAAGCCCTACTTCTGAATTGACTTCAATAGTTTAAAGCTCACAGAGGAATCTCTACTATAGGCATGTAATATGCCAAAGGGATTTAGCAGAGCCATGTATGTAGTTTCGCAATCAAGACTTCGGATATGTATAGGGCAAAACCCTAATGTTAAAGACTGTCACGTGAACACATATCTGCTTGGTTTCGTCCAATTTGTGGTTAGGTGGCCCGGGCGCATACTCAGTTAGGAAAATTTTCAGTATCAATTATTTTAACAAACTATTTCAATACAGTGATAAAGGTTATACTGGTGTATACATATTAACTGAATTATTGAAAAATGGGTAAATCGTAAGTGAATCAAAGGAGTACTGATTAGGCTAGAGGAATATAATTTCGTTAGGAAAAAATAGAGGAAAATCAGAATAGGATTGGCTGTTCAAGAACCAAAGAGAGACTATTCGAGTTGAAATATAAATGAATTCTTAAATACACAGATAAATAACTCCCTTTAGATATAGCTTCGTTGCTTAAAGATGACATACAAATTCTACGATTTATTTCTGCTAGTTCTAAGTTATTATAAAACATTTTACTAACATTTATTGTAGTCGTGGTTATAGATCTGGTACCCGTTACGCTTTCCAACGTGACTTCAAAAAACATGGTGCCATTCCATTATCAACTTACTTAAAGGTCTACAAAGTTGGTGATATTGTTGATATCAAAGCCAATGGTGCCATCCAAAAAGGTATGCCACACAAATACTACCACGGTAAGACTGGTATTGTTTACAATGTCACTAAATCAGCCGTTGGAGTTATTGTTAACAAAGTTGTAGGTAACAGATACATTGAAAAAAGGGTCAACTTAAGAGTTGAACACGTTAAACACTCCGCTTGTCGTCAAGAATTCTTAAACAGAGTTAAAACCAACGCTGCTTTAAAGAGAGAAGCTAAGGCCAAGGGTGAACAAGTTTTCTTAAAGAGACAACCAGCTAAACCAAGAGGAGCTAGAGTCGTTTCAACCGAAGGTAATGTTCCACAAACATTAGCTCCAGTTCCTTACGAAACTTTCATTTGAACAACATTCAACGAATATTTTCTATATTTACATGTATTCCATATTTTATCTATATTTTTACGTTAATGTTCGATTCTGATAGTCAAGGTTCGGTTAGGTTCGGGTCTGTTATTTCTAATTTTTGTTTATAAATTTGTATAATTAGTTTATCTTTGGGCAATGCTGATATCCTTTATGTAACAATGTCAAATATGTAATCGTACGCATAACCATCTACCTAAAATCCAATTAGGACTTGTACCTCTTTGGCAAAACATTATACGCAGTTTTTCATATTTTGTTTAATTTTCCGCTTACACAATTCCAACTCAACCATGTAATCGTTACTCATAGCCACGATTATCCTATGATGCGGATATTGCTCGCACACTACAAAACACTACGAAAATTGTACGTATATTCATTCTATTGATAATATGGCCAATCCAAGTTAAACAACTTTTGAAGGATCAGAAGTTCTCGTAAGCGTCTGTAGTATTTTGTAACAAGAATAGTTTGCGCCAAACGCCTTCACCAATAAAACCCAGCTTTCTCGTATGAGAGAGCATTTTCGGAGGAATCTTTCAAAAGAAAGACTACAACTCCGAAGGGAATTGTCGTGAATATACGCGAGATTTCATCATATTAGTATAAAACTTGGAAGGTCATATGAATTTCAAGAAGAAGTAAATGTTTCGTAGAAACATTGTGTATCTAGTGGCTGATTTATAGTGCTGAGAAAAGACCGGGTAACTTTATGAAAAATTTACATGATATATATGCACACTCATCTTAATACTTTTTTTTAGGGTAGAAGAGATTTATAGTTAAGAATACTTTAGTATCAATATAACAAAGTACTTGTAATGGCTCCTAAAAGGAAGGCTAATGGATCCTCTTTGCCTAAGGAACAAAATAAGACCAAAAAAGTTAAAACATGTCCCTTTATATCTGTAGAAGAAATAGAAGAACTTGGCAATCAAATAAATACTTCAGCTAGACATTATAATAATATCGTTACTTTACTTGAACAATATGATCTCATCAAAAATGAGTTATTAAATAATGAGAATGAAGAAATTGAAACTTTGGGTCGACAATTATCTTTGACATTATTTAAGGGATTCCAAAAATTACTAAAAGAAGAAACTTTGATTAACAGAAAATCCTACGATGATAAAAAAAAATTATTGATCAAATGGTTATTGAATAAATATGACAATTTCAAAAAGGTAATGTTGGAGTTTATAATTGAAAAGTTAGCCTATGAAACTTCATTGCAGATCGATTTATTAGAAATGTTTTTAAACTTCATTAAGTTAGAAAGTCAGCATATGAAATCAGGTGCTAATGATTTATTCTTTCCAACGTTAACTTACAGAAGTTTGGTAGAATCGTTACTATTAAGCAAAAATGGTGAAGTTTTGTCAGATGGTTCAACTGATAATTTCATTATTTTAGAGTTCATTGATAGGTTCAAAGACAACTGGGATTTGCAATTTTATTTTGTTAACGGCTTACACGAGACTTTAGAAATATGGAAAGAAACGAAGCTGAAGGATGAATTAAGACTAATATTTGCTAATTTTTACTCTATAATGAGAAATCCACTATTATTCACCCTAGATGCTGATCAGTTACAGGAACAACAATCCTGGATTCAAAGTAAATTACCATCTATTGCTTATAAAACATCACATTTCAAAACTCAGTTTCAAAAAAGCTTTATTGCCATTTTATCATATCCTTTACTGGTTTCACAGTATAAATCAATTTTGTTAATATTGCATAAAAGAATAATCCCAAATATGGCACAACCTCAAAGCTTAATGGATTTCTTAACCGATTCTTACAATGTTGGTGGTGATGGCGTCGTCCCAATTCTTGCATTAAACTCATTATATGAATTAATGAAAAGATATAATTTAGAATATCCAGATTTCTATACTAAATTATATTCGTTGTTAACTCCAAACTTATTATACACTCGATACAGATCAAGGTTTTTTAGATTATGTGATTTATTCCTTTCATCCACGCATTTATCGGCCAATTTAGTTGCATCATTTATTAAGAAATTAGCTAGGTTGACTCTAGTTTCAAGCGCATCTGGTGTTGTTATAGTCATTCCATTCATATACAATTTGTTGAAAAGACATCCATCTTGTATGATTATGTTACATAACTCTGAAGGTTCTAAATCAAAAGCTTATGAAGACACTTTCAATAACGACGAGCCTGACCCGTTAAAAACTAGCGCCATGGGTTCATCATTATGGGAATTAGAGACATTGATGACTCACTATCATCCGAATATTGCTACATTAGCTAAAATTTTTGGCGAACCATTTAGAAAGCATAGTTATAATTTGGAAGACTTTTTAGATTGGAGTTATATCTCTTTATTAGACAGTGAGAAGAACAGAAAGTATAAAGGATTAGCAGCTTTAGAATTCGAAGAATTCGATAGTTTATTTGACAATGTCTCTGAGAAAGAATATCCTACTGCTTATGCTCAAGGTTGGACTTTATAAATATAGATATTCTTAGTGTATATATATATATATATGTAATTTCAGCAGTCTATAGCAGGACAGTGCGGCTCATCCGTTATTGGTTTAATTAAATTGTCTGAATTTGGAAAATTAATTACACGCGTCTCATTTCACTTTTTTTCGAAACTAAACTTCCCATGAATTTACAAACATCAAAACATTTTTCTGTTGAATGATATTTATCTTTCTAATTTGTTTATTAATCCTTCAATAATTGTTTAAAATGGATGATAATACCCAAATTAATGAACAGCCTATTGATGCCGTGTTTGGTGATAGGGTTAGAAGATTCCAGGAATTTTTAGATAGAATAGATAGTGAAAACGTGAACTATAGAACGGAAATCAAGGAAATGTTGATGAAGAACAAATATAGGTTATGTGTATCCCTAGATGAGATAAGGGATTTTGATAAAGAGTTTTGGAAAGGATTATTGAATACCCCTGCTGAATATTTACCTGCTTGTGAAAGAGCTTTACGGGATACAGTTTTAACCATTTATGATCCAACTGATTCAAGGTTTGATTCTTTAGACGAGAATCAGCAATTATATTTATCATTCAAAGGTTCCTTTGGTGATCATCATGTCACTCCAAGGTCAATTAACTCGGGTCATATTTCCAAATTGATTTCCATTGAAGGTATTGTTACTAGGGCTTCGTTAGTTCGCCCAAAAATTATAAGATCGGTACATTATGCTGAGAAAACTAGTAGGTTCTATGCAAGAGAATATAGAGATCAAACAACCTCTTTTGACCCTATTTCTACTGCTGCAATTTATCCTACAGAAGATCTTGATGGTAATAAATTAACCACTGAATACGGTTATTCTACTTATAGGGATCATCAAAAGATTTCAGTCCAAGAAATGCCTGAGTTAGCTCCAGCTGGTCAACTACCAAGGTCGGTCGATGTTATACTAGATGATGATTTAGTTGATTTAACGAAACCTGGTGACCGTATTCAAATTGTAGGTGTTTATCGAGCATTAGGTGCTGCCGCCAATAATAGTGCATCATTCAAAACAGTAATTTTGGCCAATTCCGTTTATCCATTACATGCAAGGTCTACAGGTGTTGCTTCTCAAGAAAAATTGACAGATCAAGATATTAGAAATATTAATAAATTATCTAAGAACAAAAAAATTTTTGATATTTTGTCTACCTCGTTAGCACCTTCAATTTATGGTTTCGAATATATTAAAAAAGCAGTCTTGTTAATGCTTCTTGGTGGGATGGAAAAAAATCTTGATAATGGTACTCATTTAAGGGGTGATATTAATATATTAATGGTTGGTGATCCATCAACGGCTAAATCGCAAATTTTAAGATTTGTCTTGAACACTGCCTCGTTAGCTATAGCTACAACCGGTAGGGGTTCTTCTGGTGTGGGTTTAACTGCAGCAGTTACGACAGATAAAGAAACAGGAGAAAGAAGATTAGAGGCAGGTGCCATGGTGTTAGCAGACAGAGGTATTGTATGTATTGATGAGTTCGATAAAATGTCAGACGTAGACCGTGTCGCCATCCATGAAGTTATGGAACAACAAACAGTTACAATTGCTAAAGCTGGAATTCATACATCGTTAAATGCTCGTTGCTCTGTCATTGCAGCCGCTAACCCAGTTTTTGGTCAGTACGATATTCATAAAGATCCTCATAAAAATATTGCATTGCCAGATTCTTTATTATCTCGTTTTGATTTGTTGTTTGTGGTCACTGATGATGTTCAACCAACCAGAGATAGAATTATTGCAGATCATGTTTTAAGAATGCATAGATTTATTCCTCCAGGTTTATTAGAAGGTGAGCCGATTAGAGAAAAGGCTAATTTATCGTTGGCTGTTGGTGATGACATTACTAATGAGCAAGAAGAATTAGAGCAACCAATATTTGAGAAGTTTAATTCATTGCTACATGCTGGTGTTCGTACAACTAGGTCAAAAACACCAACTATATTATCCATCCCATTTTTAAAGAAATATGTCCAATATGCAAAACAAAGAATAAAACCTGTCTTAACTAAAAGAGCTTCAGATTATATTGTTAATACGTATTCTTCTTTGAGAAACGACTTGATTGATAATAATCAAAGGCATACTGCCCCAATTACTGCAAGAACCTTAGAAACTTTAATTCGTTTGGCCACAGCTCACGCTAAGGTTAGATTATCCAAAACAATTGATGTTAAGGACGCTAAGGTTGCAGAAGAATTACTAAGGTTTGCTTTATTCAAAGAAGTTGCTAAAAAATCGAAATCGAAGAAACAAAAAACTATTGACTATAACAGTGAATCAGAGAGCGAGGATGAGGAAGTTGATGACAGCGAGGAAGAAGTTATTCCAAGAGCCACCACATCTAGATCTAGATCTAGAAGGTTACAAGAAATGGAGATGCAAAGGGATACATCACCGTCTACCCCTTCATCACTAGACCTAATGGATGATCAAGCACAGGAAGTAGAAGAGCACCTCGATAACTTGCATATCTCTAACCCTGCCCAACAAGAGCAAAGTACCGAGGAAAGCAGTAGAGCCTTAGCAGAAACTAGTAATAGAACTAATGCTCCAACTACTGGTATTAGTCTAGAAAGATACTCCTCCTTTGTCAAGATAATGGCCAAAATTATGAATTCTCCGTTGCTTGATAATGAGGCTGGTTCGTGTGCAATTGAACATGTAATTGAAGCTGTCAATGAAGGACTACCACAGGAAGAAGTCTTTACTGAATCCGAAGTTGAAGCAGCTTTCAAGAATATGCAAGATGAAAATAAAATTTATGTTGGAGAAGGTAAAGTTTGGAAGATTTGATTTTTGCTATACTTCATCTTATTGTATTTTATTTTATTTAAATTTTTTGTATTGTATAATTTAATAGTGTCCCAAGAAATAAAGCGATATCTGGTATTGTTAAGCTTTTATATAGTACTCTAGATAGTTTTGTTGGATTAATATTGGTTTATATGTGGAAGTCTAATTACTGCAACACTCTTTGAAAATCGTACACGACTGCATCTTCAACATTGTGAATAGCATGTACAAAACATGACATTAAGCCTACCACCTGCGGATCATCCTCTTTAAGAAGTAAACGATGGATGATTTTGAAGGTCAAGAGGAATATGAGGAATATGAAGTTGATCCAGAAAATGAATTGTTAATGCATACATACAATACTCTTCCGCAAAATTGTAAAAAATATTGGAGAAAAAGATATAAACTTTTCAGCCGGTTTGATGAAGGAATCTATATGACTTCAGAATTGTGGTTTTCAGTCACTCCTGAAGAGATAGCAATATTTACGGCCAGATTGGTGTCAACGCTTATACCCAAGGCTAAGAATATACTCGACATATGCTGTGGAGCTGGTGGTAACAGCATACAGTTTGCAAAATATTTTGAGAACGTTGGCGCCATCGACATCAATCCGCTAAATGAAAAGTGTACTAGACACAATGCATCCATTTACGGCGTAGACGATAAAATATGGTCTGTGGTTGGCGACTGGAAAGAGCTAAGTAGCGACCTAGAAGACGGTTCTATAAACCAGGCTTGGATACCTGAAAACCTAAGAAGTTATAGAAAACCATACAAGACGTTTGATTTCATATTTTGCTCTCCACCATGGGGAGGCCCGTCGTACAAGAAAGGTAGAGAAGCTTTTGACTTATATAAAATGGAGCCATTTTCAATCGACAAGCTATCCAGGCAAATACTTAAATATACCAAGGATTTTGGCTTATTCTTACCAAGAACGCTGGACCTAGATCATTTAAGACAGGTAACCAAAGACCTATATGGCTGCAATCACAGATGTAGAGTCATTTATGTAAATCAAGAAGGCTACTGCATTGGTTTACTAGCTTTGTTTGGACCAAAAGTATCAAATGCTGTTGTTGATTATGATGAAATATTTTTAGAAAATACATTAGAACACGTCTAACCAGTTTCATGCTACTTTCTAGAACAAGACTTATGTTATATCGACTATTACTTCTACTACTGTAGGATCATCTATATGGTATCTTTATATGCAGTATACAAAGGATGGCAATATCGCTCCCTAAAAAACCTCAAATTTTGATGAGAAAAAAGTCTCCCTTGAAAGCATGTTTACTTTTGTTCACTTTATTTAGGATCCGACATTTTGCGATCTAATTATTTGGAGAAACGAAAGACATGACGACAAATCCAGAAGAAATAGAAAATACGTCCAGAATTGAAAGTTTAAGGACAGAAAATATCAATACATCGAATAGTTCAAATGCAAGAAATGAAGTCGATGTGAATACTTACTCTGCAAATTTTATTCAAGAAAGCTTCAACAAGATCAATGAAGCTATCAGCAAGATAGAAGGAGAAAAACTAAGTTCAATAAATCAGGAATTATCATATTTAAGACATGTATTAGACTATCAGAATAACAAAATCGAGAAATTAACTGTTTTAATGTCAGATGTATTGGAAAATAAGAATCAAAATTCCATAATAAGTTCCCTCCAAGCCATACAAGACAACGAAACCGAACAAAACGACCAAGTGAATGAAGTTCAGCAGCAAGTACAGAGCCAAGTGCAACAGCAAGTACAAAGTCTGGTTCAGGAACAGGTAGAGAATCAAGTGCAACAGCATGTCCAACAACTGGTTCAAGACCAGGTCGAGCAGCAGGTTCAAGACCAAGTCCAACAGCATGGAATACCCAGCCAGGATTTGCAGACACAACCCGTTCACATCGACAGTAATATGGATCCCGCTTTGCATCATGTTGCTGTCGCTGCTGTTGCAGCCCAAGCTCAACTGGCCCAGCGGCAAACCGAAAAACCAAGGAAAAGGACCTACTCCAAAAGAAGAGATGTCGATAACTCTAACGATGCTGACGCACAGTACTCCGCGTCCATCATAGGCTCAAAAAGACCAAAGATTTCAATTGACTTCCTACATAACCCTATGACAGTCAAAGAGATCTACGAAGAATTCACTAAAGGCTTTCGCGGCCAGCCACCCCTATGCGAAATGGACAGTAAGTACGGCAAACATGAATGGAGAGGTGACTCAAGATCCAAAGAGTCTAAGAGATTCCAGAGACGTAAAAAGTTATGTGACGCCATCACTAGAGGTATGCAGAAGTATGATAAGCCCGCTGAAGAGATAATCAGGTATATCGAGGAGTTCAGAGGTGATAAATCCTTAACTTGGGTTATGAATGGTAATTTACCTAGTGATCTAATGAGTTAGTTCTAGTATTTAGATGACATGTATAAGAAATAAACATTTATATTGCCACGTGAGTTAGTTGGCTTTGTGTAGCTTCAGTCAGTCATAGCAAAAGAAAGAAAAATTTCTCGAACATTCGGCGGTTGCGGAGCCGGGTAATGCAATCACCTCAAATTTTTCGCTGTATATAACCAAAGTGTCGACCACCAAATTTTTCATTAGATTTTGGAAGTCTTCTTCTAACTTAGTATCAGTTTTATACTTTAGATAAAATAAAATGTTAGCTGCTAGAAATTCCTTAAAAAACGTCGGTCGTCGTTTCCCAGCATTTAGCCGTGCCAACTCTACTGCTGCGCCAAATGGACCAGTTATTGGTATTGATTTAGGTACCACTAACTCTGCGGTTGCCATTATGGAAGGTAAAGTTCCTAAGATTATTGAAAACGCGGAAGGTGGTAGAACCACACCATCTATTGTTGCTTTCACCAAAGAAGGTGAAAGATTAGTTGGTATTCCAGCTAAGCGTCAAGCTGTTGTTAACCCAGAGAACACTTTATTTGCCACCAAGCGTTTGATTGGTCGTCGTTTTGAAGATAAGGAAGTTCAAAGAGATTTAAACCAAGTTCCATACAAGATCATTAAACACGAAAACGGTGATGCTTGGATTGAAGCCAGAGGTGAAAAATACTCTCCACAACAAATCGGTGGTTTCGTCTTAAACAAGATGAAGGAAACTGCTGAAGGTTTCTTAGGTAAGCCAGTTAAGAACGCAGTTGTTACTTGTCCAGCTTACTTTAATGATGCTCAAAGACAAGCTACCAAGGATGCCGGTAAGATTGTTGGTTTAAACGTTTTACGTGTTGTTAACGAACCAACCGCTGCCGCCTTAGCTTACGGTTTAGAAAAGAAGGATGGTGAAGTTGTTGCTGTCTTCGATTTAGGTGGTGGTACATTCGATATCTCTATCTTAGATATCGGCGCTGGTGTTTTCGAAGTTAAATCTACTAACGGTGATACTCACTTGGGTGGTGAAGATTTCGATATTACTATTGTTAGACACATTGTTGAAACCTTCAAGAAGGAATCTGGTATTGATTTAGAAAAGGACAGAATGGCTATCCAACGTATCAGAGAAGCTGCTGAAAAAGCCAAGATCGAATTATCATCAACTGTTTCAACTGAAATTAACTTACCATTCATTACTGCTGATGCTTCCGGTCCAAAACATATCAACCAAAAACTTTCAAGATCTCAATTTGAAAACTTAGTTGACCCATTAATCAAAAAAACTATTGATCCATGTAAGAAGGCCTTGAAAGATGCTGGATTAGCTACCTCAGATGTCTCTGAAGTTATTTTAGTTGGTGGTATGTCAAGAATGCCAAAAGTTATCGAAACTGTTAAATCTATCTTCGGTAAAGAACCATCTAAAGCTGTCAACCCAGATGAAGCTGTTGCTATGGGTGCTGCTATCCAAGGTGGTATCTTAGCTGGTGAAGTTACCGATGTTGTCTTATTAGATGTTACACCATTATCTTTAGGTATTGAAACCATGGGTGGTGTTTTTGCCAGATTAATCAACAGAAACACTACTATTCCAGCTAAGAAGTCTCAAATTTTCTCTACCGCTTCTGCCGGTCAAACCTCTGTTGAAATCAGAGTTTTCCAAGGTGAAAGAGAATTAACTAAAGACAATAAATTGATTGGTAATTTCACCTTATCAGGTATTCCACCAGCACCAAAAGGTGTCCCACAAATTGAGGTTACTTTTGACATTGACACTGATGGTATTATCAAAGTTTCTGCTCGTGACAAAGCTTCTAACAAGGATGCTTCCATTACCGTTGCTGGTTCATCTGGTTTGTCTGATTCTGAAATTGAAAAGATGGTTAACGATGCTGAAAAATTTGCTGAATCTGATAAAGCCAGAAGAGAAGCTATTGAAACTGCTAACAGAGCTGATCAATTATGTAATGATACTGAAAACTCATTGAACGAATTCAAAGATAAATTAGATGCTACTGATGCTGAAAAAGTCAGAGCTCAAGTTAATGCTTTGAAGGAAATAGTTGTCAAGGCTCAAGCTGGTGAAGAAGTTGATGCAAATGAAATAAAGACTAAGACTGAAGAATTACAAAACGAATCATTAAAAGTTTTCGAAAAATTATATAAAAACAATGAGAGTTCAGAATCATCGTCAGAACAACCAAAGAACTAAGCAGTATGACTAGTCTTTAGTTTACCGTCTTGATATTCATGAATTATGAAAGGGGTTGTATATATGACTTCAGAAGTTTTGACTAATTTGCTTATCGTTTTTTTACTTGTATATATTTATAAATAATTAATGAATATTGTTATATAAAGAATATGGTAATTGTATTAAGAATTAAATTTATTTAAATCTTGCTGTATTCCCTGAGATCTTCGTATTGGTGAAAGTGTGGATGTTTTAGACAACGTAGGCCCTTTTCTTTCAGTTCTTATTATAGTACCATACCTTTTAGAGATACCTATATCTTGATCCGCTAAACTTGTATCACTTCTAATACTGTTGCTATTCTTTGAAAGTTCTGACTGATATGTTGTTGAAGTTGAATAAATTGATGAATAAAGCAGTTCATTGTCAGATTCATAATCTAACATATCACCCAAAACGGATCTTCTATTTAAAAATCTTTTATTAAATTCTGCACTTGTTGTATCAACTAACACCGATGACGATTCAGATCCAGTTTCGATAAGCTCTGACTTTAGATTATTAATTTCATTATCATCATTTAGTAGCAATCCTTGTTCAGAGAGCTCAATTGATGATCTAGGATACTTGTACTCTTGATATAAATTATTATCACTAACCGGTAATTTATCATTATCATTTTTTGGGTTGTTAAGTTCCTGATTTACCAAAAATGTTTGAAATAAACTTATTTCTTGTCTTAACTGAATTCTTTTAGCAAGTACATGCGATAAATAGCTTCTCCATAATTTATCAAGATTATTATAGTTATCAGATGATTGTACAGCTAAACTGTAAGGATCAAGATGGGGCGGTGGAGGTGGAGGTGGAACAGATCCTTCTTCTTCCTCGCTTTCCTCTTTTATATGTGCTTGGTTAAATTGTTCATCATATTGTTTTTTGTTCATTAAATAATTTTCATCATAAGAGATTGAGCCTGATTTTGCTTTAGCATATCTATCATTAAGGTAATTATCTTGTTGTTGATCAATGTATTGTGATATTTGAACCAACTTCATGTTCGATGATTTTCGGAATGAAATATTAATATTCTCCTCTGGAGCTCCGGCCAAGTACTTTAATTCATCGTCTAAGTTTTGAACTTTTTGAACAGTTTTAATACCCAATTGTGGATTAGTATGAGGGGCGGATATAGTATTAGAATGTAACACTCTTTTAATTGATGGATTTTTAGGATTTGCTCTATATTTACGTCTTAAAGTTTTTGATTTTCTTCTTTTAGCTGACATTGATCGCCCAATACCTCCAGTTCTCTTCGATGAAGCAATAAAATTAAAGTACCTAAACTTGTTGAGCATTTTCTTCAAACGAACTTGAACTCTATATAACCATCCGCCTTTTTTAAACCTTATAGCTTTCCTCCTAGTTAGACTAGATGTGTTGCTTTCTGCGGAGTATAACTTGACCTTAGTCTTTAATCTTGTAATACCAAGATTATTAGTTTGTTGCTCTTGTCTAGTCGAAAATATCGTTGCTTGTGAACCCATTGAGTCAGATATATCTCTTGATAAGGTATGGGAATGAGATATCGATCCAATTTTTGACCTCTTTCCTCGTGTGGAATGTCTTGCTTTTGATGCTACGGAATATGGTTTCTTTCTGGGCACTTCGCTATGTAAAGAAGAAGAATTTGCTGAAAACTGGTCTATTCTTTGAGCCATATTTGGATTTTGTTGGTTTTCAATAAACTTAGAAAACCTTGTTGGAACCTGATTAAATATATCATCATCATAAGTTTTATCAGTCTCAGGCTTAAGCTGCGATTTCAAGGGACTCTTATCAGTAATATTTAAATGTGAAGTATTCGGATATTTTGGCCCTTCATTGCTATTGCCTAATAAATTGAACGTATCTAAAGAATTGGCATTGTCAGCTATGTATACATATGGAAAAGAAATCGGAAAAGATTTAGTTGACGTAGATTCAACATCATGTCCATTCAATACATCGGTTTGGGATTTCCTAGAATCACTATCCTTTATATCAAGATACTGAAGATCTAATAGGATATCTTTGGGACCACCGATTGTGGGAGATATACTGGAGTACATTGATTCTTAGAACTGGATATAATAAGATTATGACAACAGTGAAGATAAAAAGGATGAAAAGGATGAAAAAGAAAAATTAAAATAAGGCAAAATATTGCAGAGAATATAAGACTAGTGAATGGAATCAAGATCAATTTTCGATAAATGATCACTAGATGACCATGTATTCATCTCATCAATCAGCTGGTATCAATACTTATTGGTAAAGATGGCTGGCTATAAATTTGCAACTGAACCAGCAACACTCATTTTACAGTTTCACAAAATTAGTAGTAGGATAGCAATAACAAAACTAACTAGAAGACATAAATATTATAAAACATAAATATAAAATAGTATATTAATGTTCGTAAACTCTAAACATACTTAATTAAACTTCTGTCTTTTGAAAAAAATTGAAAATAAGAAAAATATTGTTTGTAAGCTAAAAGATGTTCAAACACGCAGTGTGTAGATTATTTAGCTTTAGCTAAACCAACTTTATCGTTTCCTAAGTCATAGATAGAATAATATCTTCTTAAGAAGGCGTCACCAACAATAGCCAAATCACCAATTGGTTTAGGGAAGTCCATTGGAGTGAAAACTGATATACATGAACCACCAACTTCTAAAGTGTAATCATATGGTGATAAAGTAAAGTTATGGCCATGGAAAGTTAAAGTTAAATCTGGTAATGATTCTCTCTTCTCACAATCAATTTGATATTGCCCTGACCAAGATTTACTAGCACCAATCTTTGCATTAATAATTTCAGCCAATGATGATGGTAAAGTGATCAAAGAAGTACCAGTATCAATTGCTGCACCGGTAAAAGTCAATTCAGCATATTCGTCACCTAAACCGATACCGTCGAATGAAACCTCCCAATAAGCTTTTCTTCTCACTGGCAACCAAGCAACCTCACCGCTATAAAAAGATTCGTCATGGCCACCAAAGGTAGCCACACCCCCTTCTTCTTCGTTTTTCGACGTATCCCCTAAGTAAAATGCGAATTGTTTATCGTCCAATAAACCTTGATTTATTGCATTGTAAATAGGTGGAACAATCTTGTTCACCGAAATTGTATCATAAGCTAGACCTAAAATACCGTCAAATTTACCGAAAGCAAAAGCTAAACCTGGCTCACTAGTGGCCTCAGCAAAATCTTGCTCCTTAATAACCAATCCACCTATCGACAAAACATCCAGTGAGACAAACCCTTCCATTGACCCACTACCATATTGAATAGCAAACTCGGAACCGTTAGCCTTGTATGTAGTAGAAGCGTCATGATCATACTTAGCATGTAAGAAACAAGCTAGCGATGAACATTCTTTTGATGGGACCCACAAATTAGACGAACCAGTGTCCAAAATAACCTTGAACTTCTGACCTGGCGTACCCAATTCGACTTCTGTGAAGTATTGTGCGTTTAAATAGTTAGTTAAAGGGGCACTGTGCGTCTTATCAACCGAGACGAAAGGAATTTGACCCTTCAATTCTGGCTCTCCAAACGCAACGGATTGTCCTCCTGCTGCATTATATAAATTTAAATACTTGTTAGCTAACCCTGTAGTGTATTCTTTAAACGTATTAGGATCCAACGTCTCTTCCAAGGGAAATCTTTCGATTTTACTTGAGAATTTCTCTGCATTGACTGTTGATGCTAATAACGCAGTAGCAATGGTAGTTAGCACAGATAAGGAGAATTGCATCTTCTAATGTGTTTAGACTAGTTCTTTGAAGCCAAAAGAAGGATAACAATTGTATGCTAAGAGAATTAGTGGCAACCTGTTTTTATTTATATGTTACACAATCTTATCATTCTCTTAAAAAGGATGACTTTTACATAAAATAGGCAATTGCAGTTTTAGATTGCACTTACAGGTTAAGATTTTTCAGTAATGCTGGTTAACTAGTCATATACTACTATGCATAAATAAATAGATATAGACCATCTATAGAGGCTATCTCCGAAGAGCAAATGGTGTTATTTTGGTTTAAATCGGAAGTTGATAATGTTATACCTAGTAATCCGATAACATTTACTAATAAATTTTCGAAGAAATTATCGACACTTCCAGAGATAATTAAGAATACGGTGCCAGATTTGTACCAAGGCTCGTCGTTTTACGTACATCCATTGTTACCATTGGGACATTTGCAAACAGCATACACAGCATTAAATAAGTTTGAGAATGTTGATTTGGTTCATTACAAGAGGCGTATATTGACGATTGAGCTGGAGAACAAATTTTATACAGTTAACGACGAGCAACTAAGATACGATCAGTGGAAAGGCAAGAGCACTATAGCTATTGATTATGTAGTTCCAACAAGCGACGATGAGGACCACTATAGATTTGGGCCGGAATCGCAAACTAGGGAGTTGCCGCCGAGAACAGAGTACCTCGATCCATCGAAGGAATATGATCTATTGTCGGATGACACCAAGCCCTTGCTAATTTTATTGCACGGTCTTTCGGGAGGATCGTATGAATCATATATTAGAGCATTTGTATCGAAGATTACGAAAGATCCGTATAATTTTGATGCAGTAGTATTGAATGCAAGAGGATGTGCCAATCATACAATCACTACTCCGCAATTGTTTAATGGTTTGTGGACAAATGACTTGCGTTATTTAATCAATGAACATATCAAGCCTAACTGGCCAAATAAAAGGATTTATTTAATTGGTTTCTCGCTAGGAGGAGCTATATTGTCGAATTATTTAGGTCAAGAGTGTGATGGTACTTATTCCAATATCAAGGGTGCTGCTATAATGGGTACACCATGGGACTTTCCAGATAGCTCTATCCAATTGAGGGAAAGTTTAATCGGTAATAATATCTACTCTCCAACTATGTGTCAAAATTTAGTGAAGTTAGTTGATGAGCACTATGAAGGGCATTTGAAATTTAGTTCGATCATTGATTTGTATAAAAGGAATCCTGAGAAATTTAAAATAAAAAAGCTAAAGGATTTTGATGATGTATTTACTTCTAAATTGTTTGGATTTAATTGTGCCGATGAGTATTATAGGCACGCATCCCCTGTTCAGAGATTATTAAAAGTTAGGGTCCCTACAATTATAGTGAGCTCAAAAGATGATCCAATCACTGGGTATAGAACATTGCCATTTAGTGAGGTTAAATTGAACCCATTTACTGTCTTGGTTACAACGTCAATTGGTGGGCATTTGGGTTGGTTCGATTATCAAGGTAGAAGATGGTATGCTGACCCAATTTCAAAATTGTTTAAGCAGTTGGATAAAAATTGGGAAGCGAACAGCGTTTATGAAGGGGATTTACCATTAGACGTTGATAAGGTTTGGAAATATGATAGAATTGTATAATTTTTTGTTTTAGAATTTTAAGATATATTGATTGCATTCTTTGAATATCTAAATTGTAGCATCAATAGATTTTTTGAGAAAATTAAAAGTATTAAGATCTATTATAATAAGTATATTATCGCCAATATACACGCAATCTAACGAATGAAGTAATAATTAGTATAATGTCGTCCACATCAAAAGGCCAATCAGCACCTAAAGCAACGAGTTCACAAACTTCGTCAAGTAAATCGGTGTCCTCAACATCAACACAATCATTAAAATGGGTGAAGTCGATAAGAGCATTACGATCGAATCCAAATAGTAACGACTTTTTAAAGATTGAATATATTGAAACTAATTTGAATAACTCAAGGAAATTAATTAATAGTTTAAATGAGTTAACCAATATTAATAATCAACTAATTAACAACATTGAAGAAATTAATGAAGACTTAATCAGATTAAATGATGTTAAGAATGAATTAAATTGGTTAAATTCTTTATAGGCACATTAATTTATATAATCCTATAACACTTTATGAATATTAACAGCTTAGAATATAAATGTTTGTAAACTGGAGAAACTATAATATACAAGCTTTTAACTCGCCAGAAGTCTAAGAAACTATCAATCAATAAAAATTCAAAGAATTAAATACAAATATTCAAAGGAAATCAAATGCACAAGTAGATATTCCCTATATCTACTCATTATCATTTTCATGATCAGTAATTGAAAAGTCCTGTAACAAAATTGCATCAGCACCAGCACCAGATGAGTACTTAACTTCATTGTTGTCCATATTTTCAATAGCTTCCTCCCTATCAGGCTTTGATTGAGCTGGTTTATATCTAATAACTATTAACGTATTAACAATAATGATGATGATTCCTAAAACACTAAGTTTACCGGGTAAATGACCCCAAAAAGTCAAATCCCAAAATATAGCAAAAACCATATTCGTATAAGTTATCATGGCCGCTTTACTAGCAGCTACTCTTTGAATACCGACAGTCAATAAAAACTGCATTAAGAATCCAGATATACCAATTAAAGTGAACAATAGCCATTGATGAGAGCTTTGAGGAATTACAAAACTTAATGAAGGAAGAGCTAATATTGCAGCAGATGTAATAATGCTGCAAGTCAAAGCCAAATAACTAACTGTCAATAAAGGATGTGCTTGGTCACCAATTTTCCTTAACATTATGTATACTGAAGATACACCAATAACACCAAGAAGACCAGAACCAGTTGCCAATAATCTCTTTCCGGTTGATGAACTTTCAAAAGATTCCTCTACATTGGTTTCGCTCTTTGAAGACTTGCCAAATATAAAGTCTGGTTTGGCAATTAATATTACACCAGTTAAGGATAGTGTTGAACATATTCCTTCTAGCAATGAATACGGTTCATGCAATAGGAGCCAAGCTAAAAATGCTGTTACCATCGGTACTAAGAATGTGATGGCAACTGCATCTGATAGACTCAAGTATTGCAAAGAAAAATACACTCCAAACACACCAAGAAAACCAACAACTCCTCTTAATAACAATAAAGGACGAATTGGTGTCGGACCAAATGGTGCATCTGGAACTGATTTTGATATCAACATGTATAATATGCAGCATATATAAGTAAATGACATTCTAACGAATAAGATTTGTAAGGGATGGAATGGAGTTTTAAATTCTCTATCTGTAACTAGTATTTTGCAAACCAATATCATTATCGAATTAAAAAATTGTGATAATAGCAACAATGAAATATCAAAGTTTGGCCAGATCACATTGTGATAAACTGATTTAATATATTTTACAAATTTTGTTGAATCGTCATTAGCCTCTTCCCAATTATTTTTGACTGACAGGGATTCATATGATGAAAGTAGGTTTTGTATGTTCAATGAATCGTTTGAAACTAAAGTTAGTTTCGTTTCTTGTTTATCAAGCAGCATAAATAATTATGTAGTATCCTTATGAGATTGAAAAAGGTTTATTTAGTTGTAACAAAATGATAAAAAAAGAAAAGTATATAGAAGTTCCATATGACTAATCTAATACTTAAAACTATGTCTTGTGCAGATACAACTTTAATTAATCTTTCTTGTGTTATCTTAATTTCAAAACATAGATACCAATTTATGAAAATATATTCGGAATTAAGATCGAAAGATAGGGACGGTATATTAATTCCCTTCTCCTTTAGACATTATGATCAGAAGTTGAATGCTATCTGTTTCTTTTTTTTACCTAATTGAAAATAAGAAGTAAAATTGTTCAAAGGAGCAAAAGGAATAAGCAGGTCAGTTAAAATAGATACTACAATAGGATGAAAGTTATCTTTTAGTCATTCAATCATGTTATCACAATTGAGATGGGATATTCTACTGCCAACTCAGTATCTTTAACAAATTCTCTAATAAATTGCAGTCAAACTATTGAACTATCAAACATGATGTCTCATAATAGATAGAATGAAATTCAACACCACAGTTTGCATAATGATGAGTGAGTGCCACAGATGGACGCTAGATTTCGCAATAATTGCAGTATCTTCAATTGCTTAGGTTGAACTCAAACATTTATCACTTCGTCTTCCCATGAGCCCACTATATAATTACTATATCTCAAAGTTTAGATACATCTAACAAGTTCCGAAGAGTCATTTTTAATTTGGTTAATGTTGTCCTTAGCCATTGATGTTCCTGATACAAATTTTAGCGGCTATCAGAGGGCCCTAGGCACACAACTGGCGGGAAGTAAAACCAAATAGTTACTACCGTTTGAACAAATAGATGTGGTTAGTAATAAGACATAAAATAAAAAGCAAATAAACAATTGAGATAGTAGCAAAGACAGAAAGAAAAATCGAGGCATAATGATAAGGAAATTGGGGGATTGTTTCAAGCTGCTTATAAACCCATGCCCATAAGTAGCATAGTATGTAAGAAGACATTAAAATTTTATTACGTACACCAGATTAAGTAGTTCATGGACTTAGCATCTAATCAAGTTATGAGTATGGACTAAATGTAGGAAGGACATTATATGCGACAGTCGGAAAGAGCGGGAACAAGCAAGCAAATATTACGTTAATTAAGTCAGAACTCAACCGCACGGTCCTCACTATCTCTTAAAAATCAAGCTCTCTGTTGTATATGTTCTCCACAGCATAATAATTGATGTGATACTCAGGAGTATAGTTATAAAAATCTAAGATCAAGTTGCAATTGGTGAACTAAATGTTGTTATATATTCCTTTTTTGGATAAACTCTTCAATCTACTTCTTATTCCATCTTGTTAATTTTGACATTCTATACAATGATTTGGCCATAGGCATTTTTCCTAGTATAAATTTTATTGTATGTTTTATCCGCTTCTACTCCCGTAGTCTTGGATATCATATCCATGATATATCTGTTTTCTTACAAAATATGTTAGAGTTCTCGGGATATATATATAGGGATATATATATACTCTAACTAATAAACTGAACTTAAATAGGTTGTTATATTAAAGTAATATATCTTAAGCTGTATTTAGCCTGTATTTAAGTTAGCCAATAAAATAGTAAGTGAGATTTCATGGAAATATCACGTCTATTTATATTCTTTAATTTGGTTATAAAAGAAGGAATTTGATATATCATATTAATGGTATATAGAAAATATGATATATCTGTTTTCTTACAAAATACAACATACGACTCCGTGGCCAAGCTGGCTAAGGCGTGAGACTGTTAATCTCAAGATCGTGAGTTCGATCCTCACCGGGGTCGTCTTTATTTTTAATCCAAGATATTGGGACGAGAGCTTAACCATGTCTGAATATGCTATGACAAGTGTGTTCTTCATTTTAATCGATACATGCTTTGTCCCTTCTTAAGTAAACATGTAGATATCATTATTAAAATGTAGATTAACATTGACTAGAAGTTTTGTTAACAATTGTTAAAATAAATAGCTTAGTTGTATATGGTTTTTTAGAAAGTAACAATTGATCTAACTATAATATTACTTACTACTTTGCTACTTTTAAACACAATAGAATAAAGTTCCAAGACAATACGTTCCATTAATAAATAATCCCAATGTAAATATTTCTCAGCTTAATGAAAATTTTATAGCTAAACATGGAAGAGTTTAATAATTGATTCAAGTTACTAATCATGTCTAAAACCCGTGCTTCACTGATGTGTCTCTCAGGATGGATTCTAACCTTTTATAATTTAAAGGTAGAAAAATCCTTTCGTTGATATTGTTCAGGGAATATGTGTGAAAAATATTCAATATTATTTACGCATGGAAGCAGGTAAAGAAAAATATGCGCAAACTAAACAAGTTAATTATCTCTAGTTACAGAATTGTTGTCCTCGCGTAGGTATTTTAATCGGAAATTTGGACCTTATTTTTCGCTCCTAAATTATTACCAATTATACTCGTTCACTCACCCCTTTAAACGGCACTTGGGGTGTCACGGTTCATTTATTCTATGTATATTACAAAATAATTGCTCTCTAATCGAGTGCTTTTCAATGCCCAAGTTGTAAGATTCTGATTTCTTTGGAGCTTCTTAGTCTGTAAATTGATGTATTATCCTTATCGCAGTTGTTGTTCTAAAGTTCCCATCTACTACACGATGTCGTAGCGTAATATATCTAAGCCTTTAGCAATAAAGAATCCCGCGTGTTATACCCAGAGTAGGTCTTTACGACGATGGAGTGTCTCACCATGAAACTATGAAGGGTAGAAATTTTAGATCCTTAGCTCCGATAGACTTCGAGCTTATTTCTTCGCCACCTAATCCCGAAAATATAGTATCCGGTCAAGGTAATTACTGAACCTTGTATTCAATACGAGGTTCATACTTAAGCTTATTAGTTTAGTATCATATATATTTACAAAACTGCCATATCTTAAATTATAAACGTATTTCTTCAAAGTTCCGCCTTTATTATTCTGTAATTATCTTGTTTATCTTTTTTAAAAAGACTAAAATCATTTCTTATGAAACTTTATAAAATCGTACAACATGAATTCTTTTCTTTTTCATTAACTAATAAACTCGTTCTAGTTGCTACTTCGAATATGTCGTCCACTCCTTCACCAGTTAAAGATGAGCTTTCTAAATATTTCTTAGCATTGATCTCTCTTGCAACTAACTCTCCTTGATCAAATTGTACGAAGTTTTTTCGATCTTTTTGATCTATACGTAAATCTTTCTTTAAACCAATTAGTAAATATGGCGTACTTGGGCAATACTTTTTGACTTCCTCGACCCATTTTGTTCTGGCGTTATCTAATGAATCAGGAGCATCTAATGCAAATCCAATCAATATAACATGGGAATTAAAGTAGCTTAATGGCCTCAATCTCTCATATTCTTCCTGACCAGCAGTATCCCACAATGCCAATTTGACTGCTTTACCGTCAATTCTGCAATCTGTAACGTAATTTTCAAATACAGTCGGGTGATACTCAGTTGGAAATTCTCCTAGTGTAAACACATATAATAATGAAGTCTTACCACATGCTCCATCTCCTACTATAACCAATTTTCTCCTTATAATATTATCTGACATGATTTAGAACTTGTACAATTGAACAATATATATATATATATAAAATGATTATACTTGTTAGTTTGTCAACAAATATATTTCTATAAGCTTTCCTTTCCTTTATATGAATTTCCTTTATATGAAATGTATCCTAGTGTCCACTTATACTTTAACTAATGAATCTAATTCAATATTTAAATCATATTATAATGTTCATAGTACAATAAAAAAGAAAAAAGAAAGCTATATTTAAATTCGAAGTCTAAACCTAAAATAACCGCCATTCAATTGATTCGAACTGTAAAACTATCTTAATCTGCCAAATTTTTTTTTCTCAGAATACCAGAATTACTTGAAATTTTATTAGTCATAAAATTTGCAATAGCTAGACGATATTGGAACATCAGTTTATATATCTTACAATGTAGATCAAACTGATTGACTTTTTAAATAACTATGCACATAATTTTAATTATAAATATATAACTATATAACTATGTAGTCGATAGAGAGGAGGAGTTTCAATTCCAAAGCCCACGAACATTATTAAATGCGTTATTCGTATTAGATATATCACCGAAACCTTGAAGTAATGATGCAGATTCAGCATTTTTGTTTAATCCAGTAATTGGAGGAGTACCGTTAGATAATCCTGGCGGTGATGCTCTAACAGGTTGTGTTGGTGCTATTAAACTAACTTTAATATGAGTGACAGTACCAAAATCATCATAAATAAAATCAAACCTGTAATTCGATGATGTGCGGCAAGCGCCCAAAAATTGGTTGAGGGTCAAGTTATTGTTTACTAACAAAGTTTTGGTATTTTGGAACAACTTCATACTTGGTGCAACCCCAAACTCTAATTGATTTGAATTTTGTAATAATTGAAATGCATTGTATGTAGCAGTTTGAATTAAATCAGTATCCGGTACGACTGCTGGGTTATTGGCAACAGAGTTATTCCAAAACGAGCCTGTGGTACTATTACTCCATATTGAATTATTTCTTGAGGTTGAAGTCGGATTCCAAACACTGGAAGTTAATCCATTTGTTGTGTTTAGAGGTACATTTTCAGTTCCATTAAACCCGTTGAATGGACTAAAAGTGCTTGGAGTAGAAAATTGGTTTGGATAGACCGATTGTGTGTTTAACGTATTTGTAGTGCCCCATGGACTACCTAAAATACTGGTACCACTACTTGGTGAAACGTTATTGTTAGTTAATAGAGTATTTGGTAAAATGTTAGAAGATGACGGGGACAAAACCGATGGAATCATAGGTGCAGTATCAGTAAGGTATTGAGTTGGTATTGGAGTAGAACTTGTGGTAGATGATAACGAACCTGGCTTAGCCTGATACAATTGTTCTAAAATATGATTCTTTGTTGGTGACCTTGTCTTTTGCTCTTCTATATGACCATTTGCCAAAGTTTTGCCAATTTCTCCAAATCTTATACCAGTTATTTGTTCAGACTCATTTGAAATGCTAAGTTGTTCAGTTTGTTTTGCTAATTTAGCTTCTTCTTCTTCAGCTTTTTCTTTTTCCTTTCTTAACCTTTCACGTTCCTCTTCTCTTTGCTTTTTAGCCAATTCCTTCTGCTTCTTTTCTTCTTCTTTCTTCTTACGTTCTTCCTCTGCTTTCTTTTTCCTTTCTTCTTTTAATCTTTTTGCTTCTTCTTCCTTCTTACGTTGGGCTTCGGTTCTTTTCCTTTGTTCTTCTTCTTTTCTCTTCAATTCTTCAATTCTCTTTCTCTTTTCTTCTTCTCTTTTTTGTTTGGCTTCCTCCTTTTTGCGTTTTTGTTCGGCTCTTAAACTTTCTTGCTTTAGTCTTAATTCTTCTTCTTTGGCCCTTTGTTCTTCTTCCTTTCTCTTTCTTTCCTCTTCCTTGGCTAACTGTTGTAGTCTCTTTTTTTCTTTAGCTTTCTCCTTCTGCTTTAGCTTTTTTAACTCTCTTTCTTTCTTCGCATTCTCCTCAGCCTCTAGTTCCTCAATTAATTTTTTAGTTCTATCTTGTGATAATTTCTCTTTATATGCATTTTTTAATCTTTCCTGAAATAACTTAATTACTTGAATTAAGAATAAACGACGGATTTCTTGCATTTTTTCTTCTTCTGAAATTTCAGATTCAGTATCGCTCTCACCATTACCATCTTCATCATCATCCTCTTCCTCCTCTTGATCATCATCGTCATCTTCTTCATCTTCTTCTTCTGCCTCTTCTTCTTCCTCGTCTACTTCCTGTCCTTCATATTCTTCATAATACTCTTGATCCTGGTCGAAATTCGGTTTATGTACGTTACTTGAATTATCGTCTTCATCCACCCATGCTTGTTCATTAGAGGGTTTCTCCTTTAGTAAGTCTTCCCTAGCTGTCCTCGATTCAGAAAGTGATTCCATCATATCAATAAATGAGTGACCGTCATTCTTTAGTAAATCTTCAGCAAAACTTGATAAGCCTTGTGATAATTGATCATTGAGCTCATTATTACTTTTATTATTTACATCATTTGCAAAAATCTTGCCCATGTTTTGCAAAAATGCCATTCCCTTTTCTAATTGTACTTTATCCGCTTTATGCAAATCTCTAATTATTTCTCTTAGCGAGCCCGCTTTTTCTAAAAGATTGGACAGATTATTATTAGCAGACGCATCTTTCATCTTTTCAAAATCAAGGTTTTCTAGCGCTTCAAATAACTTAGGATCAAGTAACTTGTGGAAAGCCTTTTGCTCATTACTAACCTCTAAGGATTCTATTGATTCATCCCTCTTGATTTCTTCCTCTACTTCTACCTCTTCTTGTATTTCTTCTACTTGATTATAATGACTAGGTGTATGATCACACTGGTTTAAAAGACTGTGATTATGTTCATCGTGATGATCGTGGCTATTGTCATGAGTATGACTATGATTATAACTATGACTATGATTATGACTATGGCTAGCTACTTGTTTGTGCTTTTGTCTTTGCTGCCTCTTTTGGAGTTTATGCTCTTCTTCTAACATATGAAAACCACCAAATAAAAGACCCGGTAATGCATTCAAATCATTTATATCTCTGACTTCGTGGATAAAATCAATAATATCATCAAAATGATTGTCATATATATTTTCCAATTCATCTTCAATAATATTATTTTTTCTACCACAATATGAACAAGTACATCCATTATTATTTAAACTACCAGATTGATTTGCATTAGAAGTACTGGAATTATGGTTTTGACTTGTCGAAGCCTTTACTTCATTTCTGAAAATTTCCATAATTGATTTCTTATCTATTTTCACTAGTTCCATTTTTTGTGATTCATCTAATGACTCCCAAAAAAGTTTTAAGTTCTCCTGTTCTTCAACGGTGGAATTATCCCATATGTTTGCCAGACGAGGATGAGCATGATGCTTGTAATCATTATCGCCTTCATCATCATCTAATGTTTCAACTATTACATCTCCATTTGGCGCTTGTTTAATAACCCTTGACGTTGGATAGTCTTCCTCTGGATTGTTCAAAGTCGCTTGGATATTGTCGACTGATATTTTATTCTTGTGTTTATTCTTCTTCTTCTTTTTCTTTTTACCAGAAGTCGTAGTTGAACTATTATTTATTGATGAAGAATGATTCGAATCATTATTATAATCAAAGTGAATATTGTCACCGTTTTTAAATTGGGAACTATCTATCGGATCAATTTTAGCTTCCGACATATTCTTAACTTATATTAATTAGATATTTTTGCTAACTTGATAGTAGAATATTATTCGTAATTAACTTTTATTTTACTTTGAACTTATTTTGCATAAATTTCGAGAGAATTTGTTACGGTTCTCGCAGTTCAAGAAAAACTACAATACACAATTTTCGCCAGCTACAATATTAAACATTTTATAAAATATTCAACAACTAGATACTTCACATCAGCAAATGGCCTCGTACTACAATACCAATTGACTATGTCTACCGACAAAAATTGGGGTAAATCTTCATCATCTTCAACCATAACTACTAGAAAAAAATTTTGTAGACCAAATGCGGGTAACCTTTAGGCTCAAACAAAAATGGTAGTGTTAAATTTTCAACGTCTTATATGGTTATCCTGTTATCAATTGCAGCAACCAAAAGAATGTGTTTGAATGTATTGAAATAGAATTACATAATACCAAAATTACAGATTAGTTTTTAAGTTCCCCCAACTTTTCCTTTAGCTCCTTGTTTTCAGCAACGACAACTTCCAATAAAGTAGTTAATTTATCTAATTTGGTATAGAGTTCGTAAAACTCCCACTTGATACCAGCTTTATTGGCTTGTTGTACAGGCTGGACGACTTTGTCAATGTCCTCTTTAAACTTCGCAATATCAATTCTAAATTCAGGATCCTGCAATTCACCCTCTCTTTGCTCAGTCAAAGCATCGGCAACTTCACTGTTTCTAGCTTGGATACCTTCCCAACCTGAATTAGCATCAACATCATAGCCGTCGGTTAAATCCCATTCAGTATCTAGTTCATTAGCATCATCTGGTAATCCTTTGAATCTATTATATTGAATTCTTCTGGCATTTGATAATTCATCAACAGTAATATAAGTCAACAAAGGCAAATAAATAATGAGCATAATGTAGTAGTTTAAGGATTTAAAAGCTGATACTGGCATTACAAGGGAAAATGGAGTGATCAAGAACTCGACTAAGTTAAATGGAGGGACATAAAGATCCTGATCTGGAGCTCTAATGTATCTTAAAGTCTTTTGAGCCACTAACGCCAAGTACTCATCGGTTGCATTTTCAACAATGGATGCATAGGCAGTAGAATATAAAGCAATTAAAATATTCATCAAGATAACACTTAAAACAAAGCAGTAAGCATAATATAAGATTGAGGCATAAGGAGGAACTAACTTAGCAACATCACTAAAGCTGGAACCATCAATAACAGCTTTAACTAAAGTGATTAAAATATGTTTAGTTGCCTCATTCTTACCATCGGAAGCATCTAAACCTAAGAAACCTTGTAAGAAACCTATAATAACAACAAATAATAAAACAAAAAATAAAATCGATTCTTTCATCATCGTTTTAATGACCACTATCATTGCACCCACAAACTTTTGTGCATCTAAATATAATAACAACCGTGACCACATAAATGGTGCAGCACAAGATAAGATACGGAAGGAGATCTCATCATATCTCTCCTTGGTAGGCCCATGGCTATCTAAACTCAAGAACCTAAATCCTATAGAGACCGTGATAATCATATACATGACATCATTAAATGCATTCCAGAAACCAAAATAATTGACACCAACATGATAAAATTTAACAAGTTCATCCAAAATTGAGCCAAGAGTGAATAAGTAAAATAATACTTCAAAAGCATCCAAGCTTGACGTTGTCATCTGGTGACCATTTAAAATAATACTGAAAAGAATCAAATACAAGAAGCTAAATAAAATTTCCAAAATGTTTTGATACAATGGAGTCTTAATTCTTGCAGGATCAAAATGAGTTCTAATTGAATGAGATGAGACACCCTTATATAAAACGTAAGAATGGGGATCTGTTGATGACTGGACAATCCAGCCTCTCCATAACCATTTAATACAACGCTGATAACCAGAAGATCCAATAACAACAGTCGAATGCATATCTACTGCTAATTCTAAAGCACTAATCGGCTTTGCATCAACTTGGTTTAAATTAATTGTATATCTATGGCATAACATCCCCAAGAATAAGTATTCATCATCTTGAGTTTGCTCAATGATTATCGCTGCCAATTGTTGAGCAGCAGTAGCCCTTAAGGAATACAACTCATTATCTGTCAACTCATACTCCGCCTGTTGCCAGTACCAATCACAAACTTTTAATAGACAAAAAACCAATGCAGCACGATATTTGTACGAAGAGGTGCCTAGTTTGCCGTCTCCTTTACCGCCCGCGGCAGTATAAACTAGATCAACAACATTGACATTAAGAATTGGTGAATTTTGAGCAGTGATATCCTTAACATCAAAAATAATTGGAATAACTTTATCAATTAAAGTTTTTAAGTTTAAACAAATTCTTAAAGTTTGTCTTGGATTTGGACAGAACTTGTCTGAATAAGCTGTTGAAGCATCAATTAATGGATTTGATTCTTCCAAGTCAATATTAGGAGAAGACATAACCTATAAGCTAGTAAGCAAGAAAAATGGGTAAGCAAATAGAAAATAAGAATGGCATGACTAGGAATTTCAGTACCTTGAATAATATAAAATTTGACGATCAAACTCCTTAAGTTTCCTTTGTCTAGTGCATCTCCAATTTCATTAGAATTCGCGAATCCTATTGAAACAAAGAATGAGGAGACCATGCAAAGAACCTAAAGCTACTAAAATATTAGAATATAGCTAGTTGAGATATTGTATACTAAGCTTCTGATCGTTTCAATTGATGGACTTGGAGTACCAAAACTTAACTTATTATAATTATCGATTCATTGTTGAAGAGCTATTCATAGTTCACACTTTTGTCGCCCTTATTACCTTTTTTATATTCGTTTACTACTCTTTCCATTTGCACTATGCATAGTTATAGCAGTTTTTTAGTCGTTAGGAAATCCAGCCATCATAGGACCAGGTAATAGCTGGCATTGGTCTTATTGTCACATCCATTATTTGTATAGTCAAGGTCAGCAAGGGGATCAAGTTGTAGTAGGACTTGATAAATCTAGTAGAAATGATTAGTAGTTCTATCATTCTTTTTTATTATTGCCATTAGTTTTTAGTCTTTCAATGAAGGCATCTTCATACTCTTAAGATTTGTTCTTCATTGTTCTTCCGTTTAAATTCTCCTAGCTAAACTAATTGATACAAATTATGAGTCCAGATTTGTAGGAGTAAACCGTACCAGAATTGGGATATCCACTCAAATATGAATGATGCAGCCATATCAGCAATAGCATAGCATATACTGTTATAGATTGCTAAGTTTATGTAAATATGTAACCTGATAACCTTTAGAGAAGAAGAAGTAGTAAACCTATTCCATCTTTCCCAGTCCACAAAAATTCTATAATGTTGAACTCAGATGCAATAATCGGTGAAATTTAAAGCTAAGAAAATCCTAACTAGATTATCAAAAACTGCTAATATATAAGGTAAGGCTGGTGTGGAATATTTAAGTATATTAATAGTAATGGCTATGTTTGAACGACAAATCTTATTTATGCAACAATACCAGTTGTTATGGATGCAAATGCCAAATTAGCTTGGAAAGATGATTTAATTATTTAATCAATTAACTAATTTTTCTTCGACAAATCCGTAAATATATTGAAATGCAGAACAAATTTTAGTTAGCTGTACTAAAGCTAATATGAAATCCAATTTCAATTATACTACCGAATCTTTATAATGTTAAAGGAGTTCCATCTTATCACATTGTGGTTGAAGTTTCGACTTAGGACTGATCCCTTAACCAAGTAATCCTGTTAATGTATAGGAGCAAAGCAGTTCAGGCGAAGGAATCAAATAGGACTGATGAAACTTTGAGCAGATTTTATATAAGGAATAAAAAATCAATCAAAGAATGATCGCTGAAAAACTAATGAAACAGGTTTCCATATAATGAGATGAGGCACTACTCCTCTAAAAGATGATGGCTCCAATTAAAGGATATTTATTGAAATTGAGAGCTAAAGTAGATTCATCTCTCTATATTAGTTATTACATCCCTAACAATGAAAAACTCCTCTTGAGATTTCACAATGAAAACATGTGAATGAACTGAAGAGTAATTGATCTATAAACGAAAGGTGCATACCTGGAAAAACGGAGTTTAAATTATCGCAAAAAAAAAAATGCAGCATCTCTTATCAAGAACGGAACTAAAATAGAAATGTTGTAATTAAGAGGTATTTTGAAGAAATAAATTATCCAAGGTATATTAACCTTTGATCTTGATCAAAGTTAGTATTCTAAGGTAGATATAATAATTAAACCTTTTGCTGCTCGAATTTTAACCTTATTTTCTAATTTTGTTAGGGTTCGATATCAAAGTTTAATTTCCTATGGCTAGAACGCTATTTTCACTCAATATTTTTAAAGGCCAAATGCTACATAAATTGAACTCTAGTTCACTTCCTTTATTGAAACGACATTAAAATTTCACTGATGAAATAAATGTGTACAGTTGAAGACGATGAAAATTCCGCACCACATTTATGTAAATCATATTCTGGTATCATAACTTAAGTATCCAGATTGCTAAAAATATTCTTTTCATACCAAATACACCAGGTATGTACCCATTATTAATTTGGTTACTAAACAAGTCCTTGAAAATTAACTAATTCGTCTAATTTCTAGATTTACTTTTCCTATTGTCCGTACAGTTGTAATTATTGATTTGATTAGTTAACAAAACTAACGAGCCATCTATGACTATTATATCTTCTTTGATCTGCAATAATAGAATTTCAACCCTTTGAATATATATCTGTTAAAAGACTATAGAATTGAAGAGTAAGACCCGTAGCTCAATTGAAGTAATAAATAAAGATTGATATTGCAAATTCAATTAAGCTTTGCCTTCTATTTATTTCTGGGTATTAATTTTTTTTCTTTTACTTATCTGGTTTCGGCTGACAATTTTAAACCATTGAAGAATAATTCTAAAATTAAGAGACTTTTCAAATTTCAAAGAACTTTAAATAAAATCTACAACTCTTCTCTTGATATTATCTTCAAGTATATTAATATTTAGGAATGAGAGGACAATTTGAATAACACAATAATCGGATAAAACACATATCTTCATCGCATTTAAGTCAACGTTGCCAAGTTGTCACTACTTTGAGTTTCACCATATGAGCTCTTGTAGAACATATATTACTTTAAATTAACTATCCGATGAAGAACACAGAAAGATGTCAACTACAATTAAATTAATCAACCGATCTTTATCCAAGTTGCGACAAAGGAACTACATGATGGCATAAAAGTCTATTATACATATTCTACTTAACATACTTAGGAATCTAAACAGCTCTCAAATCCGACTGCTAATGTTAAACCTACAACAATATCAAACATGGCTTTATTTTCATTCCTTGAGAACAATCTTGAATCTTCATATATAGTAATCCATCCTAATTTATTGGCATCGGGAGAATCATCTGAAGGATTAGTCAGAAAATATAAGCCATCACCACCTTTATAATATTTACGAATATCTGAGCCAGCTGCAATATCATGATCTAATATTTTGTTGTTAATCTTACCTGGAATCAGTTGTTTGTTTTGAAATTTATTAATATTTTTATTTAATGTTTGAATTAACCTTTTTCTCGTTTTGGTTTCATAAGGCCTAAACAATCCTAGCACTGGCGGAAATTCAGCACCTGAATCATGCAAATAAACTTTCTTTGGGTCGTTTGTCTTTTCTTTATACAATAAGTCAAAAGAATTGCTTACCTCTTCTTCACCAATATAATTTTGATGGAAATAAATATTTCTCTTGCCAATGAACTTCAAGTACTCAACTTCATTCACATTTTCAATATTCAATTCCTCATGATGGTTATTATTAGTATTTTTAAGTTTGTTTTTAAGTTTATTCATTTTACTTGTTCTGACTCGTGGAATTGACCCAATATTCCACCTAATATTATTAAAATCTTTGAATTCATAGTTCTTAAAGTCATAATGTTGATATTTGCCTTGCTTCGTCCCATCGTAAGGAATGAAGTTGGAATTGATTTTTTTAGGAATAGATAGTCCATTAAAAATTGCTAGCTTATTCCGATTGGGTGGATATTCGATTGTTCCATTACTTAACTCACTATGCCGTGGAAATGAAATAGTGAAATATCCTCCCCGACTTTCAAACTTTTTAGTGATTATCATAATCGGAGGTCTACTATCTTTTGAAACTGGCTCAATACCAGCAATATCTTTAAAAACTAAGGTAAACCCATTATTTAACTTCGTCTGGCGCTGTTTACATGGATAAATTATTTCAACATAGTATCCAGGTCCGTTTCTGCAATAAATATGTTTTAAATCTGGATTAGTTGTTAAATATAAATCTTTACCAAATTTTAAGATATGATACTTCCAGAAAGGAGTAACCTGTCTAGTAATATCGCTCTCATCACTTATGAAAGAAGCTGACGAAATCAAAGTCGTCTTTGAACAGTTGTTGCTCTTAGCTAGATAAGGTCCCCATTGAAGTGATGCAGAAGATGGCGTGGACAATCTATTTAATGACTTATTCAACGAAAATCTATTAAGTTTTTTACTGTTGAGGCTATCACTAAAATTGCTACTAAATTGATTTAATGAAAATCTCCTAATCCTTTGTTTGATACTGTTAGCAGTTGATTCAGTATCTGATAAATCAACAGGGAGTTCTTTTGTTTCAGATAAAGGATCAACAGTCTCAGTTAGGTAGACTGAAGAACTAGGTAACCTGTCATCCTCATCTTCAATCATTGGGCGTAAATTAGGGTTCTCCTGTCTATACTTATTCGTTATAGGTGACTTTTCGATATAGGTATTGATGGTGTTATCAAAATCTTTGTCAATTAAGTAATCTTTAGGAGGTGGAGATGGTGGTGCTTCAATTACTAAGTGTGCCATAATAAGTTAACGGAAAGATCTGTAGCAAGCTATACTCAGCCAAAGAATAAGAAAGCTGTCGAATATATAAAATTTTCAAAAATTTAAATTCAATGTTTTGGAGCTAAGTCCCCAAAATGATGAATTACCGTCAAAGAGTTCATTGAGCAGTTTCATTTAGAAGAACTACCCATCCATATTCATGATCAATCGTGTAACATTTACTTTATGAGGAGCCACCATATATTGTGGTAGTGCGACTGTAACCAAAATAAAAACAATAGAAACATTATGATGTAGGACGTACTATTTATCTTTAATTTGGAGCATATACATGGGGATATGACTGATACTCAAAGATTGTCACAGCTAGCTCCATTGCCGCAATTGAAAAATATAAAGCTAGGTAATACTATAGGACAAGGAACTTTTGCTGTTGTTAAAATCGGTAAAATTAGTAGAAAACCACAGAGATTGGTTGCTATCAAGTACATTCATAGAAAGATATCCCACTCGAAAGGTGTGAGCGATGAAAGGATAGGGTTAGAAGTTAGAATTCATAAGGAGTGTTCAGGACATCCTAACGTAATTAATTTGTACCAGTTTGGAACTGATAATACGTGGATTTACCTAACGATGGAATTGGCTGAGGGAGGTGATTTGTTTGATAAGATCGAACCAGATGTCGGCATTGACGAAGAGTTAGCAAATTTTTATTTTAAGCAATTAATTAATGCGGTTGATTATATTCATCAAAAAGGAGTAGCGCATCGTGATATCAAACCTGAAAATATTTTTCTAGATAGAGCTGGGAATTTAAAACTAGGAGATTTTGGGTTATCTACAGTATATAAAAGGAGAGGGAGTCCAAAAAGGTCCTCTCGTGAAAAATGTGGATCACCACCTTATATGGCTCCAGAAATAATTCAGGATGAAGGTTATGATGCAACTTTGAGTGACATATGGGCTTGTGGGATAGTTTTATTTGTTCTATTGTCAGGACAAATTCCATGGCAGGAGCCAAGCTATGGTTATGATCGCGATTATACAAAATATTTTGATTATGATGGTAAGGTCCTAGATACTCCTTGGAATCAGTTTAGTTCAACTGTTAGGCCATTATTAAGATCAATTATAAAGCCAGATATTATGAAGCGTTTCACCATGGAACAAATTAGATTACATCCTTGGGTTAATCAAGAGAATCCATTTATGAATTCTAATAATTTATGTAAAGATTCCGAGGTATTAGCAGAGAGATTATTATCACAATTGCAAGTGGGGCTATCCGACGACGACATTCATTATGCATTATCACAAACCAGTAAAATTGAAAAAATTGATACTAAAAGATTTATTAGTAATTCGCAGCCAACTAATGACATAGCAGTTATGATTGATGACTTTAATGATTACAATGTACCAGCCACTCAAGATCAAGTTACTTTAAAAAATAATAAAATTCCGTCATACAATCTAGAAGATGAACATGAAAAAATCCTTGAAATAGTGTCCAAAGACCCAACCATTTTACAATTTAAGAATACCGAAGGCTATCGTATGTCACAAATGTCAAACACTCAAAAACAATTACGACAATTCAAGCAATTTCCATTTACGACAGCGGAAAGAATGACAAGATTTTTTTCAATTTTGCCAATTGAATCACTAATTCCGATAATTAGAGATGCATTACATAGGATTGGGATCCTAACTTCAAATATTGACAGCTTTTTGATAGATGAGTTAACAGATTTAAGTAATATATATATTAATATTAATATTTTGGGAGAGAAATCCAAGATGCAATTAAAGGGTTATATCAAAATTCTGAGGTGTGATTCTAGATTGCAATTGAGGAAAATTGAGTTTATTAAGTCAAAAGGCGATCCTTTAGAATGGAGACAATTTTTTAAGAAGGTTACAATTTTATCAAGAGATGCAGTTTATATAGATTAATGGGTTACAAGCTCATTTTATTGGATGGTGCTATTTTGTAATTTTTAATAGATTTATTATATTAATGGTTAGTTCACTATTTGTATACGTTCCTTTGAAGTGTAAGTTTCTTTGAAGTGTAAGTTTCTTTGAAATGCCATGATGTTTGTAAAGTTCTTGTCGCTTCTGCTAGTTATTCCACGAAAATTGTCCACTATTTCTCACGTTGTGGAAACGCACAAAAATTATATAAAACAACCTGTCCCAACTATTTTCGTTTATTAGTATTTATAAAACACTGTCAAAATATCGCCTCTTTTAATGCTGCCTGAACCTTAAAGTTCTTAAAAGATATCAACCTACTATGAATGTTTTTTTATCTCCCTATGGTACAATTCTATCCACCAGGCAAGGACGCAAATTTGATCTGCTGCGCACCTACTTCGAATATAGTCCTAATGCGGTCGTTGCAGAAACGGCTCCATTCTGATCAAAATTTCAATAGTTGGTGATACTTGACCTATATGGTTCAGAAATACAATATGAATATATAATTTAAAATCCAGAAAAGTCGTTTCTTTAGTTTAAAACCCTTGAGAACAATGTGCCTCATAAAATTTGCAGCTATTCGCTCTAACATGTATTGAGCAGAATATTTCTCAAAACAACTCATAATTAACCTCCAGTTCAAATAAGGGCCCCTGGGGTTGTAGAAAGCATTTACCATCGCTTTTAACCATAAAGCCAGTAACTATCCCATTATATTAGACATAAATACTGACGAATGCCTGATCACATGTCATTAGACTGATTAAGACGCGTCTTTAGTCCTAGAATCTGCTAACTGTAAAGCACTTCTACCACTTATAGTACTTGCAAATGATTATAGTAAACTTCAAGTAGAATTTTCATATTGTTGTTCTGATAGTACGTATGATATGAATTAATCAGAATACATTTATGAAATGAAATAAATATATCTGTGAGATAATATTTGCTCGGAATTGATACGCATTGCGAGATTGAGAGAAATTTGTTCGTTATAAATTTGCCATACTTCACCAACCTTAGAGAAAAAATATCTAATAATATTCCATCTTTTCTTATAATTAAGAATATGAGTGATACAATTGGGAATCAATCTCAAGATATTGATATGACCAACTCTCCGAGTATAGTAAGTAATTTTTAGAGCTTTCACTTTTTCATTTTTGAGCTACGTACTAACAAATGCAGACACCATCATTAGATTTGAATGATATTTTAAAACAGGAGATGAATGATACAACTGATACAAGCATGAATATCTCAGCTAATAGATTAAAATATTTCGCTAAATCAGATAAGCAAATCATTGATGTAGATAAAACAATAAAAAGATTTAAACATTTATTGGGATTAACTGGTTTGTTCAAGCATTTCATAAGTTTTAAGGCTGAAAAGAATCCAATTTTAAAACAAATTTTAGAAAGTGTACAAAATGAGGAGCCAACGAATAGAACAGAAAAAAGACGTAAAACAGAAAAGGAAGAGGACTTGGAGTTGTTGAATGATGAAGTTGAAACGCCAACAATCACAGAATTTACTGAGAGTCCGGGATACGTTCATGGGGAATTAAGACCTTATCAAATTCAAGGATTAAATTGGTTAATCTCATTGCATGAAAATAATTTATCTGGTATATTAGCAGACGAAATGGGTTTAGGTAAAACGTTGCAAACCATCTCATTTTTAGGGTACCTTAGATATATTAAAGGTATTAATGGACCTCATATTGTTATCACACCAAAATCTACATTAGATAATTGGGCGAAAGAATTTAATAGATGGACACCGGATGTTAATGTTCTAGTTTTACAAGGTGACAAAGATCAAAGAAATGAAATGATTCAAAATAGATTATTAACTTGTGATTTCGACGTAATTGTAGCCTCATATGAAATTGTTATCAGAGAAAAATCGTCGTTTAAAAAGTTTGACTGGGAATATATTATAATTGATGAAGCTCATAGAATTAAGAATGAGGAATCATTACTTTCCCAAATCATACGAATGTTCCATTCTAAAAACAGATTATTAATTACTGGTACTCCTTTGCAAAATAATTTACATGAATTATGGGCATTACTAAACTTTATATTGCCTGATGTGTTTGGTGATAGCGAATCATTCGATTCATGGTTTCAAAATGAAGGAGACAAAGAAAATATTATAAATCAATTGCATAAGGTTTTAAAGCCATTTTTATTAAGACGTATTAAATCAGATGTGGAAAAATCGTTATTACCAAAAATTGAAACCAATCTTTATATTGGTATGACCGAAATGCAAAAAAAGTGGTATCAAAAAATTCTAGAAAAAGATATTGACGCAGTTAATGGAGTTGTCGGTAAAAGAGAAGGTAAAACAAGATTGTTAAATATTGTTATGCAATTAAGAAAATGTTGTAACCATCCTTATTTGTTTGAAGGTGCGGAACCTGGTCCACCTTATACCACTGATGAACATTTAGTTTATAATGCACAAAAAATGATTATATTAGATAAATTATTGAAGAAATTTCAAAAGGAAGGGTCAAGGGTTTTAATATTTTCGCAAATGAGTAGGATGTTAGATATTTTAGAAGATTATTGTGGATTCAGAGGATTTCAGTATTGTAGAATTGACGGTCAAACTGATCATGCTGATAGAGTTAATGCAATTGATGAATACAATAAGCCAGGAGGTGAAAAGTTCGTGTTTTTATTAACCACAAGAGCCGGTGGTTTAGGTATTAACTTAACTAGTGCAGATATTGTCGTATTATTTGATTCGGACTGGAATCCTCAAGCTGATTTACAAGCAATGGATAGAGCTCATAGAATCGGTCAAACTAAGCAAGTTAAAGTATTCAGATTTGTTACAGAAAATGCAATTGAAGAAAAGGTTTTAGAAAGGGCCGCTCAAAAATTGAGATTAGATCAGTTAGTTATTCAACAAGGTAGAAATGCTGGTAATATTCAAAGTAATAAATCAGCTTCAAAAGATGAATTATTAACTATGATTCAACATGGTGCTGCGGAAATGTTTAATTCAAAACCAGAAGACAACAAAGATGATACTGATATTGATATTGAGGAACTTTTACAAGCTTCAGAAAATAGAACAAAAGAATTGAATAGAAAATATGAGAAATTAGATCTCAACGCTTTACAGAACTTTACAAATGCTGAATCGGTCTATGAATGGAATGGTGAGAACTTTAAAAAGAGAGAATCTACCACTATTTCAAATATCGGTCATGGATGGATTAATCCAGGTAAAAGAGAGCGTAAGGAAAACTATTCAATTGATATGTATTATAAAGATGTTTTGAATACTGGAGGCAGAGCAACACAAAAATCAGGACCAAAACCTCCAAAACAATTGAATATTTTTGATCATCAATTTTATCCAGCTAAGTTATTTGAATTATATGAATTAGAGAAGAATTATTATAAAAAACAAATAAGATATCAGGTACCATTAAAGGCAGGAAATGCCAACGATTTAAAGGAAAGACAATTAGAGCAAAAATTAGAACAAGAAGAAATTGATAACTCAAGACCGTTAACTGATGAAGAAAAACAGTTAAAAGAAGAGTTATTAACTCAAGGATTTTCAAATTGGAACAGAAGGGATTTCACTCATTTTATTCAACTCAGCTCCAAATACGGAAGAAATTCAATTAATTTGATTGCGCAAGAATTTGAAGATAAAACAGTCGAAGAAGTTAGAGAGTATGCTAAAAAGTTTTGGACTAATTATGAGGAAATTGATGGCTATGAAAGGTACATCAATCAGATAGAGCAGGGAGAAGAAAAAATTTTGAAGGTTAAATTGCAAAAGGAATCATTAAGAAGAAAACTATCTCAATATAAATATCCATTACAGGAATTGACTCTTAAATTTCCACCCGCTTCTACAAATAAACGTACTTTTAGCGAAGAAGAGGATAGATTTTTGTTGGTTCAATTGTATAAGTTTGGTATTGATAGAAATGATATATATGAAAGAGTCAAAGATGCAATTAGAGAATCACCATTCTTCCAATTTGATTTTTTCTTGCAAAGTAGGAACACTAGTGAACTTTCGAGAAGATGCACAACTTTGTTAGCTTGTGTATTGAAAGAAATCCATCCAGATGCAGTTAAAAGAAAGAGAGAAGAAACACCAATTGACGATAAGAAAAAAAAGCAGAAAAAATAATAAATGTTTTATAGTTTCAAATATGTATTATTAGATTTTGAAAGGCATTTATACAATCTTGTTAGTATTATTAGTATTATTAGTATACGTATCGCAGTGTTCATGCTGCTTTAACACACTATCGCTTCCTCATCATATTATACATTACCATTATTATATATTACTACAACTCTGAAGTAGCATCTTCCGAAGTATTTACAAGAATTAAGTAATTACCAAATTATTTGCCTCATTCTTCCAATAATTTAATAATTAAACTTTCAAACTCCTTTGGAGCGACCGTAGATAAGAACCTTTTCACAATCTTACCGTTTTTATCAATTACAAATTTTTCAAAGTTCCACCTAACTCCCTTAAATCCTAGAGCCCCTCTCTGTTCACTCTTTAAGTAAGTATATAGCGGACTTTCAAACTCGCCATTAACCTCCACCTTTCGCATAATTGGGAATGTAACCCCAAAACCCTTTCTACAATACTTAACAATATCCTGATCATTCAAAGGTTCTTGATTTCCAAACTGATTACACGGAAACCCGAGTATTACTAATCCCTTCTCCATATACTTCTCGTATAAATACTCTAAATCGTTATACTGCGGTGTAAACCCACATAAACTTGCCACATTCACGATTATAACTACTTTGTTTCTTAATTGATTGAAATCATAACTGACACCATTGCTGTCTAATGGCTTAAATTTGTAAAATTCTGAATCCAACATCAATGTTAACCTTGTGCGTGATAACAGTTTAAAGAATAAGCAACCAATGCAAAAAAATGTGTGCGAAGGAAGCCTTTAGCCAAGAAGTTTGGAAACTAATTGATTTAGATATATGTTTGATTATTAGTAGCTGTTTGACCAATATAACAATTATACTATTCAGTCATCTTGTTAATTTGTGTAAATAATAACCATTGCTTATGTAACAAAGAGACATAAAATTGGACACCAATTTGAACATATACACACGACCTGATATTTACCCGGAACTTTTAGGAATCACTAATATCACACGATTTGGGATTCATTTTTATTTCCCTCTCACAATAACAAAATTTTCTTTTTTTATTTGGAGATTAAGTAGATATTATTATTGTTTTTTTATAATTCATTTAATATAACGAAGTTTCATTACGTATTATTAAACATATTCACTCATTTATAGCCAGGCTTTGTTAGGCGCTTAGAAGTGATATATTAGTGGTATTTCCAAACTTGTATTTCAAGCAAACTAATATTAATTTCCTTAACTCCGTTTGTTATTTAAATTATATGGGTTATAGAAATGTCGTTTAAAGTTAATTGGAATTCCCTTGAGACAGATTCGTTGACTAACTGGACTAAGGAACTATTAACAGATGCATTAAATTCGGGTAAAAGACCCAATATATTGGCATCCAGCATCCAGATTAAAGATTTGAATTTTGGCAAAATAGCACCCAACTTTGAGATTTTAGAGATTGGAGAGTTAGATAAAGATAGGTTTAGAGGGATATTCAAGATTAATTACAATGGAGATTTTCATTTGACGTTGCACACGAAAGTCCAAGCCAACCCTTTAAAGATATATAGTTCCAATTCTTTGGAAAGGGAGGTTAGCATAGAGAAAGATTCTTTCATAACGCCGAATTTTATGTTGTCGAATGATCCTTTTGCTTTGCCTTTAGACTTAAAGTTGAGTGACATTAAGATTAGTGGCATTGGTATAATAGTGTTTTCAAAGTCAAAGGGGCTAACTTTAGTCTTTAGAAATGATCCGTTGGATTCAATTAAAGTATCGTCGACTTTTGATACTGTTCAAGTTTTAGCCAATTTTTTACAAAAGCAGATCGAAAACCAGATTAGGGATTTGTTTAGGGAAACTTTGCCAACCTTAATTCACCAATTGAGTTTGAAATATACTTCGATTAACCAAAATGACTTGTTAAATTTGCATTCAAAGTTAACTAAAAATTATGAATCTACTTTGATTGATATCAATCTCATCTATTCGTCGAATCATTTACAAAGGAACTTAAATTTGTTTAACTCAAGAGAAACTTTGAAATTGAATATTCCAAAGTTCAAGAACATCATTCAAAGAACTCACCTAGATAAATTTAATAAGAGTCTACCAAACTTGTTCAATTCATTGAACTTAAACTTAAACTTGTTCGATTCAAATTTACCTTTAGCTAACAACAATGGTATACCAATTGATCTATTAATAAATGGCGACGTTAGAGAAGTCGATAATATTTTGAATGAAATCTCCTCTATTCAGTCAAATAATTATTATAAATCAAACAACAATGCTCCAAAGCCAAAAAGAAGAATTATAAAATTTAATAGGAAGAAGAATAAGAATCATGAAGTTTCAGGTGGTTTACTGAGGTCAACTTCCATTCAATCAGACACTCCTTCTGATGTCTCCACTTTAGTCGATGAACCGGTTCCAATATCAACAACTGATTCAGTAGACTTAAAACAACCTCAGCCTATCAGAGTATCAAATGATTTGTATAGTGAACTAATGAAACCAATTCACTCACATTCACATTTTCAGCCGCATCATTTAAACAGTCCTTCCTCAAATTCATCCTTATTAAGTGGTCTTGGAATAGGTAATAACTACTTTAATTTTACCAATGCACAACAGATTTCAACATCACCGATTAGAAAAGAAACAGAAAAGCAAATTAAAAGTAAAAAATCAAATAACTATATTGATATTAATAAAATTAAAGATCATACATATACTGATCAATACTCGAAGAGTTTAAAAAATTTTAAACTTAATGAAGCTAATGATTTACAAAATAATTTATTTGAAGTACCTCCACCACCATATTACCAAGTGTAACTTTCATGGTGCTTTTCCTTAACATTATATATAAACGCTTTTTTATTATTTATTTCGGTTTTCAGTTCATTTTTTATTATTTTTGCCGGTTATATTTATTTTATTTTCTCTGGGTTAATTATATATTCAGTCTATATTTATTATGTTTATATTTTTAATTCTACATGATGTCTTGCATATATGAAGATTTTATTATAAATACCCGATTCTAACATTGGCTACATGCAAATCTAAAATGGAATCCATTTTTAGTAAATTAAACTTCACAGAAATTTTGTTTTGATCTCAAATTTTTACATCACAGAACTACTAAAAATATATTAGATCAACGCATTCTTTATTCTTGAAGTTTATTTAATTCAGATATATTATCCATTAATAATGACCTTCGGTAGTTTTGATGGTATATGTAATAAAACTGCTTTGCCGTTATGTTCTGTATTAGGGTCAGTTAATCAGACATCGTATTTCACCAGAGGTATCGTGCCAGAGTGTTATGCTAGATCAGTTGAATTAGCCAATACAATGATTTTTCAAATCGGTAATGCATTTGTTCATTTTGGGGGGTTAATAATTTTGTTAATTATTATATTCAATGTTAGAGCTAAATATACAGCTATTGGCAGAACTGAAATGCTATTCTTCTTTTATCTTTTGATCGGGTTGATTGTCAGCTCACTAATTGTCGATTGTGGTGTCAGTCCTCCTTCTAGCTCAAGCTATGCTTATTTTGTAAGTGTTCAAATAGCGCTAGCAAGTTCAGCTTGTATCTGTATTCTATATAATGGTATATTGTGTTTTCAATTCTGGGAAGACGGATCAAGAAAATCGATGTGGTGTTTAAGGCTAATTTGTTTAGCGTGGTTTTTAGTTAATTTTATTGTTAGTATGGTTACATTTAAGGGTTGGAATACTGCCTTAGATAATAGAAAGACTGACGCTCTCTTTGTTGTTAGCTATATTATGAATGCTATTATCTTAGCATCGTATGTTATCAGTCAGATTATTTTAGTTGTTTTTGCTTTAGACTCCTACTGGCCTTTAGGTGCTATTTTACTAGGTGTTTTCTTCTTTGTTGCCGGTCAAGTTTTGACTTATGCTGTCAGCGATATAATTTGTCGTGGTGCATCACACTATATAGATGGGTTGTTTTTTGGCAGTTTATGCAACATTTTTACCATTATGATGGTTTATAAATTTTGGGATATGATTACGATAGATGATTTAGAATTTTCTGTTGCCAATGTTGAACATGGTATCAACGCATTCAACACTGGCGATGATGAAAAGAGATCAAGTGCATTTTTTAATTAACTTACATCACATTTTTTTTTCTTTGCAGTATTTAGTATTGGTTATACTTATGTTCCTTTTTATCGCTTTTGGCTTCCTTCTGCTATATAGTAAAACAGATTATCTAATTAAGTATTTATTCATTCTTTGTAGATTAAGATATGAAACTTCAGAATCAAATTAAAATTTACCCGCGCCCGAATACTTGTCATTAATATTTGAATAACAAACGGTAAGATTATTTACCATCAAGTATCAATTAAATAATTAGAAGATCCAAAAAGACAGCCAAATCTCTGGATTTCTGAAGGACAACTAAATAGAAAGAAAGAATGTCGACGGATTCAGAATCTGTAAAATTATTAGATCAAGACAGAATTCAAACATTTCTTAACAGTGATGCAAGTTTAGATGTATTATTGACAAGATTGAAACAGAGTATTACAACTGGAGAAGAATTTGCCAAATATATTAAGAAAAAGGCTCTAATAGAGGATGAACATTATATTCAATTAAAAAAATTTGCTTCTCATACAAGATTATCAATGAAGAATTCAACAAAAATAAAGAATGATTCATTTAGTTCAAAGTTAGACCAAATTATTGAATTTGATGAAAAATTGTACAGTGCTGGTAGCTCATATGTTAAAGCTTTAAATGTAATGTTCGATGAATTAACTTCTTTAGTTGGTACGATATCAAGATCAAGAAAATTAATTAAGGAAGAGGGTAAGAGAAAAGAGAAGGAATGTTCAGATGCAATTTTGGCTGCTGAAAAAGCAAAGCAAAAGTACTTCCATTTATGTGATGATTTAGAGAAATTAAAAAATTCAGACCCAAATAAAAAATCATTTTCATTGAAGAATAAAAGTGCTGAACAACAAGAAGATGAATTACAAAGAAAAATTGACTCAGCTGATCAGGACTATAAGTTGAAAGTTAATACATGTAAAAAATTGAAAGATGAAATCTTAATGATTCATAGACCAACCAATTCAAAAAAATTGAAAAATTTAGTTCTAGAAATGGATATTGCCATGAATGTTCAATTACAAAAATATGCTACTTGGAATGAAACTTTAATTATGAATTCGGGTGTCATAATTAGTCCTTTGCAATCATCTAAGCAATCAATGAAATCCTTAGCTAGTTCAATTGATAATGAAAAGGATTTATATGATTATTTGGTGAAACGTGAGAAAACTTCAACTAATATAAATTTGATACCCGTTGAATATAAAGTTCATCCAACATTAGTGAAGACTCAAAAATTGAATAAGCCATTTTTGAACAATTCAAAAAATAATCATACAAATGTAAGTGCAGCACTAAATTCATCGACTAATTCGAATGCGTCTAGTAATAAAATTCAAACAACCAATTTAAGTTTGCCAGCTGCATCTAAATCACAGCAACCTCAATCACCTTCGTTGAACGATAGTTCGTCAATAGCACCAAGCAATTATACGTATAATTCATTAGATCCTGCTAGCAATCCAAATACTCCCGATTTAAATGGACCAAAATCTCTAAACACGCAAATGAATCTTTTGGCCCAGCCAACGTTTGGAGTATCAATAGAAGATGTCATACAATTTGCTGGTATCGATAATGTCCCATTACTTGTTAAAAAATGTATAGAAGTCATTGAAACATATGGTCTAGATATTGAAGGAATTTATAGAACTAGTGGAAACAAGACTACTGTTCAACATTTAAAAGAATCAATCGACCAGAAATTTACTAACTATTTATTAATTGGTAATAACATCGATTCAAATAATGTTTTGGACGCAGATATTTATTGTGTTGCTTCATTACTAAAAGTTTATTTTTCTAGCTTACCAGAGCCTTTATTAACAAGAGAATATTGTCAATCATTCATTGAAACAGTAAAATCATTAGATGAAACATTCATTGCAAAAAAATTGCATCATTTAGTGTTTAATTTGCCTGATGGTGCTTATTTTACCTTAAGAGCAATAATATTTCATTTGAATAAAGTTGCTGCTAATCAATCAATTAATAGAATGACAACTAAAAGTTTAGCGATTATTTGGGGCCCAGCAATATTAAATGATGACTCAATGAATCCTCAAGACTTAAGTTATAAGAGCAAAGTTGTTGAAGAGTTAATGTTAATTGCCAATGAGATTTTTGATACTGATGATTAAACTTGTCTGTTTTGATTTTGCTCTTGTTTGTCTTTTATTTTACTTTGCAATTTTTGGTTTTGATTTTGCATTTGAATGCTAACTACTATTCGTGTCTCTTTATTTTGAGTTTTAGAACATATTGTAATTCTTAAATAATTGTATATTTTTATTACTTAGAACCTATATTACATAAGATTATCATTAGTACATTAAAAAGGGTATATCCTTAGCTTGCTTACCATTGTTGTTATTACTATTGGTTTCATTACTATTATTAATGGCGCTATTAGCATCCGTCCCATTATTAATATTGTTATTTTTGAAATTATCTCTAACATTCCGTTCAGTTGATCTATTCAACGAAAAATTAAATCGTGGTGCCTTTGTTATTTTATGAGATGAATTTAATTGTTTAATTTTGAAATTGTTTTTGTAGTCTTTTTCAGTTTGCTGGCTCTTCATTGCTTCTTCTCGCCTTTGTTGTTGTTTTAGCTCTTCCTCTCTCTCTTCCTTCAATTGTTTTTCATATTCCTCATCGCTTATGCCTAATAAGACTCTTCTAATATCTTTAAGTTCATCCTTTAAAACTTTATGAAATTCGGGAGAATCAATTATTTTATCTTGGATGTCTTTGTCGACAATACTTAATAAACTTGATTCCCCTTTGTTATTCAAGTGCTGGTTTATGATCTCTCCTTGAATTAATGCTCCCATCTTACCCTTATTTTTCATTAGAATCGATGGATCTTGTTTAATCTTACTCTCAACCATCAACTTCAACTTCAATAATAAGTTGGAATGTGTTTCTGACTTTTTAAAATTTTCAAGCAATAACTTTCTTTGTTTATCAAATGATCCATTTTTTTTATATATTGTAGTTAACTGTTTCGGATCAGTTATATCTGGAGTTGAAGGTGATAGGTTCTCCTCCACAGGTCTACTATCTGACATTATCTAAAAGTATTTAGAAATATACGACACTATAGCTTATAGAAAGAAAGATCTTAAATGAAAATAGTAGTAAACTTTATACTATTTGGCTGTTCCTTAATATCGCGATTATTATAAAAAAATTTAGAAGCTTTATCTATTAACCGTATACAACTATTTGAACTACGGTAAATATGACAGATAAAGCTACTCCTGAAATCCTTGATTTTGGCGGTAGTATATCATCCAGCTCAACTACTCCATCCCATTTATCTCAAATCCATTCAAGGCCGGAATCGAGTTCAAGACTAGATAATTATAAGAGAATTAAGACTAACTTAGAGCCTACTAATAAGTCATTCATATTAACTCAAGTGGAAAATACGAAGGACAAGTTGCATCATGTTATAGATCTAGTATTAAATGGTTCCTCATTGGAATATAGTTACAATTCATATTATAAAAGTGTAGAATCATTATGTCGATACAAGCATATCGAGCAATCAAAGTTGTCTGATATATTAAAGAGCAAATTGGAGGAGCATTTCTGTCATAATGTGATGCCAAAAATTAAAGCAGCATTAAAAAAAGAAGCATTAAATGAATCGGTTATTGAGTTTTTGAAAGTTTATGAAGAGTGGGAGGGAAAGTTAAGATTGTTAAGCAAATTATTTCTTTATTTAGACAGAAGTTATCTACTACAGCATCCTCAAAAGAAAATGATCTTAGAATATGGGTTAAGTTTGTTCGTTGATGAATTGTTGGCTGATGACAAGTTGACTTTATCAAAACATAAATTATTGTTAAATAAAGTCCGTGAGTTTGAAGATGTAGAAGATCTAAAATTGGCGAAGAGGTTTTCAACTACTTTGATAAAGTTGAACTTTAATAATCAAATTCAATTGCACAATGACTTAATTAACCTGATAGTAAGCCATTACAATATTTTGAAGGATAACTGGTTAGCAGAACCTGAGAACTATATTCACTTAGTGTTTTCTAAAATGTCAAAGGAAGTTACTTTTTTTAAAGAATGTGGTCATACAAATAAGTTTTTAAAAGATCTATTATTGAAGCTTAAGTGGAACTTAATATTTCTGAATTTCAATGACATTATAAAAGAGGTGTTACCATTTTTATTGCAAGAGAATAATTTGAAACTATTAGAACTTTTTTATAGCTATTGTGAGTTGTCAATTAGTGAATACCAGTTTGACTCGATCTCAATATTTATCTATGAATGGGGACAGTTAGCGTACAAATTATTTAATGAATCAGTTGAAAATAACAAACCAACTTTAAAGAATATAGTACCAGTTTTAGTTGACGTCTATTCAAAGTTCAATAAAATAGCAATTGAAAAGTTTGGAAAAAATGATAAGTTCGAATTTGAACTAAGAAACTCATTTAATAGATTTTTAAATCAAAAGTCAATAAATTCATCTATAATCAACCAATTATGTAAATATGGTGATTCATATTTTAAGAACTTAAGTAAAAAATTGAATACAAAAGAGTTGTCATTTCCTGATTTCCAGAATAATGTGTTAATAATATTTAAATCACTTAATAATAAAAATGATTTTCTAATACCTTATAAAAAGGATTTGTCAAGAAGGTTACTATTGAGTAGAACAGTCAATATTACTCAAGAAAAGAAATTAGTTGATTCACTATTAAATTTAATTGGTGAGACTGACGATGCTATTGGATTACAGGTAATGTTTAAAGATTTGAAGACCTCAAAGGAAAAATATTCACAAGTTAAGGACCTTGATGATAAATCGATCGAATTTAGTGCAATGGTATTAGAGAAGAAGTATTGGCCCGAAGTTCCTAAGAAAGATACTGATATTATAATGCCTGAGAAATTAAGTTCCATATTAGATGAATTTTCAACTATATATCACAAATCACAAGAAAGATTTAAAGATCATAATTTAGATTGGAGTAACTATACCTTACATCAATTGGCCATTAATGCAAATTTTGAATTAGGACCGAAAGAGTTGGTGGTTAATTTATTACAAGCAATTGTAATCTTATTATTCAATGAAAGAGATGTCTATGACTTTAACGAAATTTTGCAATTAACAAATATCGATGAGAATCTATTAAAAAGAATCCTCAACACATTCTCAAAATATAAAATTTTGATCCAAAAAGAAAGTAAATTCCTCTATAATTCAAAATTTACTGATAAATCCCATAGAATCAGAATCCCTCTTTCGAGAGATAAAGAGGTGCCGTATTCTTTAGATAGTGATACTGCCAATGTTATTGAAAGAAATAGATCTATAGAATTTAGAAGCGCAATAGTCAGGATCATGAAACAGTTTAGGACATTAACGTATGCTGAACTATTAGGTAAAGCGATTGAAATGCTTGAAAAAAATGGGCCCGTCACAATTCTGGATTTAAAGTCGGCTGTCGATTATTCAATCGGTAACGAGTTCGTTAAAAGAGAAACTAAGGATAGGCTAGCTTATATTCCTTAACTTCAATACAATATCTTAACAAGTACTGATTCTAATATTTATATTAAATTTTGACATTAAAAATAAACATGATAAATAATCCATAATAGTTATAAACAAGTCTAATAAAATTTAAACTGGAATCTCTTCTGGATCTGGATTGTAAACCCAGTGTTGACCGAAGTATGGGATTTTTTGATAGAAAGTTTGTTTGAACAAAGGAACACCTTCGGTGAAAGTAGCAATAGCACCACCAGCTGCAGCACCCCAAAAGACTAAATTTGGTAAGTATGTCTTTAAAAGTGGAGCATTTAAACCAGCAATAGATTTAATTGATTTATAGGCTGGACCTCTAACGTACTATACATGAACCGTTAGTACGAATTCTTCCACAAAATTTAGAAATTCAAAAACAATGGGCTTCCTTATCTTAAATATTCATCTATACTTACAGTAACCATTTTTATACACTATTTGTTAAGTTAAATATTGATAAACAATTAATTAATTTTTGGTGAAATTTAATAGTATGAGTTTTTTTATGTGGAACAAATTATTTAATTCCAATTGGCTAGATTGATTCACATGAACAGTCATGTGATAATGATAAACACCTTCACCAATATGTAGTTGATGGCCTATTAGCTAGCTTTTTAAATTGACAGGTACCACTTCCATCTCTATCTTCTCTCTTTAATGGTAGATGAGGTGTATGAAGAGGTTTTATGGCTAGTTTTCTAATTAGGATTTGACCTGAATCTCAGAAACTTTGCAAACAACTCTATTTTGTACCGTTAGCAGAAACGATTCAGGGAACGATGTAGAGCAGTTACGACAACAAGAGAAGAATGACAGTTTAGATTAATGTCGTCCTCCTAAGGAAACCTGTTTTGCATATGTCCATGGGAAAACTATTATTCGCTGTTGTAAACATTTTAGATATTTCAGCTCAACGATTGCAAAAACTAGCTAATGTGGAATGGGCAGCTTTCAAACGATTTTTTTGGAACTAAGAATTCATTCTAATGAGATACTATGGAACATTGTACAAGAATAAGAACTATTCGATTATGTAAAATAGTTGCTAATCATGCACAAAGTGTTTAGTCACATTCAGTAACAGATCAAGTTTTTAGACTACAAAAGAATCTAGCGAGCGCTGAGGTAGATGCGCCAATTAAGCACCATATAATCACGGAAAGTTGGTTGCTTAGTTATATACTAACAGGAATAGTGGTGAGTTGAAAGAATTGAGTTTATACATCACCTAGTGTTCCTTAAGATTATCTAGTTGTTCAACCGAATATTGATACTATTTAAGATGTTCCAGGGTTTAGCTTTGTCAGATTATCTAATTAAAGTCATTACGTTTATATGGTATACACAAGATATCGAATGTGGCGGCAGTGTCAATGCGCCATAAACAGGTATCTTATTACTAGGATTATCGAATTTAGCGATAGGAGCAGCTCTTACACTATGACTGCGGAATGCTTAGTAGTGGTTTCGGATGCAAATGTCGAAAGACTCAAGTTTTTACGCTAACTCGAATGAAAGCACGTCAAATGCTAAGGATACAACGGATAGAAATGAATTCATAGGGATTTCCGATTTGTCCAGGCTATATCTTAGTTATCTGTTTTCATGGAGAGATCTGCAAGACACCATGTCATGTTCCTGTAACATTCGCATAGCTTTCTGCTGAACAGCCGGCAATGACACAATTTCTTATTCCTATTCAAAGTATCGCCAATACTGGTACTACAGAGGAAGGACTATCATGTCAATTTGTACGTTAGTATCTAGTGTTTACAAACTTTTCAGATGCTAATGTAATGTTTATAGAATTAACTACCAACGTTAAATATATTATATGTGTAAAACCTATAAATACAGATAAATATAGTCAGCTGGATGTACGTCCAGATGGTTAAACATCATTGACTCTAACTCAAATGAAATGCAAACTTGTCTTTACACAGAACTACTCAATATAGATTCGTATGAATCTTAAAATATTACCAAATGCGCTAAATATATTAAATAGACTAACAAGCATCTTCTTGAGCAAGAATATAATCAATGGTTTGACCAACTGTCTTTAATGTGTCGGCTTCATGATCTGGAATTTGAATGTTGAATTCATGTTCAAGTTCCATAACAACTTCAACGACATCCAAGGAATCTAAACCTAAATCTTGAACAAATGATGATTCCTCAGTAACTCCTTTTGAGGAATCGACTTTATCATAACCTTCTAATAACTCCAAGATTCTTTCTTTAGCAAGCTCTCTAGATAATGGTGGGAATCCTGAGTACAAACGTACGAATGTTGGTCTGGCTATGGAAATTGGAGAGACGATTGATTGCCTAGCAATTAAAGGAGCTTTAAATGATCTAAGTAATGCTGATCTAAACATTTTTAACTATTTAATCTATCTGTTTTTGATATACCAACATGGTATAGGTGAAAATGTAATTTAATCAGTTTTAAGTGGTTGTTGAAACTTGGTTGGAGACGACATTCCACAAAAGCACGACTTGGTGATATTATGGGACGTTGCGACATTTCAATATCGACCAAATTTTTTCACTTTTCATACCCACTAGTTCATATACATGGATCATATATGGTATAGCTATCAACATATATAGATTATGATTAGATCATTGTTTAATAGTTGTAAGCCTACTTTTAAATCAGTAGCTGCTTTTCCAAGAATACAACCAGTCACTTCATACTTATCTTCAATTCGCTCAAATGTTCCAATAAGTACTCAAATTAACAATTTAATGAACCAACAAAAAAGGTACGCAACCTTAAATCAAATAAAGAGCGGTAAGCATGTTAAACCAGTAAAACCATATGTTTCTAAAGCCCCACATTTGGACTCAAACCCATTTAAAAAAGGGGTTGTTTTACGTGTTATGATTGTTAAACCTAAGAAACCTAATTCAGCCCAAAGAAAATGTTGTCGTGTAAGATTAAGTAATGGTAACGTTGTTTCGTGTTTAATTCCCGGAGAGGGCCATAATTTACAAGAGCATCATGTTGTTTTAGTGAGGGGTGGGAGAGTTCAAGATTTACCAGGTGTTAAATACCGTTTAGTTAGAGGTGCTTTTGATTTAGCTGGTGTAGCTAACAGATCTACTTCCAGATCCAAATACGGTGTTAAAAAACCAAAACAATGATAAATAAATTTATTTCTATTTGTATAAATTCCTTCAATGGTGTCTTTCATTTGTAAATATTATAGTGATAAATATATAATACGTTGAACTTGTATTTTAATCTGTTGACATAGAACAAATTGCCTATACATATAGCCATTAGGTACTAGAATCTAGTTCATAAACTTAAACCCTACTAAATTCAAACCTTCTACCACTTGCAGTCTTCCTGCTTTCAATAGCTTTGCCTTCTTCATCTACATTTTCAGGTTTAGCTCTATTCAAGATCTTTAAGAATTCCTTGACTCTGAATCTCATTCTGGAATGCATGTAAGCTTTAGAGCATTTGATGTGGTAATGGAAATAGTTCCTAAAGAATTGGATATGGGAAATACAGTTGTCTCTTCTTTCACCCTTAACGAGATGTCTTGGGAATAAAACAAATGTAATATAACCCTTATTTTCGTCATCATGCGAACCCTGAACAACATTCTGAATTTCTAGAGGGGCATCTTTATGAGAGTATAAAACCTGTGGAGCAGTTTGGACTGATCTCTTTCTAGCGTCAACAAATTCTTGAAGGAAAACCTTACCAAAAATTTTATCGGTTTCATCTTGGAAAATGGTAGAGAAAATAACAGTGACTCTATCAAAAGATGGTTTAATATAAATACTTTCATCAGATCCACGATATTTAATAAGCAAAACAGGTTCATTCTGCAACTCGGTTTGAATTTCTTCCGAATAGGTATTAGCATTAACATAAGCTTGTGCAAGTTCATCATATCTATTAAAAGCCTGTTCAAATGGAGCAGCCATTGAGTGCCTTTTTAAAAAGGACAATTCTTCAATCAACTTATTTTTAAAGTCATCATCTTTTGATGCTAATTGGCTTACATCTAATACCAATGAGTAATTATAATTTGATTCGACATCGCTACTTGATAAAACGGTTAATGGTCCCTCATAACCAGAATATTTCCCGTTCAAATACTCAACCACCCCATACTTAACTAAATCATCCCAACATTTCAAATATACTGAAATTAATATCAAATCCTTATTATTTGATAAGGTTGAAATATGATATGTGGTAAAATCGAAATCGGTAATAATTCTATCTAAAGATTTTAGGGATGCGTCAGAATCTGTGAAAATCCTTTCAGATAACGTTTTCTGAATTAATAAATTGTTCTGTTCTATTTGTAGCATGTTGATATGAAGAATTGGTAAATAATTGATTGATTGGTTAATTGATTAAATATCAGGTTGAGTATACATATACTTGTTTTCAAAATTTGAATTTTTGAACCTGGTTGGGTCACGGGAGGTCAAAATAACCAACTTCAATCTACAAGACTATGTAACAGTTGCAGTTCATATAGCTTTAATAGGCTAAAAGTAGATGATGTAACACGAGAGGGCTGGGTCTAGCTTCTAATTAACTGATATATTAATTATGATATTTGTAAAAATTTTTGTTTCAAAATTAACTATTAGATAGTAGTATCAGTTCAAATGCAAGTCTAAGGAAAGAGTAGAAACGATAATCTATATATTTCAAGCATGATTATGGGTAAGAGTGACCAAATTAAGTGAACTAGTGGTTAAATTACATCTTGAGTTGTTACACTCTTTATTGCTAGACTCCATTTTTTGAAAGATAAAAATGTAATTAGTTTAGATGAACTTGAAAATAAGAAATGGCAATCATTATCGTTCCACGTATGCTTGACTTTTATGGACGCATATCATAAAAGTTACATGGAAGCAATTTATATAGAAAGCTAACACAATAAATACTGAACCATAATTACAATGTGATGATGTGTGCCAAACTAGTAGACCAATGTTTGAAGAATAATTTCTCAATTGACTTGCTACCTATGTATTCGTTAACAGATGGAGTTCTTTTTACAGATGAAAATAGTTCAGATAATGGCCAGAAGCCTTCAATGCTTAAACTATTGAATCGAGTTAGGTTATTATGTAATGACGATACCTATGATTCTGTGAACTTGAGATAACAGCTCGCTTGAAATCTGACGCAAATGATATGTCCTATTGTCTGAAATACCAGTAGCATAGGACAGCATGTCAAGAAATTATTAGCGGATAGAAAATTACCGAGTTCATCTTATCAATATTTTTAAATACAATGAAATATCTAGCTTACCTTTTTCTATTCATCACACGTATATTATCAACTATGTATATTTAGGGATATCATTATTATAAATGAGATACCACACTAATGTTAACGACGAAAATTAGACATATGCAGAAATAATGCAACAAGAATGGATGAGTGGTATTTTCTATTTATGGGAAGAAAGGATAGACTTAATAATAAATCATTGTGATGTGGAAAAAAGAATTAATGATTGTGATGGTGATATAAGTATTTACCACTTTGATTCAGATTAGAAATTTCCTTTGACCAACCAGGAATGTCTTCACCTGATCCACCAACTGGTCTTTCAAGCACGACGTTTTCTAAACCTAGAGCGTCACTTAACCAAGGATGATTAACCATACCACCAGCATCAGCCCTCAGTTCAGGAGGCAACGTTAACATTGGTGATAGAAAATCAGAAATCCCTATTGCGTCACTGACTGAAAATTTATATTTTTCCATAAGCACATCTTTTAAACTCCATGGTTTTAATTTTTGAATTCTATGAAGATCGCCTCTTGAATTAAAGAAGTCTCTCGCATAATAACTTTCTTTTAACATTGCCCTAGGAAAAGGACCTATTAATTCAATTATTTGAGCGATGTGGTCATCGTCCTTCGTATAAGATTTACCATCTCTGGGGTCAAATAGATAGTCACCTGTTAATAACTCGAATATCAAACATGCAAATGACCATAAATCCGTTGATGCACCCCAATGATAGCCTAACAAAACTTCAGGAGATCGATATTGTCTGGTTTGAATTTCGTCGGTAAAATGATGATTTGTCCAACATGCATTACCCAAGTCAGCAATCTTTACAGAAATTAGTTCATCTTCGTTGATGATTGAATTATCATTGGTTTGCGGCAGAAGCTGATTTTCATAAGTAGATGGGATTTGCACAGGTTCAGCATTACCTTGGTAAGTATTTGAAATTGACATAGAAGACAAGGAGCTATTTAACGTGTCTTTCTCTGTGTTTGAAGTTTCTGAAGCAGTTAAAGCAATAACAGGTGTCGAAACCTCATTTGAGCTACCAAATGTTGTTTTGATGGGAGTATTGGAGGTTGAATTAGCTAAACCATAAACATTTGTGAAAGATTTGTTAAATGTCCTTAGAGGAGAAGGAAGCGGCTGGGAGCCAGTAATTAGCGTCTGCCTTCTTGACCTACGCCCGTTTCTTCCTAGTGATGGTGAATTATTTGTAGATTTTGAAATTGGCGTACTTACATCAATATTCTTAACCTTTTGCTGTTGAGGTGTATGCTGAGTTGAAGCAGTCAAAGTTTGCTTTGACTTGCTTTTTTGCAACTTCTTTTGTAATTTGGCTTGATTTTCTTCCTCTTCAACCATTTTAACAATTTGTTCAACATCCCCTATCTCAATGAGTACATTTTCAGGTTTTAAATCTGTATGAATTACACCACATTTTCTATGTAAAAAATCCAAAGACGACAATAATTGTTTGGCAATTTGTTTAACAAATACAATTGGGATGCCGCGATGTTTATAACGTCTGATCAAACTTAACAAATTTTCACCCAAAACCTCGAAAACCATTACCACATGAACCCCATTTGGACCCTTATGAGTAAATGTATCTAATAATTGAATTACATGTTCATGACCTGGGTGATAAATATCTGATGTTGTCACTTTGTCCAATAATTTGATTTCATCTATTGCAGTTTCCGTATAGTGTTTTGCACTTCTAACAATTTTCATGGCAACATGGCAATGTTTATCATTATCTCTTGCTAACCAAACTGTTGAGAAGTGTCCCCAGCCTAATTTTCTGACCAATGTATATTTGTTATTCTTATAGGTTTCGCCAATATAGCATGTATGATAACCTCCGGGAACGTAATCTTTTAAGTCCTCTTCATTTTCTGGTTGTACTGGATTGATATCTTCATCATCTTCATCATCATCCTCATCGTTATACAATTGTTCAACATTGAAATCGTCGGAATCGAAGGTTGTTTGCAATGGTGATAATTCAGGCTTAAATGATTTCACGTTTGGAGTTGAAGTGGTGCCAACAGTAGGTGTGCCATACTGACTCAAATGAGGGAGTAGTGATTGAGATTGTAAATTTTCATTGTCATGGTTATCAGCCTTTTGAATTGCAATGGATAAATTGGATTTATGGGAGTTTGACGACTTAGGCATTAAATTATATATAGGAGACTTTGTGAAAACTAATGATTATAATAATATGGATGATAGTTGGTTGCTTTATTAACTTGGAAAATTAATATGACTAAAATTTTTTATTGATGTATAAATGCCACGAAGAAAATAAAAAAACTAGTTTAAAACAGTCAGAAGGGTTATAATACAATGGAGATGATATATAATACAATAAGGTAGAATATAAAACAAAAATATCACGATATTTGATAGTCTACTTAGACAAAGTATAATAGAAATATCTGATTCAAATATATTTTTTATCCTAGCCAACTTTTAGTCCTTAGGTTTTGTGTAACTTTATATTAATATTGGTATAGTGTCATTCCATACAATGATTGTTCCATTACTTTATATAATTTCTATATATTACACAAGTATAATAATGAATTAAAAAGATAATAATCATTTATAAATCATTTATAAAGAATATGTAAAGAAAAAAACTAGTATATAAAGTTTATAATTAAATTAAAAAACCTAACATCTTGCCTTTTAACTTAATATTTTTACAGAATCTAATTACCCATTTCGACATCAGCATCTTCGTTCTTTTTTTCTTGATTCTTTGAAGCTTCTCTAGCAGCAGCTAATTTTTCAGCCATAGCAGCAGCTTGGGCAGCTTCTTGCTTTTGTCTGAAAGCTTGTTTCTTTTCTTCTTCCTTGGCTAAGTAACGACCTCTAATAATGTTACCAATTGAGGCTAATTCCTCATATTTGGCGATGTATTTAGCTTTGGTTGAATCATAACCATCATCATATAACCAATCTTCAGTCTTTGTCAACATAGCAGTTAATTTTTCCTTTTCTTCGTCTGAGGCGAAATCTTTGTATTCTTCATCTAATTTACCTCTTAATTCGTAGATGTATTCTTCTAAAGCATTCTTCCTATCTTCTGTATCTGCAACTAATTTATCTTCCATAACTAATGCATTTTCCTTTTCGAAGTAAGCTTGTCTGACGTCTTCTGGCAAAGCTGCAGATGAGGTATTGATTTGTAAGTCATCTTTCTTGATTAATTTCTTAACTTCACGATATTCTGGCTCAGTGTCCTCATCTTCATCTTCACCTTCTTTTGTATCCTTCTCAACTAATTCTTTAACTAATTTCTCTTCGACAGTGTAAGCGGATTCAATGGTGTAGAAACCTGATGGATCATTTCTTAATTTTAATTTAGCAGCAATTGATGTTTCACCTTCAGATGGAACAACTCCTTTAATTTGCCATCTGACAATAACTGGATCAGTACCGGCTGGTAATTCTTCTTTATTAGTGTATCTAGCTTCAACTTCAAAGTCACCGCTTCTGAATAAGGTAATAATTTTAGTTGATGGGAAAACACCTCCTCTTGGGAAGACCTCCAAGTGGTCTTCGTCTTCTTCTTGTTTATCCCAAAAGTATGAGACAGAGTATGGGTTAAAATCTTCGAATTTAAATGGTCTAACTCTTAAAGTTGGCGAGTGCATAGCACAAATGAATGCGTTACCTCTAGCGATAGCTTCATCTTGGTTCAAGGTGAATGATAATGGTTTACCGAAAATTTCAGCTAACTTAGCTTTCAATGATGGAACTCTGGTACAACCACCAATAACTTCAATTGAATCAATATCAGCAGCAGTTAATCCAGCATCCTTTAAAGCAACTTCAATTGGAAT